>WAAF01006434.1:0-63315 GCA_013400475.1 Tricholaema leucomelas | reverse complement strand
CAGGGAGGCTGAGAGTGGTTGGGTTGGTGGTGGGGGGGTCAGGGAGGCTGAGAGTGGTTGGGTTGGTGCTGGGGGGTCAGGGAGGCTGAGTGCGGTCGGGCTGGTGCTGGGGGGTCAGGGAGGCTGAGTGCGGTCGGGCTGGTGCTGGGGGGTCGGGCAGGAGCTGTGAGTCTGTTCTCAAGGTGCTGGCGGCTCGGGAGGGTGCTGCGGGGGTCGGAGGCACAAAGCGCTGCTCTGCCTCCACGTCCCGGCCCCGCCGCCGAGCCGCGGCCGCGGCGGAAGCAGGAAGCGGCGGCAGCCCCGGCCCGGCCCCTCGGCCCCCCGCGTCCCGCCTCCATCGCGGGCGGGAGGAGCCCGGAGCCGGGCGGCGGAGCGGGGAGGCCGCCGGGGTGAGGCCGGGGGCGGTGGAGGGGACGAACGGGCGGGGGTCGGAGGGCAGCTCGGAGCACTGGGCCGGGCCGGGGCCCCTCACCGTACACCTGAGCCGGGAGGGGCTGCCTGGGGTGGAGGGAGGGGGCGTAGGGGTCGTCATCCCCCAGCGAGGGGCTTTGCCAGGAGCGCAGCTGCGGGGATGGGGCTGTTTGCTGCTTCATGTTATCGATTCCAGACCCGTAAATACCCAGGCTGGAGCTCCTGAGCCTGCGCTGCCGTGCGGGGTGCAGGCCCCGCTCCGGAGGGGGTTTAAGCCCAGGGCTGGGGCCGGACGCACCCCGAGCAGCGCTGAGGGAGCCAGCTGGGAGGGTACGAGAGCAGATCGTGGGATCACGGGGCCGGTTGGGTTGGAAAAGACCTGTAAGATCATGGAGCCCAAGCGTTCTCTTTAACTCTCCAAGGACAGGGTTGGCGCTGGGGATGTGTTTTTGGTTGGCGTTGCTCTTTCAGGTTCCTTTCCTTTTGAAGCCTCCTCTGACAGCAGGGTTTAGCTCTCGCTGTTTGCCTTTCCAAGGCCTGGGTCCAAAGCCTTGCCGTGTCTTGGGTTTGCTGGTGGAACTGAGCGCTGGGGTGGGAACCCTTGGGGCCAGGAGCCACGGCTGGCGGTGGCGAGAGCTGCTGCTTCCTCCTGCGCTGCTGCTTCCTCCTGCGCTGCTGCAGTTCATAAAAGCCCAGCAAGAACATATGGGGCCCGGGTTAAGAGGCTTGCTCTGAGGGTTTGCTGTTTGCAAGGGAAAAGGCTTGCTCAGCATCCCTGTGTGACGGCCAAGAGGGTACAGTAGGCTGTTGTTATGATTTTGCCGGCTGTATTGTGGTGATAGGAAGGGGAAGAATGGTTTGTTATTTGGTTTTTAAGGCCTCACAACAATGCAGGAGCTTAATGCTTTATCTCCTGGCTTAGTCTTGGGTTTATCGAGGAGCTGAGTCGGGGTTTGAATGCCTGCAGCTTCCAGGGGTTGTCTGCAAAGGTGTTTGCTGGGGGTTGAATCGGTTGTAGTGCAGGAAGGCAGAGCTGGGCTGGATCTCAGCATGTTCTCCTCGTAGGATGCTTCTGCTGTTTGCAGGGGGGGAAATGGCCCTGTCTGACAGCGTCTCTGAAGGGATAATTGGTTTAAGTTGTTCCAGGCACGTTCTACAAGCAGGGGAAGCTTGCTGGCTCTGCTGGAATTCAGCACGGGAGAGCTGCACACGGGGGGCAGAGGAAGCAAGATAACCTTCCCGACCGTTTAGCGCAGCAGTTGCAGCATCCAGGCAGCAGGAGCCAGCGTAAAGGCTGGGGAGGTGGAGGGAGGGGAGGAGGAAGGCATTTAATACCCTACAGATGTGCTGGCCCTTGCTCGTGTGAATCAGGGTATTACATACGTGAAAGGGGAAAGCAATGTAGTGCTTGTCACAGTGTCAGGTGCATGCCAGGTGCTTTACAGATGAGAAGAATGAGTCCCTGCCTTGGAGAGCTCAGGATCCATAGTGAGCTATTATTGAGCAGACCTGCTCTGGGGCAGCCTTGCTGGCCCCTGGGGCTGCTCAGGTGGAAAGATCTGGGACAAATATTTGCGTGGAGTGCAAGGAATGTCGTTAGAACAGGGCCAGCAGCTAATTAAGCTGGCACTGGAGTGCAGCACATCCTGGTTGTCTGCTCAGGGTTAGGTTTTGATTTGGCATTTTCCCCTTTCTGGTGTTTCTTAGGGCTGTGGCTGGAAATCTGACACTAATGTTAATATAACATCTGACATGAGAGGCTTGAGCTGGATGCTTGGGCAGCTGCTGACCCAACACATGGAGGTTGTTTTTCAGCCAGATCATTTTCCTGATCTGATTCCCCATGTGACCACATAAACAAATGTGCAAGAGCAGAGCAGGGAGCTGGTCCTGGGGCAGAGCAGCAGTGGCTGAGGCTGTTCAAGAGTGGGTTGGTTGGTTGGTTTTTTTTTTTTCCCTGAAACTCACTTTTTTTTTTCTGTGCTGACTTTAGGAGCTCACAGGTTCAGGAGAAGGAGAGCTGGCAGCCAGTTCTGTAAAGGCAAATCAAGCTTCAGAGAAAGGCAGCAAGGCTGGGGAGGGGCCTGGAGCACAGCTCTGTGAGGAGAGGCTGAGGGAGCTGGGGGTGTGCAGCCTGCAGAAGAGGAGGCTCAGGGCAGAGCTCATTGCTGTCTGCAGCTCCCTGCAGGGAGGCTGTAGCCAGGTGGGGTTGGGCTCTGCTCTCAGGCACTCAGCAACAGAAGAAGGGGACACAGCCTCAAGCTGTGCCAGGGCAGGCTCAGGCTGGGTGTTAGGAAGAAGTTCTACCCAGAGAGAGTGATTGGCACTGGAATGGGCTGCCCAGGGAGGTGGTGGAGTGGCTGTGCCTGGAGGTGTTGAAGCCAAGCCTGGCTGGGGCACTTAGTGCCACAGTCTGGTTGCTTGGCCAGGGCTGGGTGCTAGGTTGGACTGGACGAGCTTGGAGCTCTCTTCCAACCTGTTTGATTCTATGATTCTGAGGACACAGAGATATTTTGAGTTAGTCCGGAGGAGGCCACAAAGTTGGAGGCTGGAGCACCTCTGCTGTGAGGATAGGCTGAGGGGTCTGAGGATGTTCAGCCTGGAGAAGACCCCAGGGGGACCTTAGAGCTGGTTCCTGTGTCAGGTAGCATTTGGAGAGGAAGTGAGACTGATTTTCACTCTCAGCTGTGAGCTGGGTGCATCCCTCCTGCTGCTTCTGTCTGTCCACGTTGCTGCTCAGGCAGTGCTTTCAGGGCTGAACTCTGTCTCCTCCCCACGAAGTTTCAGTTGTCCCATTTTGATCCAGGTTAGAGTTTTCCCAGCTCAGAAGCAAGAGGCAAACCAAGGCCTCACAGCTGCTCCCTTTCCCCCAGCGGCGTTTGTCCGAGGTGAAATCTCTCCCTACCAATGGGATTCCCACGTTGGCAGCTCCTAGCTTGTCCAGCACTTTCTTTACATCTTTTCTTCAGCCCATCTGCTGCTCTTGGTACTGCAAGGCTCTGCCTTTGTGGTGGGCAGGGGGAGTGGTAGAGGAACACAGTGCTCTTGTCTTACCTCTTGATTGCTCATAGAATCGTTCTGGTTGGAAAAGGCTTTGCAGATGTAAGATGGAGTGGTTGGAACGAGGCCAGAGGAGGCCACAAGGATGGTCTGGAGCACCTCTGCTATAAGCACAGGCTGAGGGAGCTGGGGGGGTGCAGCCTGGAGAAGAGAAGGCTCCAGGGGGACCTCAAAGCTGCTGCCAGTGCTTGAAGGGATCCTGCAGGAAGGCTGCAGAGAGACTTCTGCTGAGGATGTGCAGGGACAGGCCAAGGGGGAATAGTTTGGAGCAGAAGCAGAGCAGGGTGAGAGTGGAGCTGAGGAAGAAGTTCTGCAGTGTGAGGGCAGGGAGACTCTGGAACAGGCTGCTCAGGGAGGTTGTGGGAGTGTTGGATGGCTGGGCTGGGAGATTCAACCCTCCAGGGATGGAGGATTCAACCACCCCCCTGGGCAGCCTATCCCAGTGTCTGAGAACCCTTTCAGTGAAGAAGTTTCTTCTGATCTCCAACCCAAGCCTCCCTTGGTGTGACTCGGGGCCATTCCATAGGTGTTCCCTTCGGGAAGCAGCTTGCTGTCAGCTGCCATTTAGCCTCCTCTGGCATTCCCAGCCCTGCAGTCTGGAGCTGTTCTGTGTCTCTGCATGTGAGTGACCTGCAGGCAAACTCGGCGAGCGGCGCAGGAGCTGCTGCCCGCCTGCTGTCACGTTGCTGTTACTCAATAATCAGTTGGCCTGGACCTCAGGTTGCGAAAGTTTCAACAAATTGTAAACTGTTGAACTTTGCCCCACACCTTCTGCTCCTTTCTCTGTCCTCCTCCTGCTGCTGACAAAGGCTTTAGATGAAAACAAAGTTCTGGTCAGATGAGTGACTGCGATCCCAGCGCCGGACAGCTTTAGCCTGGCTGCTGCCTGTGATGAGCAGCTTTGTCTTGCTGGCTCTTGTGCTTGGTGAGCAATGGTGTTATGGATGGATTCCTTTGGAGGAGATGAAGAAATGGACATTCCCTGATTTCTGGGGAGCTATGTCCATTTCCATAAGCTGGGAATCTTCATCTGCTGCTTCTCTTGTCAGGAAATTTTGTGCTTCTGTTGTCCCCAGCAGAGTCTCTTAGGACTGCAGCTCAGTCTTGTGGCTGTGGCTGTGAACAGGTTTGCTCTAGAGGAGCTTCCCTTCTTGCCTAGACACCAGAAGCTTCCTGCCCTCCCTGGCAGAGCTGATGCTGGGCTGTGTGGCTGCAAGGTGCTTGCTGTTAACCTCCTGAATCTGTCCACAGGGATTCCTGAGCGGAGGCCATGGAGCTCTCAGCCAACGAGCTCAGCATTTATGACAAGCTCTCAGAGACGATTGACCTGGTGAGGCAGACAGGCCACCAGTGTGGCATGTCAGAAAAAGCCATAGAGAAATTCATCAAGCAGCTCTTGGAAAGAAATGAACCTCAGAGAGGACCTCCACGATACCCTGTCCTAGTGTTTCTCTACAAGGTAAGGTGCCTGTGTTGTGTGTACAGATGGTCTGGTGGGGACAGATTCTCCTCAGATTGCCTCTGAGCCTTTTATTGCCCATTGCATTTTCCCAACTTCTTCACTCTGAAAGCTGTGAAGCCTTCTTGTGTTCCAGTTCTGGGCTCCTCAAGTAAAGAGAGATGTTGAGATACTGGAAGGTGCCCAGAGAATGTCGACAAAGCTGCTGAGGCACCTGGAACACAAACCCTCAGAGGAGAGGCTGAGGGAGCTGGGGGTGTGCAGCCTGTAGAAGAGAAGGCTCAGGGCAGAGCTCATTGCTGTCTGCAGCTCCCTGCAGGGAGGCTGTAGCCAGGTGGGGTTGGGCTCTTCTGCCAGGCAAGCAGCAACAGAACAAGGGGACACAGCCTCAAGCTGTGCCAGGGAAGGTCTAGGCTGGATGTTAGGAGGAAGTTGTTGGCAGAGAGAGTGATTGGCATTGGAATGGGCTGCCCAGGGAGGTGGAGTTGCTGTCCCTAGAGGTGTTGAAGCCAAGCCTGGCTGGGGCACTTAGTGCCATGGTCTGGTTGATTGGCCAGGGCTGGGTGCTAGGTTGGGCTGGAGGAGCCTGGAGGTCTCTGCCAACCTGTTTGATTCTATGGTTCTATGATTCCTTCCTTTGTCCCAGGAGCTGGGTTGAGGACAGCAGACAGTTGACCCTGATTTGAAATTGCTCATGTGTGGGGGAAGTTTAAAGTGTCAACACCTTCCTCTCCTTACCTTCTGAAAGAGTGAGGCATGGGTTGATCCTTCAGGCAAAGATTCAGCACCCTCACTGGAAGTGTCAGACAGGAAGGGCATTCTTCAGGTTGAACAACAAAGAGATCTGGATTGTTTCTGCCCCTGTCACAAGCTTCCACCTGCCTTTATTCTCCTAGTCAGTCTATAAAATAAACCTGATGCTGTGATGCTTGGTGCTAGAAAATGCTTTTGAGGCCTTTAACTAAAAGACAGTATGGGGGGGAGGGGGAAAAAGAGAAAATTCAAGCTCTCTTCCTGCTGTCCTGTATAAAGCTGTTAAATGAGGCAGGAGAAGAGGAAATTTGGAATATGAACTTTCAGCTTCTGTTCTTGTTCTTGCTGTTGATTCACTTTGACTCTGGCCGGGGGAGAAGTGCATCACCTCAGCTCCTGCAGGCTTATTTGGGATTCTGGCGTGGAGGAGGGACCTGCTGCCAACTCTGCCAGAGTGTTTGGAGGCTTGGTGGAGGATTGCCTTGAAAACCTTGTGCAAGAGGCATGGCAGCAGTGCAGGCTGCTGTTTGATTAGGGGGGAGGAATCGGAAGTGTCTGGGAATGATCCTCGCTGCTCTGGCGCTGGGTTGTTTGCAGTGATGAAGATACAAGAGCAGAGTTTGAAGGCTGCTGAATTTTAGGGATGTCAGGCAGTGATAGGACTGGGGGGAATGGGGGCAAAGCTAGAAGTGGGTAGATTCAGATTGGATGCTAGGAAGAGGGCTGCAGCAGCTCTGCTGTGAGCACAGACTGAAAGAGTTGGGGCTGTGCAGGCTGGAGAAGAGGAGGCTCCCAGGTGACCTTCTTGTGGCCTTCCAGGATCTGAAGGGGCTACAAAAAAGCTGGGGAGGGACTTTTTAGACTGTCAGGGAGTGAGAGGACTGGGGGGAATGGAGCAAAGCTGGAGGTGGGGAGAGTCAGCTTGGAGGTGAGGAGGAAGTTGTTGAGCATGAGAGTGGTGAGAGCCTGGAGTGGGTTGCTCAGGGAGGTGGTTGAGGTTCCATGGCAGGAGGTGTTTAAGGCCAGGCTGGCTGAGGCTGTGTGCAGCCTGCTCTAGGGTAGGGTGTCCCTGCCCATGGCAGTGGGTTGGAACTGGATGACCTTTGAGGTCCCATCACAACTCTGTGAGTCTGTGAGTTTTGTCCTTGGGCAGCCCTAACAACAGAACTGAGTGAGAGCTTCACACGGCCACAGCAAAACCGTGAGCACTGCTCCGACAGCCACAGCACTCCGACAGCACCCAGAAGGTGTGTCCTGCTCTGAAGGCACTTCAGCCTACTGCAGTGTAATTAACGAGGTGCCTGTTTCCTCTTGCAGGGCCTGCTGACGCTGGGACTGCTCTTGCTGACTGTGTACTTTGTGATCCAGCCCCACAGCCCTCTGCCACCTGAAGCTCCTCTCTCCAGAGCCCACGCCTGGGGCTCCCTCATCGCTCACATCCGGCTGCTCTCCCTGCCCATTGCCAAGAAGTACATGCTGGAGAGTAAGAAACCATTTCTCTGCTCCAACATGAGCCTAGCAAGAAATACCAAGTTAAATACCAAGCCTGGAAATCATCTGAGTGTCTCCTGGGCACCAAATGTGTTACTGGCTTGGCACTGAGGCTTTGTCTTTTCCTACCACCATGCTTAAAAATAGCATCCTGACTTCTAGCTGAGGCTCTTGCCCGTCCCTCCACTGGAGCTGAGGCATATTTTATCTCTAACTGCATCATTTTGTTCTTGCACATTCTCATTTCCTTGCTTTTAACACCTCAGGGTTGTTCTTCCAGGGGAGTTCCCCTTCCTCTCAGAATCTGCTGCTCTGACAGTTGTGCTGTGAAAGCCTTGCAGGGTAGATGGCACCGTTTAGGTTTTCCCTGAGCAAGGAGGCAGAACCAGTTTGTCAACCAGGCCTTGGTATCTGTGAGCAAGCCTAGAAACCTCCACCTGTGATTCAGGGAGAAGTAGGTCTTGGCAAGGGGTGCCTTGGGAAAGGGCTGTCTGCAGCAGTCTGTAACAGGGAGGGTAACCTCTGTGGAAGTTGGAGAAGTGGCTCCCTAACGAGGTGCTGCCCATCGTGGGAGGGGGATGTGCCCCAGTGAGGCCGCAGATGGAGTCCTGGGGCCACTTCTGGGCCTCCAAGAGGGACAGGGAACTACTGGAGAGAGTCCAAGTGAGGATCATGAAGCTGCTGAAGGGCCTGGAGCAGCTCTGTGAGGAGCAAAGGCTAAGAGCCCTGGAGCTGAGCCTGTACAAGAGCAACCTCAAAGGGATTCTTCTCAGTGCTCAGCAAGAGGTAAAGGAGCTGTGGGGGGCAAGAGCCTGGGGCCAGACTCTTGTTAGAGGTGCCCAGGGACAGGACAAGGGGCAAGGGGCACAAACTGGACCCTAGCAGGTTTCACCTGAGCAGGAAGAGAAAGTTGTTTGGTGTGAGGGTGCTGGAGGCCTGGAGCAGGCTGCCCAGAGAGGTTGTGGAGTCTGCTTCTGTGGAGATCTTCCATCCTCCCTTGGTCATTGTGCCCTGGGCAAGCTGCTGTGGGTGCCAGAGGGGTTGGACTGGATGATCTCCAGAGGTCCCTTCCAGCCTCCACCATGTTGGGACTCTGGGATTCAGTAATAGATTTCCTAGACCAGCATAACAGCAATGGAAAAGTTTAGTGGTTCTCATTCCCAGTTAATTGTTTCCAGTGCCTCAGGCTGGCACAAGGGCGTGGGCAGGGGCTCTGCCTCTCTGATAAAGCACAAAGAGTGGCCCTGCTGCTGAGGCTGTGGATTATTCTGAGCAGGGATGTGGCACACTGCTGATCATCTGTCAGATCACTGTAAAAACAAACCCCTCTGGCCCTGCCCTCGCTGGGGTTATTTTTAGCTTGGGCAGTTCATTGTTTGGAGTTGTCTGTGCTGGCTGTGACCTTCCTGGCGCGGCTAAAACAGGCACCCTGCAATGCCAGCTCCCTTCTGCTTTTGCTCTCTCTGTCTCCCTCTCTTCTGTTGGCTCGAGGTCAGATGGGTGGGACAGGGGATCCCCCATTGTTCACCCCTTCCCTTAATCACTGGGAATCTCTCAGGGAGGAAAAAGCAAAGCAAGGAGGTGGCTCTGATAGCCACTTGACTTTTGTAGCCTGCTTTTTGGCCCTGACGTGAGTCTGTGCACACCTCTCTGGGTCTGTGTGGAGAAACAAAACCACAGAATGCCAGCTTGGAAGGGACCTCAAAGGTCACCTGCTCCAACCTCTCTAGGTGATGCTGTGGTTGAAATGAGCTGGCCCAGCACCCAGGCTGAGTCTTACAACTGACCAGTGTAGGGGAATCCACTGCTTCCCTTGGGAGATGATTCCAGGTTCTTTCTTCAGATGAAGGTTTCTAGGACGAGGGCTGAAGGAGGTTCCTTGAGGCAACAGAAGGTTTCTAGGACAAGGGCTGAGGTCATGAGTGTCTTGCTGTGAAGATAGGTAAGAGCAGAAGCAAGTGTGGGCTACTGACTGGAAAGCCAACTGAGTGAGGAGGAGATCAGGAAACATCCAAAGGAACAGGGGGAAAAGGAAGGATGAATGGATGGAGGGGGAGGATGAATGGGTGGAGGTGAAGGATGTGAGGTTGCTGTTTGAACCGTTTAAAATCCCTCATGCCTCCATGAGTCCCAGAAAGCTGAGTGCTGGGCAGGCAGCAGGCCAGCTCTGGGGGAAGAAGAGGAGCTCCAGAGGGGACTCTTTCTATCAGTACTAGGTGGTGGTGGAAACCACAGCGTGTTCCAGCCAGCAGATCCGCAGAGGTGGCTGGAGTGGCTTTGATCCTGCCCCGGCACAGCCAAGCAGCCTAGACCCTGGCTGTTAGACTGGGAGAATGCAGCACCCAGCCCGCAGCTTGGCTGCATTCCGGTGGGAATCCCTCCTGTCCTGTTGCCGGCAGGCAGCCCTGGGGCTGTCCTGGCAGCCCTGGGGCTGTCCCAGCCTCCGGCGCTGGTGTCAGCTTCACAGTTTGCTGTCAGCCGCTGGGCAGGGATCAGGAAGAGGAAGCTTTGTGGTCTCTTGAGCTCTTCCAGCCCTGCCTTGTGCCTGATGTTGTGTTTTGACCTGGCGGCCTCGGAGGGGTAGAGCCTTGTTGATGTTAGCAGAAGGCCAGGAGGTGTTGCAGGCAGGCCTGGTGCTCTCTGGACCATCCTTGCACAGGACAAGGCACTGAGCAGCAGAGCAGGGCAGGGATGAAGGGACTCAGTGTGCAGCCTCTTCCGTCCGCTGTGGATCCTGGCAGATGAAAATCGTGAGGGGGCTGAGGATGAAACTTGGAGCTTTCTGTGCTTGGGCACCAGTTCAACTCCAGCTTGGGCTGTTCTTGCTGCCAGCTACCTGTTAGCAGTTTGGGGGCTGCCTTGGCCCACCGGCAGTGCTGGCAGACGTCCCCTGGCCACACCACCCAGCACAGAGGGGACACAGCCTGGCCACGGGCGTGGGCAGTGGTCCTGTTCTCTTCCTCTGGGGCTGAAACCACAGGCAGGGGCAACCTGCCTGCGTGGGGCTGTGGCCAGGGGCTGTGCTGGCCCTCCTGAGCCTGCTCCGGGAGTTGTGGGCTTGGGGCAGCTTTCCTGTGTCTGGGATTGCAGGTTGGAGCCTCAGCCCCTGGTAGCTGTGGGCTGAGCAGGCAGGACCAAGGGCAGCTCAGGAGCCAGAGTGGTGGTGAGGCTTTGGGAGCAGCAGTGGTGCAGGGTACTGCTCCTCTCTCCCTCCAGCTCAGGGTGACCTGCCTCCAGCCTCCCCTTTCTGGGAAACCAAGCTAGAAATGGGTAGATTCAGACTGGATGTCAGGAAGAAGTCGAGGGTGGTGAGAGCCTGGAAAGGGTTGCCCAGGGAGGTGGCAGAAGCCTCATCCCTGGAAGTGTTTCAAGCCAGGCTGGGTGAGGCTCTGGCCAGCCTGATCTAGTGTGAGGTGTCCCTGCCCGTGGCAGGGGGATTGGAACTGGCTGGTCCTTGTGGTCCCTTCCAGCCCTGACTGATTCTGTGGTTCAGCCTCCTCCCTTCCCCCCTGGAGCTGTGCTCTGTGTGATGAGGGCTGGCGGCCGGGGGTGGACCTTGGAGCGGCTGAGGTGAGAGCAGTGTCCATGAGGTTCTCCCCTGGGTTAAGTTTGTAGGATTAGCTCCAAAGTAAATTTCCTCTTTGCCTGTCTCTCTGCTGGGCTGTTTGCTGCCCTTCTCCCCCGGATCAATTCCCAGATTAGAACGAATGTTCCCAGCCTTTGTTTCTTCAAAGCTGACTCTCAGACCCTTGGCCTTGGCTCCTGTGCCTCCCTCTCAGCTGTGTTCCCAGGGTTATGAACCAAAGTCCCTTCAGGTGGGGAAGAGTTCTGCAGCAATGTGGTTTGCATTTGCTCTTTCCTGAGTTGGTGTTTGTGCAGAGCCTGTGGAAGATCAGTGCTGGGGCACACTGCTGCTGCAGCCCAGAGAATGCCTCTCGCCAGCCTGGCTGCAGAGACATCAGCACTTCTTGTGGCCCCTGGGCAGCTGCTGGGTTTGCAGAGCCCTGGGCTCTCCCTGCTCTAAGGAGCACAGAGGGTTTGGGGTGGACACATGAGTTAACTGAAGGCTTTTTAGTGCTGTTCCAAGGGAAAAGTAGTGCCTCTCTGACCTGGATTCCTTCCTCTTCTCTGACGCAGGCTGGGGTGGACAAGTCACTCCCTCTGGTGCAAAGTGCAGGCATGAGCCCTTCCCTCTCCCCTGCAGGCATCAGGCATCCACCACCTCCCTCTTCCAGAGTCTCCCCACCCTCACTGACCCTCAAGAATTTCTTCCTCATCTCCAGTCTCAGCCTCCCCTCTTCCAGCTCAGAGCCATTGTCCCTCATCCTGGCACTAGAAGCCCATATCAGAAGTCCCTCCCCAGCTCTCCTGTAGCCCCCTTCAGGTGCTGGAAGGCTTCTCTAAGGTACCTGAGCTGTTTTGTGCACATATGAGCAGCAACCCTTTTATGACATCTGAGAGTCAAGAGTGCCCAAGAGCAACGTGTGCTGACTCCTCCAAAGGGACAGAAAAAGGCTGAGCTGGCAGTGCCAGGTGGTGCCAGGTTATTTTCATGCCCTGCTTTGCTTTGGCCTCTGCTCAGCAGTGGGCTGAGCCTTTGGATATGCTGACAGTGAGCTAACTCCAAGTCTTTCTGCTAACCCAGAGCAGCAAAACCTCTTCCTTTTGCTTCTGTGTTTTGATGCCTCCAGACTTTCTCCTTTCTTCATTGGCAGAGCCACTGAATTCCCACCCTGGGATTGCTTCCCTGGAGGCTGTGGGTGTGCAGAGACAGCCAGCAGGGCTCTGTTTGCACTGCTGCTGCTGGCATGTCACACCTGGCACAAGCTGAAGCCACCATCAGACCAGTGGCAGCAGCTGGGAGAGATTTGTTCCCCCATGCCAGGTTGCTCACCTGAACTCAGGTAGACATAGGCTCTGTCAGAGCAGCACAAGCTGCCTTCTGGGGCACCTAATGGAGCTTTCCTGACAGCTTGGTCCCTGCCCTCTATTTCCTAGCTCAGTAGGTGCAGATTTCTCTTTCTTCAGTAGTGCCCAGTGGCAGGACAAGGGGTAACTGGCACAGACTTGAGTGTAAGAAGCTCCATCTAAACATGAGGAGGCTGAGAGAGCTGGGGAAGAGAATGCTCTGGGAGACCTGAAGTGTCTCCAGGAGAGTTGGGGAGTGACTTTTGACAAGGGCTGGGAATGACAGGATGAGAGGGAATGGCTTTGAGCTGGGAGAGGGGAGATTGAGAGTGGAAATGAGGAAGAAATTCTTTAGAGTGAGCGTGGGGAGACAGTGGCACAGGTTGCCCAGGGAGGTTGTGGAGCACTGAATCACCCAATGTGACCTTTGATCCTTGATCATATGGGGTGATTCTGTGCTCCACAACCTCCCTGGAGGTGTTCAGGACCAGGTTGGATGAGGCCTTGAGTGACCTATTCTAGTGAGAGGTGTCCCTGTCTATGGCAGGAGGTTGGAACTGGCTGAGCTTTGAGGTCCCTTCCAACCACTGCCACTCTGTGACTGTGCAGCAAAGCTCCCTCACCCCAGGAACTGTGAGTTCCTCTTGGGTTAGGCCAAGCAGACTCTGATTTCACAATGTCTGGTTGGCTTGAAATCCCTTTTGTGCTTTCCTAGAGGCTGACTAATCACCCTGTGGCTGCCTGACCAGCCCTTCCCCAGCACTGCGGTGAAGGAGTAGTTCTTGGAGCTGTGGACTTCTTAACTCACAACATAAACTAAGGAGTTTCTGGATGGCTTCACTTGGAGCTGTCAGTTTGTTGCAAGATGTTCCTGAAAATGCTGTGACCCAAACTAGGAGGTTCTTTCTTTTGGCATAAATAGGTTGGATCTACACAGAGTTACAAAACAGTTCAAGGTGGGGAAGAGGTCCTTGTTAGCAGGGTGGGGAGACACTGGCACAGGTTGCCCAGGGAGGTTGTGGATCACAGAATCCCTGGATTCAACATCTCCCTGGAGATGTTCAAGGCCAGGTTGGATGAGGCCTGGAGCAACCTGGGCTGGTGGGAGGTGTCCCTGCCTGTGGCAGGGAGTTGGCACTGGATGATCTTTAAGGCCCCTTCCAACCCAACCCATGCTGTGAATGAATTACTTGAATCAGTTGCAGAGGGACAGGGATCTGCTGGAGAGGGTCCAAGGGAGGGCTATGAGGATGAGGAGGGGACTGCAGCACTGCCTGAGCAGGAGAGGCTGAGGGACCTGGCAAAGAGAAGACTGAGAGGGGATTGAAGCAATGTCTGGAACTACCTGAGGGCTGGGGGTCAGGAGGGGGGGACAGGCTCTGCTCACTGCTCCCTGGGACAGGACAAGCAGCAGTGGATGGAAGCTGCAGCACAGGAGGCTCCAGCTCAGCACAAGGGGAACTCCTTGACTGGAAGGGTCCCAGAGCCCTGGCACAGGCTGCCCAGAGAGGTTGTGGAGTCTCCTTCTCTGGAGCCTTCCCAGGCCTGTCTGGATGTGTTCCTGTGTGCCCTGAGCTGGATTGGATGGTCCTGCTCTGGCAGGGGGGTTGGACTCAATGAGCTCTTTGGGCCCTTCTAACCCCTAAGATCTGTGATCTCACCCTCAGGAAGAGGAATCAGGGCTCTGGAGCCTCCCTTTGCAGCTTGTGCAGCCTCTCTGTGCAGCCTCTCTGTGCAGCAGTCCTCTGGGAGCTTTCTCCCAGTTCTCATGGGAGCTGCTGGCAGAACCCCTAAGGACAAGAGCTCAGGTGGCCATCTCCTGGGCCTGACTTTCCTAGTGCAGACCTAGCTGCAGATTTCTTCAGGGCTGGGAGCAAAGCAGCTTGGTGGGAGCCAGCAAAGTGCCTCAGCATCTGCAGCTCTTCCTGCAGGAACTTCTACTTCTGCAACACTGAGGGTCAGGAGCAGCCCTTGGCACCAGGGCCCATAGAATCGGTCAGGGTGGGAAGGGATGCAGGTGCTGGGGCACTCTGCTGGCTCCCACAGGGATCATCCACTTCCAATCCCCCTGCCATGGGCAGGGACACCTCACACTAGATCAGGCTGGCCACAGCCTCATCCAGCCTGGCCTTAAACACCTCCAGGGATGAGGCTTCCACCACCCCCCTGGGCAACCCCTGCCAGGCTCTCACCACCCTCACGCTGAAGAACTTCTTCCTCACATCCAGCCTGGCTCTCCCCATTTCCAGCTTTGTTCCATCCCCCCCAGTCCTGTCACTGCCTGACAGCCTAAAAAGTCCCTCCCCAGTGCAGACCACAGAGCAGCCTCCTCAGGAGGGAACAGGCTGAAGCCTGAGGGCAGAGTTAGGCTGCAGCACAAACCTGAGCGCAGGAAGTTCCATCTAAAGATGAGGGGGGTGAGAGAGATGGAGCCTGCTCAGCCTGGAGACCTTAGAGCAGCCTTCCAGTAGCTGAGTGGGGCTGCAGGAGAGCTGGGAAGGGAGTTTTGAGAAGGGCTGAGAGTGACAGGATGAGGGACAGTGGCTTTGAGCTGGGAGAGGGAGATTGAGAGTGGAGAGGAGGAAGAAGTTCTTGAGAGTAAGGGTGGGGAGAGCCTGGCACAGGTTGCCCAGGGAGGTTGTGGCTGCCCCCTCCCTGCAGGTGTTGAAGACCACCTGGATGAGGCTTTGAGCAAGCTGTGCTGCTGGGAGGTGTCTGTGCCCATGGCAAAGGGTTGGAGCTGGATCAGCTTCAAGGTCCCTTTCTCCCCAGCTTTCTTGTCCTGCAGGAGCAAACTGTCCCCTTGCTTGTCCCCTTGCTACAGGGCTTCTTTGGAACCTGCTGCCAGTGGCTGGCTGATGTTTCAGCCTCCCTAAAGAGCCCAGGGCTGTTGCTGAGAACCTGCTCTCAGATCTGTGGGCAGGTTTCCAGCAGCTTTATTGCTCTGCTGCGAGGAGGCAGAAACTGAGCCAGGTCTTCTCCGTCACCTCTGCGCTCCTCATCTGATCACCCCCACCCAGCGCCTCTGGGGCTGTTGTGCACACCCCTCTGGAGTTCTGCAGGCAGCCAACGACCTGGGGAGATCCTCTCTGGAAGTGGCCTGGAGGGTGGGGGTGCTGACTGCAAATTGCTTGTGAGGTGAAAATCATTTCTCTGCATAGTGGAAAGCAGAGTCACAGCCTGCTGCAGCATTAATCACAGCTGTGCTGGAGGGGAGGGCTTGGCTCTGCCTCTCTGCTGGCAGCAGCTGGAAATCCCCAGCCCTGGCTCTGCTAGGAGCTCTCCTGACCCAGTGGAGGAGAAAAGCTTTTCATCTGGAGAGCTCCACTACAAGAAAGCTGGGGAGGGGTTTTTGACAAGGGCTGGGAGTGACAGGGTGAGAGGGAATGGTTCTGAGATGGAGAGTGGAGATGAGGAAGGAATTCTGGAGAGTGAGGGTGGGGGAGACGCTGGCAGAGGTTACCCAGGGAGGTTGTAGATCACAGAATCACAGAATGTGATCAAAGGTCACTTAGTGCCATGGTCTGGGTGGTTGGCTAGGGCTGGGTGCTAGGTTGGGCTGGATGAGCTTGGAGCTGTCTTCCAGCCTGGCTGATTCTGTGACTCAGGCTCAGCCTCGCTGTGGCCCTGGGCAGCCTGCTCTGGCTGGAGCTGTCCCTGGCTGCAGGGGGATGGACCTGAGGGTCCCTTCCCACCCAGTGCAGTCTGTGAGTCTGTAGGACGTTGGCTGGGCCTGGCCTGTGGTGTCAGGGGTGGTTGCAGGTGTCAGTGCCACTGCTGACTCTGACCCCAGCAGGGTGATCCCCCATGGGCAGCACTTTGCCATGTGGATGGTGCCAGGGCCACGCCTGGTGGCTGCACTGGCACCAGGAATGCTTCTTCCTCTCCGGGCTCTGTGCGCAGACAGCTTGGCCTGAACCAAGACAGTCCCCAGGGTGTCTGGGCAGGGTGATAATGTGAAAGGAATGCAAGGAGGGGAGAGAAAAAGAGAATCAAATCCTTGCTCCCTCAGACTCCTGCTCTGCTCCCCCGAGGGCTGTGTTGTGCCCTCTCTGCCTCCTGTGGCTCCCTCCCTGGGAAGGGCAGGCTGCGCTCGCCGCCTGCGCTTGGCATGCCAGTCACACACGAGCTGCTGCACAGACTAACAGCCTCAGCAATCAACCTAGAAGATTAATTACCAAAAAGAAAGGAGGGGGGTGGGGGTGGGAGAAAAAAGGCAAAACAAAAACCCCCAAACCCAACCAACCCCAAGCAACAATCCCCCAGCCCCACTTGTGGCATTTGAAATGCATCTTGGCCACTCTGCGCTGGACTTATTCATGGGGAGAAGAAATAAACCTCCTGAAGCAAGCAATTGAGAATGCAAATAGCTCAGCCCTGCCTCAAAGGAAGGCTCAAGCTCTGCACTGTCAGCCTTATTAACGTCCCCTGCCGTGGGCTGCTGCCCTGAGCCCGGAGTGAAGGTGTGGGGACAGGGGTGCTGGATGCTCTGGGGTGAGGGTTTTGGGGGCTTTGCCTGGAGAGGGCTGATAGCATCACTGCTGCCTGGGTGAGGAGAGGCTTCCCTTGTTCTCTTCATGCCAACTGCCCTTCCTCTGCTGAGATCTTTCAGCCTTTTGTTTCCTGCCACTGACCAGCTGGGGTTTGTGAGCTGAGGGTTTTGTTGTTGTTGTAAAACTGAAGCTTTCTACAGGTGGTGGAACAAAGATTTTCTGTTTCCTCCTGTGAGCAGGGAGGGAAAGTGAACTGCAGCAGTTTCTCATGGGAGTGGACTGGTGCTTGCAATAAGGATTTTACACTTGTTTTGCCTTTTTACCCCTGCCCCTGAAAGCAGGGTGGACTTCCCCAGCCTGCCTTAAGGACTGGGAACTGTATCCTTATCCCTTTCAGTCCATGTCCCAGCAGTAGGGTGGGAAATGCAGGGTTGGGAGTTGGTTGGAAATGCTCAGAAAAGAAAAAGAAAGAAAATCAGAATGAATCCCAGGCTGCTCCTTCTTGTTATAGCCCAAAGAAAAGAAATCCTCTCTGTAACATTCCTCATTGTCTGGTGCAGATGTTGGAAGGGAAAACAAACCAAGAGCCCTTCCTAGGAAATGCTGCTTGGCAGGTTCAGGCTGGAGGAAGTTGTTGGCAGAGAGAGTGATTGGCATTGGAATGGGCTGCCCAGGGAGGTGGTGGAGTCACTGTCCCTGGAGGTGTTCAGGCCAAGCCTGGCTGGGGCACTGAGTGCCATGGTCTGGTTGGTTGGCCAGGGCTGGGAGCTAGGTTGGGCTGGATGAGCTTGGAGCTCTCTGCCAACCTGCTTGATGCTATGATTTGTGGAATCAGAGAATCCTTCAGGCTGGAAGGGACACTTCAGATCATGCAGTCCAAGCCTTACCCCAGCAGTGCCAGGGCAGCACCAACCCATGGCCCTCAGCATCACATCTCCATGGCTTTGAAACCCTTCCAGGGATGGGGACTCCACCACTGCTCTGGGCAGCCTGGGCCAGGCCTTGACAGCCCTTTTGAGGAGAAAATGTTTAGGTGTCCAACCCAAACCTTCCCTGGGTCAGCTTGAGGCCATTTCTCCTCATCCTATCACTTGTTCCTTGGGTTGGTCTCTTCTCCCTAGTATCAGGCATTAGAAGGAGAGGGAGTGCCCTGAAATTGTGCCAGGGAAGGGCTAGGTTGGAGATGAGAAAAAATGGCTTTGCTGCAGGGGTGGTGAGGGACTGGCACAGGCTGCCCAGGGAGGTGGTGGAGTCCCCATCCCTGGAGGTGTGCAAGAAAGGTGTGGCCATGGCTACTGGGGTCATGGTTTAGTGGCCATGGTGGGGTTGGGTTGATGGTTGGAGTTGATGACCTGAGAGGCCTTTTCCAACCCAAGCAGTTCTCTGGTGTCACTTTAGCTGCACTGTGTGTGGTGGTTGACAGTGCAAGGCTGCCTTGGCCTGTGTGCCTCACACAGACACAGCAGTGGAGTTCCCTTAAAGCTCTCCCATTTCTCACAGCCCTCAGCTGTAATCCCTAAAGGTCTGCAGCCTGTGCTGGACCCATTCTGTGAGAAGCTCCATGCCTGCTGAAGATTCCTCCTTTTGAGCAGCTGGCAGCCATGGGGAGCTGGAGGAGATCTCAGTGCTTGGTGTGAGGGACACTGAGTTTACTGTCAAGCCTGACTCCCTTTTTTGCTCTCATTAAACTCTGTTCTCTTGTTTCTTCCCAAGGATGCCAGGACTGGTGGGCAGCAGGCTGCAGACAGAACACTTCTGCTCTTCCTGCAAACTGCACAGTCTGTTCTGCTGTGAAAAGCCTTCAGCTGGTGACAGACATTGGGGAGCTCTCAGAAAAGCTCCAGAGGTCTCAGCCTTTCCTAATCAAGGTAAAAGCAGGGCTGGGGCAGCCTGGTTGGTTAATCTGCAGCAGCACCAGCTGGAAAACCCTGCCCAGGGTTCTCAGCCACAGACTCAGGGTGCTGGTGGAGGGGAGACCCAGCTTAAAGATGTCAGGGGATGAGGCCCTCACTCTGCTGTGGTTGGGAGCTTACCAATCTAGATGGCTCTCCCTCTTGGGTGTCCTTTGGTGGGATGGAAACAGGGAGGGGGAGGAATCTGAGGTTGCACAGCTCATGTCTGTGTTTGGTGTTCAAGACAGGGCAGCATCTTTCCTATGAAGACCTGAAGCGTTTTCAGTCCCAGGATCCAGACCTGGCACAGGTTATAATAGAAGAAAATGCAGCTGAGTTGTGGAGCTGCCCATTTTTCTTCCCCTGGTGAGTCAAAGACAAAACATGAGAGAGATGTTTGTATCCCTTCTGCAGCTGGGGCCAGGCTCTTTGCCTGTGAGACCAACCAGGAGCCTGCAGGTTGCTCTGTAACTGGAGAGAGGGGGAACAGGAGTGAGCTAAAGGCTTCTGCCTGCCTGCTGACACTGATTTGGTCCAAGGGGAAGACTTCTGCACTAAAAATGGAGTGTTGAGGCTGAGACTTTACCTGGTGCTCACCTTAAAAGACAAAACTATCCCAGTGGCTGTGTGATCCTGCCCTTCAGGTCATACATGAATCATCTGGGCTGTGCTCCAGGCACCTGGGGCAGCTGCTTTGCATTTCTAACCACCTCTCTTTGCTCCCTGGGAATCCTCCCCTACTGGTGCAGAGCACTGACTGTGAGCAGAGGGCTAAGGGATGCTGCAGTTTGGGTCTGCTCTCATGGAGAAATGAGCAGCCCTCATCCTGACCCTGCAGTAGCTGTGCTAAACCCTTCAGCATGGCTGTGAGATGTGGGCAGTTCAAGGCTCTCTAAGGCTGCAGAGCAACCCAGGGTGTTAGCAGAGTCCCTTCACCTGGAGAAGAGAGCCAGGAAGATGGGCAGGTGCCACCCTGGGCTGAGCAGGCTCCCTGGTATGTTTGTGTGGGCATCAGAGCTGTGTTCAAGCAGACTTGGGAAAGGGCACAGTGGAGCCTGTGCTTCGACTAGGGCTTAGGTGAGGATTCTGCCCCTCTGCTGTCTTCTGCTGAGGCCCCCCCATGCAGGGCCAGAGGAGGCCACAGCAGTGCTGGCAGGGCTGGAAGGGCTGTGCTGTGAGGCCAGGCTGAGAGTGACTTGTTCAGCCTGGAGAAGGCTCCAGGTACACCTTCTGGTGGCCTTGCAGTGCTTCAAGGGGACAATCAGAAAGCTGGGGACAGAGTTTTGAGCAGGACCTGTTGTGACAAGACAAGGGGAGTGGTTTGAGACTGAAAGAGGCAGATTCAGAGTGGAGAGGAGGGAAAAATGTTTGACACTGAGGGTGGGGAGAGCCTGGCCCAGGCTGCCCAGAGAGCTGGGAGCTGCCCCCCTGGCTGGCACCAGCCCAGGCCAGGCTGTGTGGGGCTGTGAGCAGCCTGCTCTGGCTGCAGATGTCCCTGCTGAGTGCAGGCCTTGGGCTGGAGGAGCTTGGAAGGTCTCTTCCCACCCAAACCAGTCTGGGATTTTAGGATCTTCTGGCTGCAGTTCTTGCCCACAGCACTGGTGGGTGGGTGTCCAGGGTGCAGCAGCATTCATCATGTCCAGTCACTAGACACAGCCACACCCAGCCCTTTCCAGTCATATTCCCTGGCCTAGGGAATTCCCTTGGATTCCCCTCTCCTGGCCATGTGGTTTCAGTTAGGGCTGTGTCAGTGCCACCTCTCTGCACCTCTTGCAGTGAATGGATCTGATCACTGGCTCAGATCCTTCCAAGGCAAGGAGGGAGATCAAATTTAGACATCCATAAGGATCTGTTTTTTCCCCTGTTCCCATAGTCCTGCTGCTGGTGCTGAGGAGGATGTGAAAGAGCAGAGGTTTAGAAGCTGAGAGGTTGATTTGTGCTCCTAAGGACTCATCTCTCAGCAGGGTCTTTGTCAGGCATGGGATGTTGGTCTTGGAAGCAGCCTTTGAAGCATTGCCTCTGTGATGTGTCTCTAAGGTGGGTTCTTTGGGTTTGCTTAGGAACAGATCTGTGAACAGAACTCGGATCCTGCAGGAATTCTTCCCCACTTCCTCTTTGCTGTCCTTCCCCAAGACAGTGTCCCTGGAGAGCTGCTTCCTCATCCGCCACCCGCAGCTGGGGAACAAGGTGAGGAGTTCATCCCAGAGGCATCACCTGCCTGCCTGGGACTTGTCCTCCAGGAGGATTTGCAGGACGCCTTCAGCTGACTCAGTGCTGGCAAGAAGGGGTTGGGTCTGTATCTGTTCTGCCCTGCCCTGTGCCAGGAGGCATCTCCAGGGGCTGGGTGAGGGATGCTGCCTTTGTGCACAGCTGGGCAGAGGCCACTCCAGAGCTGCATCCCAGCTCTGCTCCCAGCAATCTCCCCCATTCTGAGGCAGCTGCCCTGGAAGCATTTGGGTGAAGGTGGTCACACTTCAGGTCTCTAGCCTGGTCTCCTCCCCCCTTTTCTTGCTTTCTTGGAGGCTGTGGAGGGCCTGCAGAGAATCTCAGAAGTGTTTGGAGTGGCAAAGTCCCTTCAGGTCCAACCTCCAAGGGCTGCATCTGCACAGCTTTGAAACCCAGGGATGGAGACTCCACCACTGCCCTGGACAGCCTCAGCCAGGCCTTGACCAACCCTTTTAGGGAAGAAACTGTTCCTCATGTCCAACCTAAACCTCCCCTGGGGCAACTTGAGGCAGTTTCCTCTTGCCCTGTCTCTTGTCACTGCATCGCTTTGGGCAGAAGAGGGGAGGAGGCCCCTGGCGTGCAGCTGACCTCAGCTGTGGGCTGCTGGTGCCTGGGGGAGCAGCAGACACCAGCAGATCTGCTTTGTGCTGTCTGCCCATGCTGCAGGGCAGTGACCTGCCCCTTGTTTGCTCAGACAGACCCGAGAAAGGCTTCCAGGGCCTTAGAAATGTTCTCCTCTCACCGCAGAGCTACAGCCTGCACAGCCTCTTTGCCGTGGGCAGTGGACAGCTCACCCTGACGGTTGTACCTCCAGACAAGTGCAGAGGACACTGTGAGAGCTTCAGAGTGGAGCTGGAAGCTGGAGACCTGGGTGAGTACTGGTGCTGGAGCATGCAGCATCTGAGGGGTCACTTGGAGGCTGCTTCCAGCTGTATCTCTTCTGTCTGACACTTGAGTGTGAGCCATTCCCAGCTCCAGACTGCTGTGAGGCTGCTTGGCACAGGACAGAGCCACCAGTCTGGACTGGCAGACTAACAGTGAGGTACCAGAAGATGCTCAGTGAGGGCTACTCAGGGTTCTGATGGCTGCTACAAACCCAGGGTGGCACTGAGGGCAGGCCTAAAGAGCCTCTGCATCCCCACACCACGTGGGGGCAAGTATGAGGAGTCCCTAGAGACTCACAGGATGGGTTGGGTTGGAAGGGACCTCAAAGCTCATCCTGCTCCAGCTCCCCCTGCCACAGGCACTGGCAGCTCCCACTGGATCAGGTTGCTGAAGAGCTCATTCAAGCTGGCCTTGGGCAGCTCCAGGGAGGGGACATCCCCAGCAGGTTCCATGGCTTCCCCTAACCTGGGCCCTGCCTCTCCCCAGGCTATGCCAGCACGGAGCACTGGAGCCTCAGCTTCACGGCCAAGGGCACGGAGCCGGCGGTGGTCTGCGACGGAGCTGCCAGCTGAGGATGGCAGAGCTGGGACCCCGCAGCTGTGCCCAGCACCAGGACACTTCTCAGCTTTGAAGCCAAGAGAGAGACAGAGCTGGGGCACCTGGGGCAGGCAGCTCTGCCACCTGCATGTTTACAGTGTTTAACAGTGACTCTTTTCCTGACCCTTGAGGTGATTCTTTGCCTTTCCTCAGATGTGTTTTGGGAGAAGCTCCAAAGCTATTTATGACCTTCCCTGTCCCCTCAGGTAAGCCCTGGGTTTGCAGCAAAGGCTTGTTACTGTCCAGGAGCAGCAGAGGGATTTCTCAGGATGAGATTCACTTTGTGTCCTTTGTGGATTGTGGCACTTCTGAAACTTCCTGGAGGGTCTGGGAGTGGCCTGGGCGTGACATTTCTCTGTACATTCCTCCTGAGGAGGAGGCTCCAAGCCTGTCTTGCCAGGCCAGCTCTAAAAAGGGAATGCCTGGGTGATGTCCCACCCCTAGCTGTGTGCCTGGATGATGTCCCACTCCCATCCCACCCCTAGCTGTGTGCCTGGGTGATGTCCCACTCCCATCCCACCCCTAGCTGTGTGCCTGGGTGATGTTCCACCTCCACCCCTCCACCCTGTCCCTAGCCGTGTGCCTCGGTGATGTGCCCCACGAAGCCAAGCTCAGCTCCATGCTCCAGGGCTGAGATGAGCCTTGCAGCCTGGGGCAGAGACTCACCACATCCTTCTTGTACCAGAAGAACCTGTTCAGGCCTCCTCTTTGTGTCTTGTGATCACTCTGCAGCTCTCTGGCTGCAGGTGGTGAGTCAAACAGTACCTCTGCTTTTCCTTCCCTCCGCCTCCTGCCCTGCAAACACACCCACGTGTGCTGTGGTGGGGATGGTGCTGAGAGTGCTGCAGCCCTGCCTGGGTGCAGAGCAGCTCCGTGTGAGCCTCAGCCTCTGGTTTGTGCCCTCAGGCAGCAGGGCCAGGGACCTTCTCCTGTGGTCTTTGCTCTGAGAGGTGCTGCCGGCAGCGTCCCTGGCCCCAGCTACCTCTGGGAGCACTCCAAAACTTCCTCATCCCTGGCATTTTCTTGCCTTGAGTCCTTCCAGACCTGGGTCTCTGTCTCCATTCTGAACGTTGGTTTTTCCTGGGTCCTTTCCAATCTGCCTTTGCAGGCTTCCTGTTGCCTGAGCCCTGCTTTCTGCAGTGCCCTGAGAGGAGCTCGGGTTCGCCGTTCGCAGGCTGCGGCTGCTGCTGTCCCTTCCCAGCCTGATCCTCTGGGTCTGATCCTGCTGCTGCAGATCACTTGCAGATGTGTCAGGCTGAACTCACAGGCCAGGGCTGAGCTTCAGGACATAACTCTCACACTTATTAATATGGAACTGGGAGGGGGGTTTGTTTGAAAGCAAATTGGAGCTGCTCTCAGGAGCGAGAACCTTTCCTCTGTCAATATTTGAGGTACTCACAGGCTGAGAGGCTGGAAAATGTCTGTCCAGCCTTTGGTTGTGAGCAAGACCAGGAGAATTGGGAGCAAACATCCAGCTCATCTCGTTAGGGTCTGACAAAAGCTGCCAGGTGGGATGACCACTGCTGGCTCTCTGTACGAGGGTAAGGCAGAGGACAGTTCCTGCTCCAAAGAATTTAGTCTGAGGCCTTGACACTACAAACACTTCTATGCATAACCCTTGGGGTTTTAATCCTGCAAACAAAGAACAACAATCCAGCACCTGGTTTTCTCCTGTCAGTGAGGAAGAACAGCCCCAGCACCCTTGTCAGGATGTATGCATGGCCCTTGGCACTGGACCAGCATGCACCAGAGCTTGTGGGATGGAGGAGAGAGAGCCTCGCTCTCTCAGGACAGAACAGGACTCGTTTGGTTTGTAGCCAAACAGTAAAGGGACTTGGATGAAGAAGGCTTCTGTTAGTGTGGTTGCTGCCTGGGGGATGTGGCACCCTGGTGACACTACAGGCAGCCTTCCTCATGCCAAGACACACAGACACCTCCCCTCTCCCTCTCCTCTTAAAGCCTGGGCCTTAGTTCATGGAAATTGAGGAGTTAGGTGGTGGCAGAATTAGAGCCTCGTTAGTGACTGTTGCTGTTTGCACTTTGGCAGCTGCTCAAGGCAAGACTCAAAGGCTGACAAAGTTACCTCACCTCTGCCTGGCTTTGTACCTGAGCCACTCCTGTCCAGTGTGTGGGTAGAGGTGGATGAGGAGGAGCTGCTGGCCCCGGCCCCGCTTGGGCTGGGGGGGGGTTGCTGATGCTCTTCCTTCTAAGTGTCCTTGACTGGAGCCTGTAAAAGCTGTGGAGACAATTCTCGAGTGTCTGTCAGATGCCTCTGTTTTGTGAGTCCCTCTTCAGCCATGGTGGCTGCCTGGCTGCTCTGGGAAGAAGCAGGGAAAATTGAGTCTATTTGCAGTTGCTGTTTAGACTGGGGAGGGGGAGGGGGGGCTGGAGGCAGGTTTGTGCCTGTTGAGCAGAAGAGCTCTCGTGTGGCTTCTCCCCCTGCCTCGAGAGCTGCAGCTGGTTGGACAGGAGGTGGTGACTCTGGCCTGGGTGCAGATCAGCTTTCCAAGTGCACTTTATGGTCTCTGCATAAGTTTCCAGGTCTGTGTCTAGGCCTTGCCTGCAGCCCAACCTCTCTCCCTTCGGGGTTGACATCATTTGTTTTTAAACTTCCACTGTATTTTCTCTTCCTCTTCCAAAGGCTGTAAGGAATTAGCTGCTAAACTGAAACGGGAGAGCAGTTCTGCTGCCGCCCCAGAGCCGGCTCTGGCCCCAGCTGCTGCTGAGTGCGGAGCCCTGGGCTGCAGCACAGCTTCTAGAGCAGCTCCTGTCTTGGGCTGCCATGGGAGCGGTGCTGAAGCCTTCCCTGCCACACTGGGGGAGGAACCAGGCAGGGAAACTTGGAGGTGAGGCCAAAGCGGCCAAACTGGGATGGACAAAAGGAGTGCTTTGACCCTTTGGCTGAATGGCTGCAAGTGAAGCCTGCTCACTGTAGCTTCACTGAGCACTTGTGGCTCTCCAAGTGTGTGGTGCTGGGTTGCACAGTCCCCACCCTGGCCAGCTCAGGGGGGAGCCCAGTCACTGTTGGTGACCTTCAGAGCTCTTTGCCTGGACTCCTGCTCACCTGACACCCCAAAGGCTGCAAAGCTCCTCTGAAATCCCACCAGCAAGGTGCAGAAATCAGGACAACCTGAGAGCACAGTGGGCAGAGCTGTGGGGAGGGGTCCTCTCTCCACTGGGAGGCAGGAGGGGAGCTGGGCTGTCACCCCCCAGCTGGGCAGGAGGGTCCTGCTTTAAACCTGTTTCCAAAGGCAGAGGTCATTGACCACTGAGCTTAGGGGAGCTGAAAGCAGGCCAAGGAGTGTTGGTGTTTGCTGCAGCAGGAGATCAGCATCCCCTGCAGGAGCCACCTGCCACTTCCTATTGCTTCTTTGCTTTGGTTGGTTTGCTCTTGGGTTCGGTTTTCCCCTCCTCACTTCCCACATCCATTCCCCTGCGGCAGCTTTACAGATCCCAGCTTCGAGAACTCTCTTTTGCAGTGCCCCAGAGAGCTTCCCAGGCTCACATTTCCTGGGAGTCTTGGGTCTTTAGCTTCTCTCACTGCTCCTCTGCTGTCGTGGTCTGGCAGAGGGGCTGGTTTCACTGGGCTGGGTCAGAGCAGCTCCCTTCCCTCACAGCTCCTTCCCAGCAGCAGTTCCCCACTCACGGCAAGGGAACTCCTCGAGCAAGCAAAGCTGGGGAGCAGGAGAGTACCTCCTTGCTAGAGAGATGAGCTCTGTACCCTCCAGCACCTTGCAACGGGGATCCTCCTGCCTCCACACCCTGGAATCACATCGGGAGCACTGCTCCAGGGAGGGAAGTTGTCAGGATCTGCCCAGCCCTGGGCTCTGTGGTCTGCGCTTAGCCTCATGGCTCCCAAAAGCACCAACCCTTGGTGGGCTGAGACCATTTCACTGAGCCTTGTTGGTGGATACACAAAGAGCTTTTGCTTCCCTCGAGCCAAACTTTCTCCTCTTTGTAAGTTTTTTAAGGCAGAACAACATCTTCTCCTCTTCAGGAAGCTCCTGCTTTTAGAGGACAGTTTCACTGCCCTGCTGAGTCCAAGAAGGGAGATGCTGGACTCCCCCTTTGCTTGGGAGAGTCAAACAAGTGGCAGGTGATTTATTTTTGAGGGTTCTCTGTCTGCAGGGAGGGGAGGTTGTGTCAGCCAGGCTCAGGGGTGCTGGGGGGGAGTTACAGCTCTCTCTGCATCAAGACTGTTTCACTGCTGAACACTCAGCTCCTGGGTGGGTGAACAAAGAAACACAAACCAAGAATGTAAATATGCACTTACTGCAGAATGTTGGGGGTGGTCCTAATTTAATATATTGCAAACTCTGTAAATACTCGGGGAGAGCCTGTAAAGTGTGTAAATAAAGGGAGATTTGTATGGCAGAAGAAGAACTCCAAAGTTTTTACTTTTTGCAATTAAAGACCAAGTGTTGCTGCACCTTTCCCCTTGCCTCATTTCTTCTCCCGCTGCATGCCAGCTGCTGGGGGGAGGTTAACCCTTTCCAGGGCACTAGGAGAGCTTTTGAGGCAGGAGAAGTGCTCAGCGAGGTGCAAAGCAAAGGGGAAACCGGCAAAGCACTGACTGGGGGAAGCTGACAGCCGGGAAGGGAGAGGGGCAGCGAGAGTGCCTCGGCCGTGCCGCCCGGCGCTGCCCAGCCGGCAGCTGCGGTCCCCGGGGCCGCTCCTGGAGCAGAGCCGCGGCCGTTGCACAACGCGGATGGGGAGGAAGAGGCTGCGGACAGGCTGGAGGGTCTCTGGCGGACAGGCTCCGTGCTGGCGGCTTTGTGCACAGCCTGATGCTGAGCCCTGCAGGTGTCTGCCTGTTGGAGCGGCACCAGCCTGCCGCTGCCTGCGGAGCTTGCACCAGCCCCGAGCGCCCCTGGAGCCCCTCAGCTCCTCTTCTCGCGGGCAATTTCAGCTCTGTATCCTCCTCTTCCTCTCCTGCTCACCCTTCTACTGATGGCACAACCAAGGGATATATTCCTCTGCTGAGTGCCCTCCCCAGCAGGCTGAGGGAGCCCCGGGGGGGGACATTCCCTGCTGATTTCCACCCCCCGCAGCCGGTGTGTGCGGACACAGAGCTGGACGCGGTGAGCTCTGACCGGGGGCTGGGCAGCTCCTGCGCTGCAAACTGCTCCCAGCTGCATCTTGTTACCCTCGTTCCTAGACACAGCTGCCTTCGAGGGACAGGGGAGCACCCTGGTGCCAACCTGGGCTTGGATGCTCACCTTAGGATTGACCTCATCCTTCGGGAGAAAAGGGACAGGAGGCAGCAGGCCCACAGCTGAGGGTGGAGGGGATGCCAGAGGTCAGAAGCTTGGCTGGAAGTGCCAGCCCAGGGGTGGGCACTGAGGGGCAGGGGTGTCTCGGGGAGGGGACCCTGCGTGCTGCTTGGCACCAGCTGTCCGTGCGGGCCGAGCTGTGAGCTGGGTGTGTGCTGCACGGCCCCGGGACGCTGCTCTCATCCAGAAACGTTTCCTCCCCGAGCTGGGAGCTGTTGGGTGTTCCTTGCTTTGGGGAGGTGCTTTAAATCTTGCCTGCCAGAGCCGTGGGCTGCTAAGAGCAGAAGCTGGCTGCACGATGCTGAGCTCAGCTCTTCCTCCTGCGTTCCTCTTGCTGACGGTACTGGAGCTCAGCTGGTCCCTGAGTGATGAAGAGAAGAAGATCATCTTGGATGGGCATAATAAATACCGCTCCCAGGTGTCTCCTCCTGCTGTGGACATGCTGAAGATGGTGAGTGGCCTGAATTACAGGGGGCTGGGAGGAGGTTTGTGCAGTGCAAGCCCTGGGCATAGTGCTGGAAGGCAACAGGAGCTTCTGCAGAGCAATCCTCCTGTAGGGCTGCCACTGGGTACCAGCGGAGGGGATGCTGAAAGAGCCTCCGAGGAGGTCTGAGTCTCCTTGCACCTGATGAGTTGTCTTTGGTCGTTCTTGGAAGTTGCTAAGTGTGGTCGGAGTCCTCTGATGCTCTTCCTCCTGTGAGTGCCCACAGGAGCTCCTGCTGGGAGCTGGAGGGGGAATCTTGCTCTGTGGGGCTGCTTTCTGCCTCTGCAGGGGAGGGAGCTGTTGTCTGTAGAAGACAACATCAACCTCAGCCATGACTACCAGGTCATGCAGTTACTTGAGCTTTCCATCACACTCCTCATCTCCACCACAACCTGTTTGTGGCTGGTTTGGAGCTGAGGGATCCCCATTTTGCTTGGGGAAACTGAGCCAGGTGCCCACCACCAGGTGTGGCTGCAGCAGGAGCAAACCCAAGCTCTCAAGCTGCTGCTTTTTGCCTCGTTCAGAGCCTCCTCCACTCGATAGCATTTGGCTGTTGTGGTTTACCTTGCACCACACAGGATTTTTGCTCACTGTTTGCAGTGTGCTAGAGGAGGAGGAGAACTGCTTGCCAGGATGGTTGGGAGTGCTCTGCTGGTTTGCTCCCAGGGTGCTTGTAAGAGACCTCCTTGCCTGGCCCAAAAGTTGCCCAGACTGAATTAAACCTTTTGTGGGCTGGCAAATGGAAGTTGGATGAGACAACAAAAGAAAAAGCTGTGGTTAGCTCCAGGAGATCTGATCAGTGCCTCTGGAGTCTGAGGGAGCAGAGCCAGAGCCCTGAGCATCGCCATCCCAAGGACACCTACCAAAGCAAGGCTTGGAGAACAAGGGGTTTGGAACCAGAGCTTAGAGAAAGCCTGAGGGGAAGAGTCTCTGGGGGTCCTCAGGTCAGCAGCAGCTCTGAAGCAGTGGCAGCTGCTCCCCTGCAGGCTGTGGACCTTGGGATGTTCCCCTCCACAGAGCTGCTTCACTTCTGCTTCAACACACAGAGCCTGCTCCAGCGCCCAGCCAAAGGCTTTTGTTTCTTCCCTTTGAAGCACGACAAATGTTCAGCTCAGAGCAGCCCTTTCTTGGTGGAGGTTTTCCATGGGAGCCTCTTCCTCTGCTGCCTCCCCTGGAGCCTTTGCTCGGGGTCCACCTGCTGCCGCAGCACTGCGCCTGGCTGAGCTCCCCCCAGGCTCCTGTCTGGGACCTGGCTCTGGCTGCTGTGGGAATAGTTGGCTGATGGAGAGGGGGGGCACGGTGCCTAAAGCCACATTTTACTGAGGCAGCTCCTGCAGGTGCAGGCCTCTGTGTATGGAGCCCAGCTCCTTGCCAGGGGAGCAGCAGGAGCTCCCCAGACTGGCCTTCCAGCCACTGCTCTCAGCCTGCCTTGGGGCCATGGTGGGAGGGCACCCAGCACTCTGTGCCCCAACACTCTGTGCCCCCCCCAGCACTTCAGTGCCTGGTCCCTCAGAGCTGCTCTTCAGGGGCCCATCAACACCCCTCGGCACCCTGCTGGTGCCATGGCCTGCGTCAGGGCCATGCTCTGGTTCCCACCAGGAAGGTCCCCCCTGTTTGCTGGGCTGCCTTCCAGCCCCGAGCTGCTGTCTCCATCAGATGGCACATGGGCAACCCAAGCAGCTGCCGTGTGGGGTCCCTCCCTGGGAGGAAACCTCTCCTCCTCCTCCTCCTCCTGCATGTCAGTGTGGCCGCTGGGGGCCATGGGCTCAGCTGGTGGAGGGGCCATGGCTGCTCCAGAGGGGCTGCTGGCAGGCAGCCTGGCATGGCTCAGGTCCATGCAAACAGATGATGCCTCCCAGGAGCTCCCAGGCTCTGCGCAGCTGCGAGAGGAGTTGTGTCCTTCTCCCATCCCCACCCTGCCCATGAGGACTGTCCCCAGGCCCCCTCCTGCCATATGGCCCAGGGTGAGTTTCCTGCCTTCCTGCAGCCAGCCTCAAGGTTTCTCCACACTGA
Organism: Tricholaema leucomelas; assembly: GCA_013400475.1. Taxonomy (NCBI): domain Eukaryota; kingdom Metazoa; phylum Chordata; class Aves; order Piciformes; family Lybiidae; genus Tricholaema lacrymosa; species Tricholaema leucomelas. The sequence goes on along the minus strand of WAAF01006434.1, from coordinate 33,370 downwards.
GCTCAGGATGCTCCAGGCAAGGCTGTGAGGGTGGTGCAGGTGCAGAGACCTCCTCCAAACTAAGGTCTGGTTTGAGCTGGGACTCAAACCTCTCCTGAGGACTGCCCTGGGCAGGGATGTTCAGGTTTGGATTTCGCTCAGGAATGTGGTCAGAAAGCCCAGGGGTGCTCGGAGCATGTCCTTGTGTGTGTCAGAGAGCCTCTGTGTGCTGACCCCGAGCCCTTGCAGAGCTGGGACATGGAGCTGGAGGCCTTTGCCCAGGCCTATGCAGAGAAGTGCATCTGGGACCACAACAAGGAGCGGGGCCGGCGCGGGGAGAACCTCTTCGCCATGGCTCCCACCCTGGACCTCCACTTCGCCGTGGAGGACTGGAACGGGGAGGAGAAGTACTACAACCTGAGCACTGCCACCTGCGTGCCTGGGCAGATGTGTGGCCACTACACCCAGGTACCAGGCTGCTGGGGTGGGGGCTGCTGAGAAAGGACCTGGGGCTGGGTTTCCTCTGCCAAGGGCTGGGGAGCTGGGCAGGGACCAGAGGGACCTGGGCACGGTGCCAGTCATCAGCAGCCTTTGGAGAAGCTCTGTTTGGCTCCTCTGCTGGTGCCAGCTTGGCTTAGGCAGGGATGTGAGGTCTGAGTGTTGATTCACAGCCTGGGGGGGAGCAAGGAGCGGCAGAGATGGTGGTGCTGAACGTGAGGATGGATGTGTGGAGGGTTCCAAGACCAACACAAAGCTGGTTGGAGGCCTGGACTGGGTGACCTTGAAAGGTCCCTTCCAACCCAAGGCAGTCTGTGGTTCTATGATGGTTCTCTGCTTGCACAGGAGAGAAGCTGTGGCACTTGGGCACGTGGGCAGCAGTGCCAGGCTGGGCAGGCTGGCCCCAGACATGGGCGAGGGACAGGATCCTGAAAGCTGGGGATATGGGATGTTGGGAGGATGTTGGCATGGTGCCAGGGTGCCAACAGGGTGTTTGCCTTGAAGGAGTCACCTCCCCTTCCCCCTGGTCTTGGCTGCAGGTGGTCTGGGCGAGCACTCATCGGATCGGCTGCGGGGCCAAGTTCTGCGAGAAGATCGATGGCATCGAGACCGAGGGCATGCACCTGCTGGTCTGCAACTACTACCCACCGTAAGCCTGGCAGGGTCTGGGGCACCTTGGAGCTCCCTGTGCTGGAATCTTCCTTCCTTTGGTCCCCAGAGCAAAGCAGGCTCTGACCTTGCTCAGAAACAGCAGCAAAGCGGTTCCAAGAAGGTCTTCCTTGTCCTGGGTGGGTCACACGGGCAGGAAGGGTTGTTTGGTGACCCTGGGCCCTGATTGCCACTGCTGAGGTCTGGTGCAGCTCCTGGCACAGATCTGGGGAGGGACCTTCAACACTAAGAGCTGCCCAAGGCTGCTGCTGCTGCAGCTGAGGGTACAAGCAACAGCTCCCTGCTCTGTGCCTTGTTCTAACCCACCGGCAGCAGCGGTCGCCTGGGGTGGAGAAGCACAATGGCACCAGCAGGAAGGGCTGGACACGGGAGGAGAGGAAGGTGCCCACTTGCAAAGCCCTAGAATGGCCCTGCAGACCACTTGCTTGGAGCTGGCAAGGCCAACAAGAGTGCCTGGTGACTGCAGACCTCCCTAGGGCTGTTGAGCAGAAGGGAGGCAAAATCACACCTCCAGGTGCCCATGGAGTGCTCTGCTCCAAGGGGTGGAGAAGGATCTGGTCCATGGAGCTGTTCCCCCCTGGTGTTAGCAGCCCTAAGGTCAGGAAGCAAAGGGCACTGCCAGTCTGTGGCAGGAGACCAATGCCTGCTGTCTGCTTAATCCTGAGTTCTGCCCTGGCTGGGAAGTTTCCCTTGAATCAGGACCCTCCTGGGGTGTCCCTAGCCCTGCCCCCCCTCTTCATGCCCTCTTTTTCTTGGTGTCTTCTGCTTCCAGGGGCAACATGAAAGGTCGGAAGCCATACAAGGAGGGCCCCTCATGCTCACAGTGTCCCCAGGGCAGAGTCTGTGTCAACTCCCTGTGTGGTGAGTGCAGCAAAGTGCTACATGTCCCTGCTGGGACTCAGCCCCGTGGTTGGGGTCCAAGCTCTGACCCCTCCTGGAGCTATCAGGAAGGCCTGGACCAGCAGCTCCAAGGCTGGCCCAGGAGCCATCAGCCCCTAAGACATCTGCCTCAGGGTGAGGAGGGTTGGACAAGGACCTCATGGCCTCTGAGCCAGCAGGTTTTGCCCCCATGAAGATGCTCTTTGAAGGGCAGGAGGTTGTGTGGGGCAGATGAGATGGCTCCGAGTGACCTGCGAGGGCTCTGCTGCTGTGGAGCCAGCAGAGCCCAGCCCTAACCCATGGCACTTTTCATCTCTTACCAGAACCCACTGTAGAGGAGACCACTCCAGCCCCTGTGACAGCAAAGGCAAGGCCACCCACCCTGACCACAGCCCTGCCAAAACCCACTGCCAAAACAGGACCCACAGCACCAGTGCCCACCACAGCCAAGCCACCACCCAAAACCACACTTCCAACCACAGCCACACCCAAGCCTGCAACCACAGCCAAACCACCACCAACCACCCTCCCAACCACAGCCAAGCCAAAATCCACAACCACAGCCAAGCCACCACCCACAGCCATGCTTCCAACCACAGCCAACCCAAACCTGCCAGCATCCAGCACAACAGCAGCCATGCCAAAACTTGTCACCACCCTCCCAGCAACCCCAGCCAAGGGACAGCCTGCAATACCAGCAGCCAGCACCACTGCTGTGGAGACAAAGCCCACCACAACCACTACCACCAAGCCAACACCCACCACAGCCACCACCACAACACCCACCACACCAAAACCCACCACAACCACCACACCAAAACCCACCACAACACCCAAGCCAACACCCACCACACCAAAACCCACCGCAACCACCACACCAAAACCCACCACAACCACCACACTAAAAGCCACCACAACCACCACACCAAAACCCACCACAACCACTACACCAAAAGCCACTGCAACCACCACAACCACCACACCAAAACTCACCACAACACCCACCACACCAAAACCCACCACAACCACTACTACAACAGCCAAGCCAGTACCCACCACACCAAAAACCACCACAACCCCCACCACAACCAGTACTACTACACCCACCACACCAAAACCCACCACTACAGCCAAGCCAGCACCCACCACACCAACATCCACCTCCACAGCTAAGCCAACACCTGCCACTACACCACCAGCACAGCCAAAGGTCACAGCAGCAGCACCAACCACAGCAGCAAAGGCACAACCCCAAACTGCCACCAGCAGCGAGCCAGAGCCTGCTGGCACAGAGGGGCCAGGTCCCACCGAGGCAGCTGGGCTAAGCCCTTCCTTTGAGCCCAGGCCAGATCTGGGTGCTGAAGCATCTCCAGCAGCAGAGGCAGGCACTGCAGAGCCTGTTGGCCCCTCGGGCACAGAGCATCCGACCTCACTAGAGAGCATGGGCACAGCCTTCAGCCCCAGGGCAGCCTCAGAAGCCACTGCAGGTGTGGAGGAGGATGGCAGAGAGCCCTCAGCCTTCCCCACTCCACCTCCAGCCCTCAGCCGGTTCCTTCCCGAGCTCAGGTTAGGTTTCAATAAAGCTGAGCTCATGACCCCCTCCAAGTCAGAGGCTTTCAGCCCCGAGGAGCCAACCTTCCTGCGCTTAACATCACCCTCCAAAGACAAGAGAGGGCAGAGCCCTGCTTTCCAGAGCTCCCTCTCAGGTAAGGTACCTGTGGGCTCTGCCCTGGCATGGACACGCAGGGCTGCAGCGATCCCCAAGCAGCATGGAGAGCGCTTGGGAGGGACCAGCAGCAGCCTGGTCCTCGGATCCTCTGTTGTGTGTGGCACCAGGCCCCCTCCTCACCCTTCCCTCTAACCTGCAGGGGCTGGTTGGATGTGCCCCTCATGAAGCATGGGTTTGTCTGCAGCCTGCTCCCCACTAACCTGTGTCCTGCCTCTGCTGGGTGCTGCACGGCTGCCTGGCCCCTGGCCGAGTCTTGGTGCACGTCACTGATGGACCTGCATGGGTGGGAGCTCCTCTTCTGCCCGGATCTTCCCTGCTAACTCCAGCTTCCCTTCTCTTCTGCCAGCAGGCAGCCTGGACCTTGAGGAGCTGGAGACAAACCCAGACCAGACAAGCATGGATCAGCCCACGGCTGGAGCCCCCACTGCCTGCTTGGGCCTTCCGCTCTTCCTCCTACCCAGCATCATCCTGGTGGCCCTTCTGCTCTGAGTGGTCTTCCTCAGCTGTCCCTGCACCAGTCGCTAAGGCTTTCTTCAGGGGTGGTTGTTGCACAGCCCTGGGAGGCTTAGGGGGCACCATGGACAGTTCAGGTTGATGCTCTCTTCTTACGCTGCCTTACCTGCCCCAGCCCCGATGAGCCAAGGGCACCTGGCGGTCCCGGGGGAACTCGGTCCCCTTCCTGAGGAGACCCAGGGGCAGGAAGGTGTCTGCCAAATGCTGCTGACTTTGGACGCTTCTTCTTTCTTCCCAGCCAGCCTGGGCCTCTGGGCCAGCTCCAGGGTGGAAGTGCTGAGCTCTCCCAGTGACCTGTGTGGTTGGCAGGTCCTGCTGCACCTGTCCCCGGGGAAAGCAGAGTGGTTTGGAACCCTGAGTGGTGATGGGACCTGGTGGTTGGCTTTGGTGTCTGTGGGTGAGTCCTGGTGGTTGGCTTTGGTGTCTGTGGTTGGCTTTGGTGTCTGTCTGTGGGTGAGTCCTGGTGGTTGGCTTTGGTGTCTGTGGTTGGCTTTGGTGTCTGTCTGTGGGTGAGTCCTGGTGGTTGGCTTTGGTGTCTGTGGTTGGCTTTGGTGTCTGTCTGTGGGTGAGTCCTGGTGGTTGGCTTTGGTGTCTGTGGTTGGCTTTGGTGTCTGTCTGTGGGTGAGTCCTGGTGGTTGGCTTTGGTGTCTGTGGTTGGCTTTGGTGTCTGTCTGTGGGTGAGTCCTGGTGGTTGGCTTTGGTGTCTGTGGTTGGCTTTGGTGTCTGTCTGTGGGTGAGTCCTGGTGGTTGGCTTTGGTGTCTGTGGTTGGCTTTGGTGTCTGTCTGTGGGTGAGTCCTGGTGGTTGGCTTTGGTGTCTGTGGTTGGCTTTGGTGTCTGTCTGTGGGTGAGTCCTGGTGGTTGGCTTTGGTGTCTGTGGTTGGCTTTGGTGTCTGTCTGTGGGTGAGTCCTGGTGGTTGGCTTTGGTGTCTGTGGTTGGCTTTGGTGTCTGTCTGTGGGTGAGTCCTGGTGGTTGGCTTTGGTGTCTGTGGTTGGCTTTGGTGTCTGTCTGTGGGTGAGTCCTGGTGGTTGGCTTTGGTGTCTGTCTGCAGGTGGGACCTGGTGGTTGGCTTTGGTGTTCTCAGAATGTGTTTCCAGCAGAAATGCTCTCCTCACCCCCACCCCTTGTGTCTGTCTTGGTCTGGGAGAGGTTTCAGCTCTTCCCTCCTTGTCCCCAGAGAGTGGCTTTGTATTCCCCTACGAGGGTTTCTGAGTCCCTCTTAGCTCTGCAGCAGCTGTGGCCAGTACCCCCCAGATGTCCTCCTTCCTCCTCCTCACACCTCTGCAGCCCTGGCCTCTGCTCCCTCTGCTCTCTGCTGCATGCCCCCACTCCACAGCTAGCCCTTGGCCACCACCTTACGCCTGTGCCCGCACCCCTGTGCCAGCACAGAAGACGATTCCGCAGTGCTCCAGAGGAGTCACAACTCCTCCATCAGCTTCCTTCTGCATGGCTTCCTTCTCTGTGTAACTTCAGTGGAGTGGAAGCCAGGTACAGGTCCTGGCTGGCATCTGTCCTGCGTGTGCTGGAACTCGGCGCAGGGGAGCAAGAAGCAAATCTCCCTGTGCGCAGGTGCAGCTTGGGCTCAGGAGAGCCAAGTGAGTGCTGCTCCAGGTCCCAGGACCTGCTGCAGGACCATCTGGGACACTGTTTTACTCCCCTGTGTCTCTGCTCCCTTCACCTGAGGGTTCCCAGCCAGGTGTGTTCAATCTGTGACAAGCTTTACAGACTGCAGTCCCCAGCCCCCCCCAGTCCCTCCTTTGGTTGTTGCAGCCTTTGGTGTCTTCAACAGATGAGGTGAGAATGACCTGAAGGCCACTGTTAGTGTCACCCCCCCCGCATGCTGCTGTGTCCTGTGCATCCCCAGAGCATGCACTGAATAAATCCTCTTGTGAAAGTCCCTGCTGGGGAGTGCAATGTGTCCGGGCAGGGCTGGAGGCTGGGGCCCTGCTGCTTGTGTCTGGGAGACGCTCCTGAGTGTGTGCTGAGGGAGAGCTGCTGAAGGGCAGTGAGGCTGCTGGGGGTGCTGGAGGGGCTCCTTGGTTGCTCTGCGGCCCTCAGCACAAGAAGGGCTCCAGCAACACGAGAATCCTTTCCAGCAGGACAGGAGGGCTGGAAGGGCTCTGCTGTGAGGCCAGGCTGAGAGCTGGACTTGTTCATCCGGGAGAAGGCTCCAGGGACACCTTCTGGTGGCCTTGCAGTGCTTCAAGGGGACAATTGGAAAGCTGGGGGCAGACTTCTGGGCAGGACCTGTTGTGACAGGACAAGGGGAGTGGTTTGAGACTGAAAGAGGCAGATTCAGAGTGGAGAGAAGGGAGAAATGTTTGACACTGAGGGTGGGGAGAGCCTGGCCCAAGCTGCCCAGAGAGCTGGGAGCTGCCCCCTGGCTGGCACCAGCCCAGGTCAGGCTGCTTGGAGCTCTGAGCAACCTGCTCAGACGTCCTTGCAGTTTGGGTTTGGGTAGGNCATCTCTCTCACCCCCCTCATCTTTAGATGGAACTTCCTGCGCTCAGGTTTGTGCTGCAGCCTAACTCTGCCCTCAGGCTTCAGCCTGTTCCCTCCTGAGGAGGCTGCTCTGTGGTCTGCACTGGGGAGGGACTTTTTAGGCTGTCAGGCAGTGACAGGACTGGGGGGGGATGGAACAAAGCTGGAAATGGGGAGAGCCAGGCTGGATGTGAGGAAGAAGTTCTTCAGCGTGAGGGTGGTGAGAGCCTGGCAGGGGTTGCCCAGGGGGGTGGTGGAAGCCTCATCCCTGGAGGTGTTTAAGGCCAGGCTGGACGAGGCTGTGGCCAGCCTGATCTAGTGTGAGGTGTCGCTGGCTGTGCCAGGGGGGGTGGACCTGGATGGTCCCTGTGGATCTTTCCCACCCTGACTGATGCTGATTTCCCTCTGCCCGCAGCAGGAGCCCAGCAGCATCGCTGCAGCTGCCGCGGGGTGCGCTCAGGTCGGGGCCGCGGCTGCGGAGCGGCTGCCGGCAGATGGCAGCGGGGGCGGCCGGGCGGAGGAGCGGGCAGCTGGCAGCGACCTGCGCGGAGCTCTGCGCGGCTGTGCTCGATGCTGGGCCGCGGACGTGGTTAAGAATCAGGTTAAAAGTAGAGCTCCCGGGCAGGCGCTGCCGCTGCGCTCCGGCGGCTGAGCTGCTGCCGGGGGATCAGGGATCCGTAGAAGCTTGGAATGGTTTGGGTTGGAAGGGAGCTTACAGATAGCCCAGTTCCAGCCTCTCTGACACCTCCCACAAGCACAGCTTGCTCAGGGTCTCATCCAACCTGGCCCTGAATGCCTCCAGGCAGGGGGCAGCCACAACCTCCCTGGGCAGCCTGTGCCAGTGTCTCCCCACCCTCACCTTAAAGAATTCCTTCCTCATCTCCAGTCTAAATCTGCTCTCTTCCAGCTCTAAGCCATTCCCCCTTGTCCTGTCACTCCCAGCCCTTGTCAGAAGTCCCTCCTGTAACCCTCTTCAGATACTGGAAGACTGCCCCAAGGTCTCCCTGGAGCCTTCTTTTCTCCATGGCCTCCCTGAGCAGCCTGTTCCAGTGTCTCACCACCCTCACTGTGGACGATTTCTTCCTTTCCAATCCCCAAACCTAGCCTGGGGCTGCAGACAGGTGCTGGAGTCTCTTCATCTGCTGCAGGGGGAGAGGGCTCAGGCAGGATGGAGATGGGAGAGCATTTCAGGGCTGTAACATTCTTCCATCTGGTGGAAGGAAACTAACATTAATTCCATATCAGCTATAAAAGGACTCCCCCAATACCCCACTTTTTCTCCCATCAGACTCCAGTCAGTATCTGATTTCTTGCAGCGCTGGATCCCCCCCACACCCCCTGCTGGGAGCCATCACGGAGCTGGGAGCAGTGGTGCTGATCACCAGGGCTAGCAGAAGCCCTGCAAAAGAATTCCAGCATTGAAGTACTTTATGGAATCACAGAATTGCTTCGGCTGGAAAATACTTGGGGAGCTCCTGGGCCCTGTAGAAAGGTTTTGACTCCTGGAGGTGTGCACTTGTGCAAGGACCTCTTTGTAGGGATGCTCACAACAGAGCATTCAAGCCCAGAAAGCAAATCTCTGCTCCTCTGCCCTCTCACCCCAGCACAGTGGGGCTGAGCCCTACCAGCAGGGGCATTTAGGGTGCTTTGGTTTAATCCTGGATTAGAAGAGGGGCTAGGGAAGGAGGGAAGGTGACCACATGGCAAGGGCAGGCTACTGTGTGTGTGCAGGGGAGGACATAAAAGATCAATGGGAGACTTTTCCCAGCATTTCCACTTTGTTTCTGGGCTTGGCATGAAGGATGCTCACCCAGTGAGAAACCCTTTGAAGAGGCGGAAAGAAGCCAAAAGCCCAGCAAAGATCTGGCCAGGTCCTGGCAGCCCCACGGCCATGTGTGGTGGGAGGAGGAGGCAATGAGCATCAGCTGCGGTCAGTTGAGTTCAAAGGATGAGATTTGTGGTGTTTACAAGGCCTGGGTGGCTGCCTCAGCCCCACCTGCTTGGCTTCCCCTCCCCAGCCCTGGGGCCTGTTTGCCTGCAGGGAGAGGAACCTGACTGCTGCTGGATGAGCAGAAGGAGCCTGCCTGTGGTCCTGAAGCTCTCCTGAACACCTTTGTCAGAAGGGTTGGGGCAAGCACGTCCACATCAGAGGGGATTTGCAGCTGGGGCTGCTGTGCTGCTGGGTCCAGCCAGCTGCCAAAGGCTCCTTCAGCGTTTGGGCTGGAGGAGCTCTTGTCCCACAATGTCCCTGGGGGTGCTGGTGGGGACTCAGCTTACCTCCTGCCTGCTTTTTGCCTCGGGAAGGAGCCTGCCCCTTTCCACCACTGCAGCCTGGGAGGGCACTGCTGGCACAGTGTGGCTGCCTGGCTGGGCTGTGGTGTGGGCTCCTGGCCAGGAGTCAGCCAGGTGCCTATGAGCTCAGCCAGCCTGGCAGCCCTCCTGCTGGGCAGAGGTGCCCTTCCTCTTACACCAGGAAGCATTGGAGAAAGTAAACATTGCCTTGGCTGGCTCCTGAGCCCCTCTTGTGATTTATCAGAGACCAGATGAAGGGTTTGTGGAGCCTGCAAGTCTCCCTCTTCTCCTGTGGCTGATAAGGGAGGTGCAAGCATGCTCACGGTGAGGGCTGCCCAAGGCAGAGAGAATCCCAGAATTCCAGCATGGTGCAAGTTAGAAGAGACCTTTGGAGATCATCCAGTCCAACTCCTCTGCCCGAGCAGGGCACCCACAGCAGCTTGCCCAGGGGCACAATGCCCAAGGGGAGTTGGAAGCTTTCCACACAAGGAGACTCCAAAACCTCTCTGGCAGCCTGCTTCAGGCCTCCAGCAGCCTCACACCGAACAAGTTTCTCCTCTTGCCCAGGTGGAACCTCCTGGGGTCCAGTTTGTGCCCCTTGGCCTATCCCTGGGCACCAGTGAGCAGAGTCTGGCCCCAGCCTCTTGGCCCCCACAGCTCCTTTAGCTCTTGCTGAGCATTGCTCAGATCCCCTCTGGGGCTGCTCTTGTGCAGGCTCAGCCTCAGCCTGCCCTGGACTCTCTCCAGCAGTTCTCTGTCTCTCTGGAACTGAGGAGTCCAAAACTGGACAGAGGACTGCAGATTTGGCTTGACTAGGGCAGAGTGGAGGAGGAGAACCACCTTTGGTCTGCTGGCCACACTCTTCTTCGTGCAGCCCAGGAGACCATTTGCCTTTTTGGCCACAAGAGCACAACCTGTAGCCCTCAAGCAAACCAAGGGCAAGGAAGCAGGTCAGGGCCTCATGCTAGGGAAGCCCAAGAAAACAGCTCCTGGCAGCCAAGAGACATGGGCTCAGCTGCTCTGCCAACCCAGTCTATCCCACATCCTCATCGTGTCCTGGCTGTGGCTTCCCTTTCATGCTCAGGGCTGTGGTCAGACAGAGAATCTGGACAGCGACACAGAGCCAGGAACGTGAGCCACCCTTCCCGAGGTCTCAGTGCCACAGCCAAGCTGGCTTCGAGGCAGCAAAAGGAAGCCACTGCGTGAGCAAAGCCGAAGCAAGTTTGTTTGCACAGGAGAGCATCTCCCTGATGTTTTATTCATGGCTCCCAGCTCGCAGTTCCCCTGCTGGAGAAGCTCCACAGTCACATCGAGGCAATGCAGGGGAGCAGAGCCAGTTTCATCTGGGACACACAGGACGAAGTCCTTATCTAGGGGATACCTCGGAAAGACAGCTCCGCTGCTCCGTTCCCATGCTCCTGGTGCTATTTTGGTCCCTTCCAAGCGATCCGTGGGCAGGAGCCCTGCCCCTCGGCACGCAGCTAGAGGCCAACGCTGCGCCCGAGAGGAGCGGGCTGGGGCTGTGCACAGCAAGCCGCGGGGCCGCTGGAGAAGCAGATTTATGGCCAGAGGGCTGCATTCCTTCGCTGCTAGACGCTGCAGCATCCCCACCCAGCAGCTGTGGCCCAGCCTGAGGAAGTCACGTCCCAGCCCTGCTGCAGCTACGCCCGCCCCAGGCAGCAGAGGTGCCTTAAGCCAGCTGCTTCCTTCTGGGGACTCCCACGGTCCCAGGCAGCCAGGTCTGGGCCTCCCTCTGCACTTGTCCAGGCTGAAATTTCAGGGCTCCGATTTCTTTCTGCTGCTCTCTTCCTCCCACCTCATCCGAGGAGGTCTCCTCTGCCTGCCCTCACTCCCCAGTGGCCCAGATCTCCCTGACAGTGGTGATGGCCTGAGATGGCCTCAAGAGCTGCTGCAGCCCTGATCCTGGTACAGCTCCACTCGTGGGCTTGATCCTACCTAACTGAAGCAGGGCAGAGGGTCAGATCCATCTGCTCCCAAGGAGAAGACAATTCTCTGCCCCTTGCCAGGTGCCAGAGCTCTGAAGAAAGCTCTCTTCTCACACCTGCTGTCAGATGAGAGTGCTCCCAGCCTGGAGAATCCAGAGGGATTAGGCTTTGCACATCTCCTCCATGCCTGTCTCTGCCCCAGCACAGGGAGTCGGTCTGAGCCGTGGTTTGTGCCGTGTGAGCACACAGGAGCCCTCATCTCCTCTCCAGGCTTCGCACAGAGGGAGCTGGGCTGGTAAGGATCAGCACAGCAGAAAGGAAGAGCCACCCTCTGGCTCTGCACTGGAGCACAGCTGGGAGCCTGGCCAGAGCAGAAAGCACTTCCTGAGCAGGAGCCAGCCAAGGCCCATCAGCTGCCAGGGCTGTGAGTCCACAGCCTTGCATCTAGTTCTTAAGCCAAACTTCAGAACAAGGCACAGCAAACTCAAATCACAGGTTCAGGTCCATCCTCTTTGTACCTCTGGTATCCAGCCCCCTCCAGGCTCCAGGCCAGACCAGAGGAGAACTTAAACCTATTAAAAATGGAGCTCACCTCCTGCAAAACAAGGCTGGAGCTGACCACCAGGAGCTGGAGCAGCCCAGCTCATGCCATTGCCTCTTGCCCCCGGTAAGCAGAGGGAGGTTGTCTGTAAGCAGCTGGATCCATGTGCCTGTGACTGAGGTGCGGAGCAGTCCCTGGACGGATGCAGTCCTGGATGCTGTAAGAGGTGACCCTCCCTGAGCTGTTCAGCAGCAGTGTTTTGGGCCCCTCAGCAGGAAGAGAGGATGCCTCAGAAGTTCTGTGGCTGAGTCCTCCAGTGGCTTTGCTGCTCTTTAAGGAAGGCAATAGACTGTATAGTTATCACCTGAAATGGGATAAAATCCCTCCCACCAAACTATACAACCTACTACCTCACCTCCACAGAGCAGAGCAGAGCAGAGCAGAGGGCTTGCCTGACTCATGACCACCACCTGCCTCCATGCTCGGTGTTGAGGTAGATGAGAGAGGCTGAAGACCTTACTGTCTCCTTAGGAAAGACAGTAGATTGTATAGTTAGCTCAAAGGGAGGATTGGACTCCACAACTATTCAATCTACTACCTCAGCCTCAAGGACAGCTTGGGACCATGGCAGCTGAAGGCAGTGAGCTGATCTTTATCCAGGCACTGGCTGCTCTGCAGCTCCTGTGAAGAGAAAGGCAGGAAAGTTCAGCAGACTTCAGAGAATCCTTCAGGCTGGGAGAGACCTTTCAGAGCACTGAGTCCAAGCCTCACCCCAACAGTGCCAGGGCACAGCCAAGCCATGGCCCTCAGCACCACATCTCCATGGCTTTTCAATCTCTCTGGGGATGGGGACTCCACCACTGCCCCGGCAGCCTGGGCCAGGGCTGGACAACTCTTTTGAGGAAGAAATTGTTCCTCGTGTCCAGCCTACACCTGCCCTGGCACAGCCTGAGGCCATTTCCTCCTGCCATATTACTTGGAAAAAAGGAGAGCAACCCCTACCTTGTTCCAACCTCCTCTCAGAGTTCAAGAGAGCCAAAAGGTCTCTCCTGAGCTTCCCCTTCTCCAGGCTGAACAACTCCCAGATGTTAGGGGCAAGCAGTCTCACACCCAACCTTGTCCTGAAGCTGCTTTTCCTTCTTCAACCCTCCTCCAGCCCACTTGGCAGTGCCCCTGGCCGCAGACATTGGGCACCCAAGGGCTGGGGGAAGCAGCAGCAGCCTCCCTGGCGCAGCCAGGCCCCGGGCACCCAGCTGAGGCAGCTCTGCTGAAGCTGCAGGAAGAGCAGCACCGTGCAGCCAGGCTGACCTCACCTCCTGCACACACAACGTATCTAGAACAAACCTGCCAGACCAGATAAGAGAATCCATCAGTTCAGCTGCTCCAGGGAATTGAGCAGATTAGAAACAAGCGAGTACAAGGAAGCTTTTAGGCTGCAGCTGTAATGGCATTGAGTACATCAAGGCAGATCTCATTTCCTAAACAAATGAGTGCAACATGCAGGCTCCGTGTCCCTTTAGTGCTCCAGCACAGCCAGGCAGCCTCAGCCCGGGCCCGAGACACTCTGGCTTCCCCCCAAGCCCTTGGCTCACCTTCTGAGGCTTTGTTCTCCCTCATTCTCTGCACACCCAAACACAGATGCAAGGTATTAAGCTGGTAGCCAAAAAGCAACCTGCGAGGTTCTTTTAGCAACGAGAAAGAATTCCCCCTGGATATTAGAGCAAGCTGGAAGGGAAGGGAAGGGAAGGGAAGGGAAGGGAAGGGAAGGGAAGGGAAGGGAAGGGAAGCCACCAGCAGCACATTAAGCAGGCTGCTCGTGCAGCACGGCAGAGACCCAAAGGAGAGCTTCCCACGGGAGCCCAGCAGGAGATGTCCCCAGCCCCCCTGAGCATCTGCTGAGTGCTGTGCTGGGCCAGACAACAGCTCAGACAGCAGCCCCCTAAGAGGCAAAGGCTGCTGACTGCTTTGTGCTTTCACAGCTGACAGGCAACAACCTAAACGAGTGAGAGTCCCAAAGCTTTGCAGCTGGGCTCGCTGAGGCTGGGGGTTAGGATGGGCTGGGCACAAGGAGCTCTTGCAGCAAGGTTTGGGAAGTGGCCCTGGCCCTTTGCAGAGCAGCCCAGGGATGCTTCTCGCTGGCATTCGGCACAGCTCAGGTAATTCACTTCACTCACCAGCCTCTCCCATCAGAAGGGATGCCCCTGCCGTGCCAGGCCATCTGGCCCACACCTCCCCTAGGGTGGCAGGGTCCACAATGTCAGCAAATCAGTGCTGCAGGACTGATCCCTGCAGGATGTAAGTGCTCAGCCCACGCACAGTGCCGAGCACCTCGCATCCCAAACGGCCTCCTGGGGGGAACCCTTCTTCCTCCTGTTCTGTTGGCACAGAAAGCAGTGCCCAGAGGTCACACATCCCTCCTCAGCTCATGCAACACCAGCCAGAGCCTCACCAAGGCTATAAGCAGGCTCAAAGGTCCACCCAGCCTGCCACAGCCCCCTCTGCCTCCTCAGGGACAGAAGCAGTACTTCAGACCAGAGTGTTTCAGCTTCCCCAAAGTGAAGCTGGTGCCAGGGGCAGCACCGAGAAGAGATGGTGGTGGGGAGAGAGCCAAGGGCTGCTCTCTCAGGAGGAGAGGCTGAGAGCCCCGGGGCTGTTGAGCCTGGAGAAGGGCAGTCCCAGAGGGGATCTGCTCCATGCTCAGCAAGAGCTAAAGGGTGGGGGAGCAAGAGGCTGGGGCTGGGCTCTTGTCGGTGGTGCCCAGGGACAGGACAAAGTAGGTCACAGGAGGCTTCTCATGAACTCAAGGATGAAATTCCTTACTTTAAGGGTGCTGGAAGACTGGACAAGGCTGCCAGGGAGGCTGTGGAGTTTCCTGCTCTGGAGCCTGTCAAAATCTGCCTGCATGAGTCCCTGTGCAGCCTGACGCAGGCGAAGCTGCTTCAGGAGGGGGCCTGGACCAGCTGATCTCCAGAGGTCCCTTCCACCACCTACATTCTCTGCTGCTGCTGCAGGGGCAGAGGGCAGGGCAGCTGGGTGGCCTGGATGGTCACATCAGGGGATGGCTACAGCAGAGGACACTCATCTCCAAGGAGACTCCTGGCACTCAACCTAGAGGAGCAACTCCAAGCCTGGTGGCTTATTGTAAGCACATGAGCCAGACGTACAGGGCAGGCAGCTCCACGCTCCCCATGGCAGAGGAGAGGCTCTTGGGCCAACCTCAAACTGTGGATGGAAATTACATTAAATAACTCCTAGTCCACACAGATCTAATTACACGGGGGGGGGGGGGGGAATCATCCCTCCTGACTTGTAGATGTAATCTTGAGAACAGGAGATTTAATTATAATAATTGTCTTAATGAGGATAGGCCTCAGGAATACCCAACTGCTGACTCTGCAAGCCTCTTCTGGCCAGGATCCACGAGGGCAACCTCCAGGCCAGCTTGGACAAGGCCTTGAGCAACCTCAGTGGAAGATGTCCCTGCCTAGAGCAGGGCGTTGGAGCTGGATGACCTCTGAGGTCCTTTGCAACCCAACCCATTGTAGGAGTCTTTGAAGCAGGAGGATTGATGCCTGGTGAGGAGGACTCTGAGCATCCTACCCTTGTTTGTGCTGGGTGCTCTGTGAGCTGCAACCACAGCAAGCCCCTCTCCTGCATGCCTTGCACTCTAAACCACCAGGACAAAAGATGGGACCAGCAGCAGAAGCAGAGAGGAGACCAAACTTGCCAAGGATCACACAGCAATGCCCACGGTGAAGCTGGCACTGAAAGCAACCTCGCTTCAGCCTCACTGGGCCAGGCCAAGCAGGTCAGGCCAAGGCAACGTCCACCCCTCTGACAGAGAGGGGGGAAAGTGATGTCCTAGCATCTGCAGGACAACCTGGGAGAGAGCTGATAGCACAGGCTGGGGAGCAGCTGAGTGGTGAAACCCCGCGGGGGTTTCACAAAGAGGCATCATGAATTAGTCATAAATCAGAGGCTCTGTGCAAGCTCCACAGCCACTGAGGCCCCTGGCAGACACCCCACAGCATGCACCAGAGTCAGCTGGGCTCCAGCTCTGCCCTGCCTTGATACAGCAACCCTTCCCTTCCCCACACCAACCCTTCCCTTCCCCACACCAACACTTCCCTTCCCCACACCAACCTTTCCCTTCCCCACACCAACCCTTCCCTTCCCCACACCAACACTTCCCTTTCCAGGCATCAACCCTTCCCTTCCCCACACCAATCCTTCCCTTCCCCACACCAACCCTCCAGCACATCCTTGCCGCAGGATTTAGCCTCCCAAGCGCCGGATCCGCTGTGGCCAGGCAGAACTCTGGACAAAGCAGCCACCAGGCTCTGTAGGAGTCCAGAGTTGATGCCCCCAAGCTTCTCACTGCCTTTCAAGCTGCTTAAGCCTGGAGCTTGAAGATTTTTTTGGCTGCCTGAGTGGATGACTTTGAAAACCATTTTCTGTGCAGACCCTAACGGAGGGGTAGCAAAGTGTCCTCCTCCCAGATTCATAGGAATCCTTGGGGGGGGGAAAGTGAGTCAAGTCTCTGTGAGAGGCTTTGAGAGGGGTCCCCACATCACAGTCCTGCTGTCTGGATGTGCTTGGAGGGGTGAGGAAAATTGGCAGACAAAGGATTCTTCTGTTTGTGTCTCCTCACAGCAAGATGCTCACAGGATGGCAACAAAATTGGCGTTCCCAGCTCCTGGGAGGGAGAAGTGACCAACAACTGCTGCTCAGCTACCAGGGCTGGGGGAGCCTGGCAAGGAGCAGCCCAGCAGCCCCCCAGCAGACAACCCAAGCTGATGTAGCCCCAGATTTGGCAGCATCTACAGCCCAAAGAGGCCTGAGCGTGGCCAAGTCTCTGCCTCTGAAAGAAGGAGGCATGAAGCCTGCCTTGGAGAGTAGCCGGGAAGGCTCAGGAGCTTTGAGGAGCTGATCTGGTTTATTAAGGAGCACTGAATGAAACGGAGGGAGGGGGAGGAGGGAGGAGGGAACCATAAAACAGTCCCTCCTTTAAAAGCAGACACCGCTTTCAGCCTTTGTGTAGCCGCCGTCCCGCACGCCGGTGCCAAAATGTGCCGGGGACGGACAGGCCTTCCCAGCGGGAAAGCAGGGCCCTGAGCCTCGGAGAGGCTTTGCAGCCTCCTGGAGCATAGGCTGGGCTGGGTCAGCACCAGCCCCAACCAAGGTGCCGCCTGCATGCAGCTGGGCGGCTGCGCTGGCACAAAATGGCTGACCGGCGGCCATTTTGTCTCCTTAGCTGTGCCTGTGGAGAAGCCAGCAGTGACCCCAGGGCCTCATCTTGCCCTGGCACTGGCCTGGGAAGGCAAAGAGCAAGCAAACAAAAAAAATACAGCTTCCCCCAAGCCCAAAGTAAGCAACAGTGAACCCAAATGGGGAAGCTCTTCCAGAGCTGCCCAGCGCAGATGGGGCTCGGCTGTGCACTTCAGCGCTCCAAGCCCAGCGTCGAGGAACCCACTCCCAGGAAAGGCAGGAAACGGCCCCAGAACACCATCCTCAGCACAGCTGGCACCGCTGGGGAGCCCAAACAGCCACAAACTGACATCTTCCAAACAAGCCACGAGGACAATTTACTTTTAGCCTCTTGCGGAGCAGGCAAAGCTCTGGGCAGAGCAAGGCCAAGCATCTTCCCTGACCCTGGAGTCCAGGTCAAGCTGTGGCACATGGAAAGAGTTAAAGAAAGGTGCTGAGGAGAAAGGGAAATGGAAGCAGAACTGTTTAAAGTTCATGCCTGCCAACCGCCTCTGTCTCTCCTTTTTGCCCCTTTAACGCCGTGGGTTGCGACCTCGTGGTGGTGGTGGCTTTTTTGTGTCTGATTAAGCAATTAGCAGCTGCATTAATAAACAGCTGCTCACCTGCAGGAGGATGTTCTTGAGTCCTGCCAGGTGTTTGCAAACATCTGGATGGCCGCTAACGAGGCTGGCACTGTGCTGCCTGTAACATAGGCATCTGTAAGCTGCTTGTTGCAGCACTTATCTTGTATTAACCAGTATCAGAGGTGGGCACAAAGGTAATGCTCGTGTTACTCTCCTCCTAAATTGGCATCATTTGTGCTCCCTGGATGGGGAGGGGGGAAAAACATCCCAGAATTATTGTCACAAACCAGGCACTACTGATCCTTATATCATGCTGAGAAGCAAGAGGTAGGAGAATAAAACAAAAAACACAACCCCAAAACCAACCAAATCTTTCTGCTTCATTTTTCCCTGCTCCATATTTATCCTACAGGCTAACCCCAAAAGAAAACAAACCTAAAGAGAGAAGATTCTCTGCTGTAATCCACCCAAAAAAACACTCTTCCATTAATATGAGGTTTTCCCCTCTTCTCACCGTTCCCTTCCAACACTGCTCATGGTGTGCAGGTAATGCCCACCTTCAAGGTAGGTTCTGACCAAAACCCTTCCATTTGCCATGCCAACCACCTGCCCAGCACCCACGCACTCCGCCCTGGCTCCGGGACCACCATCACCCATGCAATTCGCTGCCTCCTCCATCCGTAAGCAAGCCCGAGCAGATGTGGAGGCAAATACCTTTCTGTGCAAGAAAAGCCATTTCACCTCTTTCTGCTCTCCTTCCCAGCTCCTCTCTGAAAGAATCTGCTTCTCTCCAGGTGTCCAGGAAAGGGAGGACAATCGCCCCAAAACCGAGGCTAATCAGAGCCCAATCCCCGGCCCCGCGCCGCCGGACGGAGATCCGCGTCCGTGAGCAAGGAGACGTGGCCGCTAACTCCAAGGCATCCAGGCTGGCGAAGGAAATGCAGGATCACTTTGGGGTGTGGGGGGAAAAAAACTTTAAAAAATGAAAAAAAAAAAAACATCTCCCCCTGCCTTTACTTTGGCACAGGCTCTGCTCTTTGTGCCACGCTCCTGCGTCTGAATTGGGTGGCAGCACCACCGAGTTCCCTTAAACTTTGAAGGTGTCTCGCAGGCGATGGCGTCTCCGTCGTGTGTGTCACACCTTAAGGTGTGCAGTAAACAGCTTCCTGCCCCGGGCTCCATCCTCGTGAGAAAAGCAAAGGGGCTTTAAAAAGCCAAGGAGAGTTGTTCCTTTTAGAGTTCAAATTGAGCTGTCTTGGGGTTGGGTGTTTTCTTTTTGTCTTCGAGATGAAAACTTTCGAGGCAAGAAGGCAATAAACAAAGCAAAAATCCCTTCCGAAAAATTAAGGAGGAAAAGAAGAAAAGAAAACCCAAACAACAACAACAACAACAACAACAAGAAGGTCCTCCGGATCACATCGGCTCCATCCAGGCACTGCCAAATCCATGGAAAGGGCAGCCCTCAGCTTCCCCCAAAAAGCAGGAGGACACACAACAGGTTAAAATGCTACCGTCCGGCAGTGGCCGGCTCTGATCGCACCGAGCCGATGCGTAAAACCATCCGCTCGTCCGAAAACAAATCAGACCTCAGTGCTCTCTGGTACTTTCTAAACAGAGAAGAAAGCAGAGCTGGTTTATTGAATATGGAGAACAAACCTTTCCGTCCGGGCAGCCCCGCGGCTCTGCCTGCACCCAGTAGCCTTAACGCTGCTAATACAAAAGCTCAGTTTGGCAATTCCAGGCATTTTCAGTGCTCAACATACGCCAAAACTACCCACTCTCTGCCTCTGACTAAGGGCTCGTTCCAAAAGGTCCTTTTTTTTTTCTTTCTTTCTTTTCTCTCTCTCTCTCTCTCTCTCTCTCTCGCTCCAGCCGGTGCCACGTAGAGACAGGAGAGTTGGGCTCGAACATGGCCGCAGCCTCCAAAAAAGAGCCAAGCCCCAGCGTCCTGGCTTCCCCCTTCCAGGCAGAAAACAAAATGGCCATGCAGCAGCCATTTTGTTTGCTGCGGGATGGGAGGGAGAAGGGAAGGGAGGGGAGATGCAGGCCAGGCAGGAGCACACGGGAAGGATGGGGGTGGAAAAGGGAGGGAGAGGGGAGGGTGTCAATTCGGCAGGAACCCAAACGCTCCGCAGCGATGCCCGAGCGCGTCCTCCCTTCCTCCCGCTGCGGCCACGCGGCTCCCTCCAGCCCTGCGGCAGGACCCATGTGGAGGGATGGACTCGGAGCCTCCTTGTCCAGCCCTTCCAGGCCTGTTGAGCTCCAGCGCTCTGGCCTGACAGGGGTTACACTTCCTCCCCTGGGCCTGGCTGGCAGCTCATCCTGCCCGCTGGCATGGGCAGACTCCTGCCCAGCTGCCACTGGCCCCACAGGGCTCAGGCTCTGCAAGAGCTCCCAGTAGGAGCTGGGCAGGAGAGCGGAAACCAACTCGGTAACGTCAAACTCCTGAACTTCCCCGGGCAGGAAACGGTGTAAATAACACCCGCGGGGAGGGGAGAGGAACCCGGCGCAGGCCAGGAGGCCCTGGGGACAGCAGCATGGCCTCCACAGCCCGGATCCTAGCAGCACCTGGGGTGAAGCCATCCAATGCTCCCTTGCTCGCTCTCGTCTGGACAAGCCTGCACCTGAAACGCAGCCGCATGGCCGAGGCCTGTGCAGGGCCCAGGCTGTCCTGCCACAGTGCCTCACCGCTCTCAAGCACGCCAGGGGACAGTGTGGGCAGCTGCCTGGTACCTGCGGGTAAGGTGGGGAGCAGGTCTGTCTCTCCAAGCACACCAGCGAGGGTGTGAGGATGGCACTGGCAGGCAGCCCTCCAGGCTGCCTCCTGCCCTCTCTGATGCCTTCAAAATGCCTGATGAGCTCCATGACTTCTGTCTGCCTCTCAGAGCAGCTTGACAAGTGCCAGCCCATGCAGCACACCTGTGGTGTGAGGGACCACAGGAGCATTCCCCCCCTCAAGGCACAGGCCTGAGCTCCTCACTGGCAGCCTTACCGGAGAGCCCAACGAGCTGCCTGGATGAATCCCTCCCTCCACCACAAAGGTTAAGTCCCTTCCAGTGCTGACCCAAACCAGACGAGAGGTTTTTAGAGCAAGGAGACCTTGCAGGAGAGTACCCAACACAGGTGAATGCTTTGGAGAGCACAAATTAACCACCCCTGGGCTCTCTGCCCAGAGACCAGCCATAAAAATCAGCACAGTTCCCACAGCTTACAACAGGGAAGAGCTCCCAGCTACAAGCCCTAAGGATGCAGGGAACTGGAAATGCCCAAACCTAGCATGGTTTTGAAGCTATTACAGATCTGGGAGGAAAATCCTACAAGGGAGGTTGTTAATTGGAATTTGTGGGATTCTCAAAGTCCAACTCATGGATATTCATGTGGGATAACTCTAAGCACTGGAGGCTGGACCGTGCTAAGCTTTAACTAGTCAGAGGGGAAAGCAAATTTTCCTGCAGGGTAATTCAGAGCAGAAACCTAATGCTGGCATCTGGAGTGGCCCCATGCAGAAACCTAACATCTTCAGCTGCCTTAATCGCTCTCTGAGCCTCACCAGCCTCCTGCAAAGTGACCTCAGCAACCATCAGCCAACCGTTGTGGATTCATGGCTTGGTGCTTGGCTGTGATTGATTAGTCTTGTGGACATGTCCCTGAAAATGAGCATCACCTGCAGCAAACTCCACCAAGTGCCTGCAGCAAACTCCACCAAGAGCCTGCCAGAAGCTCCACCAAGTGCCTGCAGCAAACTCCACCAAGGGCCTGCAACAAACTCTACCAAATGCCTGCACGAACTCCACCAAGTGCCTGCAACAAACTCTACCAAGTGCCTGCACAAACTCCACCAAGAGCCTGCCAGAAGCTCCACCAAGTGCCTGCAACAATCTCTACCGAGTGCCTGCCAGAACCTCTAAGTGCCTGCCTCTGCTGGCTTCTCCTGCAGGCCTGGCTGGGAGCTGTGACCTCAGAGGCAGGTTTGTGCACTTCATGTTAGCCTTGCAGCGTGCAGGAATTCCAAAGGTATTTGAGAGATCCAAGCCTGGTTTCTTTTAATAGGATTTGGGCAGGAAAGGCTCAGCAGAAGACCTCAGCCTTTGCACTGAAGGAATATTGCACTGCTTGTGCAATACTCCTCCAGGAAAAACATCACAGCAGCTTGCAGGGCAAAGGCCAAAGGGCTCTGGGTGCCTACAGCAGGAGGTCAAGAAATGGCTGCATGCAACATGTCAGCTTGAAGTTAGGAATGGGAAACAATCTCAGATGCTCCAGTGCCAAAATCTCTTCTTTAAAACAAAACAACAAACCCAAGCCTGAGGAATTTTATCCTCACTCTGAGTGAAGGGTGCTCTGCCTTTCCCAGGAGCAGGGCCCCTGGATCAGCTGGGCAGCACCTTCCTGGTGGGTCCAGAGACAGAGCAACAGGAGATTAGGGACATGCATGGGGCTGGGATGGATGAAGATATTAATAGCTCCCACAAAACTGCCTGCAGCTCCCCCCCCATCAAGTGCTTGTTCAACATATGGGGTGGGGAGGGAGGGCACAGGGTGAGAGATGGGAATGAGAACTCAGGGGTAGACAAGAGGGTGTGTGAGCCCAGGAGGCTCATGGAGGGGAAGGTTTCTGAGTGTGGGAGCAAGGGAAGGAGATGACAAATGCGCAGGTTTGGTGGCCCTGGGTAACAGAGAGAGCTGAGATGGTTTGTGTCAGGAGAGGGAGGTGTGAACAGCAGCAAAATGCTGGAGCAGGTTTGATATTTCTGTAGCCTCAGCTGCTGTGGGCTGTCAAGGGGTGGCAGATTAAGGCATGGCCATGAAAAGAGTCCCTTCTACAGGGCAGGCTGCTCACTCTTGGTGCTTTCAGAAGCTGCTGTCGTGGGCTCACCAGAGCTCTCCTTCAAGGTGCACCCTGACACTGCTTCTTCAAGGGCTCACTGCCTGGGCAAAACCTAGTTGAAAGCCAGGAGCAGAAGCCTGGTAAGGCACATGGGCTTGTATTTGAGCCCCTGGAGACTCTCCTCCTGAGGCTGAATCATTCAACACAGGACTTGGTTCTCACTCTTCTGGACACACACTTGCTGTGAGGGGTTTGAAGAGCACAGAGCAGAGCAGAACGTGCTGCCTGGCTTCAGAGCTGGGCAGGGACAGCAAGGCTCCCATGTCTGGTTGTGATCAGGACTCGTGAGAAAAGGTCTGTGATGCTGTCATGGGTTTTGCAAGCTAAAGAACTCTACCCTTGGGCTTTAGCTCTGTCTTTTTCCTACCACGTTGTAGAGCTGTGGAAATCAGCTGCTCGTCATCATGTGCCTGAGCCGGTGGAACTTCCTCAGCATCAAAGCTTCCCCTCTGGCTGCTTACTGCTGTCTCTTCAGGTCTTACCCTGCTGGTCTATTCACATCCCAGGGAGCCCACACCAGTACAGCCCCAGCATCATCTCTCACATGCTCTCTCCTCCCAGCACTGACTTCTTTTGCTTCTGATTCAGGAAACATAGAGTGGAAAATGTGAGTAAGGAAGCGAAGGGATTTTATCGCTGGTGAGAACTGCTGCCCTTGTGGATGGAGAGGAGTGGCAGCAGCTTCTCCCTTGGAGCTGGTGCAAGCTTGTGGGTGAAGCAGGTTGCCTTCTCTGGGTGTGTTTGGATGGATTCTTTTCTTCTCGAGGTTTGCCCAATCTCACCAGGTCTGAGCACCCTCTTGAGAGCCTTTGAGACTCTTCCAGCAACAACAAAGCCATTTGGGAAGGAAAAAAAAACAGGCTTAAGAGCTGCATGGCTGAGCGCCTGCATCCAGTCTCGGTGAGACACTTTGCCTCTGTTTCCTCCTTTGGGAGATAGATGCTCTTTACCTGGAACACTGAGAAGGTTAATTAGGTAATGCACTAATTAATCAAATGTGCTTTGAACAGTGGAATTGCTCTAGGCAGAAGAGCTCAGGAAGGTGTAACTCTAACACTGGCTTTAACAAGGGTGGGCTCCCAGCTCTTATCAGCTAAGACACCTTGCCCTCAGCCAGGGAGAGAGGAACTGAACTCATCTGCATTGTGCATGGCACACCTGAAGCAAAGGTGGGCAGAGACCATCCAAACCCTTCTCTGCTTGTTCCTTACATCAAGGCTAAGGATGCAGCTGACTTTCTTCTTCTCACAAACACAGCTCTGGGGCTCCAGACCAAGGAACTGCAGAAATTCAAGCTAGGGATTCTTTTTTTGCCTTTGGTACATGCCCAGCAGTCTGCCTGTGACTCACATCCCACCTTGCTCTGGAGTGTGGCATGCACACAAGGCAGTTTCTCCTCTTTTCTCCAGAAGATGAATGGGGGTAGAGAGCACTCTGCCCGCTAAAGTGAGAGGTGGCCTCACTTTCCACCTCACTGGGACTGGATTTGGAGCAGCAGCTGCAATGAGTCCTGCAAGCTAAACCCTCTCCGACTTCGGCGGGTCCTGAGCCCATCCAAAAGCCATTTCATGCAGCTTCAAACACCTTCTGTGTCTGCAGAGGCAGCTGAAGAGTCAAACCCCACAGCAGAGGCTGTAACCTACTTCTGAAAGGTTCCAATGTAGATGTAACCACCAGAGCTGACGGAGGTCGTTTGCCTTACTTGGGCATGAGTACAGAACCTGCACTTCTTCTGGGTGCCCCTTAAGAGTGGGACTGTCCCCAGGCCAGCCTGTGTGGGCTGGGTGGAAGAGAAATCGTTGACAGTTCTGATTGCTCCAGGAATTGAGGTCAAGTTGGACTTCCAAATGCGAGGCTAAATCCTTCTTGTACTACAGTTCTGCAGGCTCTGAAGTCCTGCAGGCTTAGCTGAGCTCCTACCCCAGCTGCAAAAGCAAACCCAAGGCAACATCACAGCTCCTCCTCCTGTGTCACATCTGTACAATACAAAAGCCTAATCTAAAGGAGCTGAAAATCATCGTTAGGCAGGCAGGAACCTATGGTGTGAAAAATGCTCCCCTCTTTGCAGCCTGCTCTGGCCTGAGGTGTGCATTGCATCAGACTCTGAAGGGCTGAGTGCTCAGAGCTGCATTTCAGAGCTGAACTGCTGCTGAAAGCAGGCCCCCTAAAATAAGCAAGATTAACAACTGTTCCCACCTCCACCAGCTCTGACGATGACACCAGCAGGCAGATTTTCATCACCCTTTTGGCTGAGTCCTTCTGGAACCAGGGACACATTTTCTAGAGGCAGAGCTCTTTACAAAACTCCTTTATTTTTTTCCCCCAGCACAGCAGCTTCACAACTCCTAACGGCAGCCAAGCCTGACCACGGATACCATAACACAGATCCATCTCTCTTCCCTCTTTGTTGATGCAAAAATGCCTGGGAGAAATAATCCCAGTATGTCTCTGCTAATTGGTGGGGTTGTGTTGGCTGTGACCCCTCAGCTGGTTGGCCATCCTCAACTGTCATTTCCTAAACCCAGCACTTTTCTGCTTGGTTATCTTCCCTGGCCTTGTTTGCACGCAGCCACCACCCAAAACCTTCTCTCTGGCCAGGGAGGAGGATTTATTGCCTCTGTTTTAGTAGCAGCAGAGCAGAGAACAATGCTGGGCATCTGCAGACAAAGTACTGCTGTTTTCTTTTGCTTTTCACTTAGTCCTTAGAGGTTAATCAATGCATTCCAAACCAAACAAAAAAGAAACCAGAAGATTTAGGACCCCAAGAGCAATATAATAGGGGCTGAAGACAGGTTGCATTTAGAAGTTCAGCAACAAGTACCCCCTGAAGCAAAAGAAATGTCTTCGCTGTGATGCATACCTCAGATCGTTTCTGGCTGGGAAGGATGTTCTGGCACTTTGCTCAGTGCCTGCGTCACTGCCTGCTGCACACAGGAGAGGTCTGGGCTGAGTGTGAACTGCTCTAGGCTGGGACCATCTTTATCTTCCCTGTGTGCACAGCACTCGGTGCAGTGGATCCCCCAAAGCACTCCAAATGTGACACGAGAGTTAATGTAAGTGCAGGTTGGAGCAGTTTGAGTGCCTGAGACACCAGGAGTGGCAATTACAACCCTGACATTTCTGTCCTGCCTCTGTCACCAAGCTTGACCGTTCAGAAGACCCTAAAGGATGAGAAGACACTGATGCACACACAAGCTGCTCCTCTGACTTCACTCCAGCCCCAGCTAACACATCAGCATGTGCAAGCCAGGGCAGGGCTGCTGCATGCTTTTTGCACAGCTGGAAAAGTCTGCCAAGGCCAAGCAGGTGGAGCAAATCCTGAGGGTCCTGCACCAGCACCTATTAACTCGAACCTGTGCCCTTCCAGAGCAGGACTGAAAAGCCCTTCCACAGCCACGTGGGGACTCTGTAACCTCTACTCAGGATCCCAGGTGATGAATGAGACTTTACAGCTGAACCTAATCCACCTTTACCTGCTCGTGCTAAGGCTGAGCTCAGATGAGCAGGCAGAGCCTAGAGAACTGAGCTTAGCAGCGTGTTGGAAAGCTCACTTTGAACTCCTCTGTGGAGGAGACACCTCCCTGCCTGCCCTCCCTCCAAAGAGGCTTTTCCTGGGCTCGGTCTGCCTGTTTCCAGCCTTTGCAGCTGGTCTGTGGGCTGCAGCTCTGCTGGGACTCCCTCCGGCCTGAGCTAGGCTGCTGAGCCCGGTTGGCAGAGGGAGCAGACAGCATCACAGCACCCACGGCCAAGAATGAGCCTTGCTCTCAGCCTGCCTGGAGCAGCCTGAGCAGGCAGGAGGAGCAACCCTGCCCGGGAGGCATCAGCCAGGGCAGGCAGAGGCAGAAACCCTGCCCGGGAGGCATCTGCCTGCAGTGGGCATGCGCCGGAGCTGCGCAGGGGTGAGCAGATGGGTTGATTGCACAGGGAGAAATGGGCACTAACCGCATCCAGGCTCACCAGCTGCAGGATTTCCTCCTGAGCCCTGCAGGACAGGAGGCTCTTGGAAGCTCTTACCTGCTTCGTTATCCCGGCTCTGTTCTTTAGCCCCTTCTCCTGCTCTGGGAACCACATCTCAGCTAATCCCCTGGGCAAGGGAGGGCCCAAACTTGCAAAGCTGAGCTCCAGATGGGAACTCCCACAGTGCAGATGGCTGGATCCAGCCCCAGGTCAGGAGCCTGTCCTGGCTGTCGGCTCCAGCACTGCCAGGCTCCACCAGCTTCACGTTTCCCTACTCTGGAGCTCATTGCCAGGCTCTTCTTTGGCTGCTGCCTCTCTGAATGGCCAGGAAGATTCCAGAACCAAGCAGAGCAAGTTGTGCAACAAAGACCACGCTGGGGTCCCACACATTGTGTGTCTCTGCTGAGATGCAGCTGCTGCTGGGGTGGAGTCCAGCCTGTGTCGAACAGCACATGGCTGATGAGGCCAGCAAGTGGAGGAGCTTTTGCAGAGCTACAGCAGAGACTGCCCAGGCTGAACTGGGAGGTGATGTTGGACCTCATCTGTGCTCTTACTCCTGAGAGACTCAAAAGGTGTTGAGTTTCATCACCTGCTTAGCTTTTGTGCAGTGTGTGCCAGCTTGGAGAATGAAGCAAAACCCTCCTGGCTTCGGTGATCTTTAAGGCTTGCTCCAACCTAAACAGTTCTACAATTGCATGATCCAATCCACGTCTCCCTGCAGCCATTCCCAGCTCTCTCCAGCCACAGGGATGAGCTCCCAAGACAGTGCTGCTGGAGGGATGATCCCAGGCATCCTCCCTGTGGAGCTGCTTAGCTCCCAGGCTCTTAGCCCAGTCTTTCTCCCACAGCCAGGAGCCCTAGCAGCAGCTGTGCAGACATTCAAGCTGCTGATCACGTTGGTGTCAGCACCCTGACTTCTGGTGGAGTTTCCATAGAGGAACACAGCCTGCTTGAAAAGTGTTAGCACCCAAGCCAGGCTCTTTGGGACCCTCTCTGGGTGCCTCCACCCCTAACCTTCACCTTTCTGTTGTCAGGCTCAGCACAGGCAGATTAGCCTGCTCCCACCCTGCTGCCTGCTCCCACCCTGCTGCCTGCTCCCAAGCCATCCTGGCTCCATGCACCAGCCTGCCACATGCTGCCCCTGTGACCTCCATTCCCCTCAGCACTATGCAAGCCAAGACTGAAGGAGATAACTGCTTCCTGAATTCTTGGTCCCAGAACCTCCCTGCCCAGCCAAAGCTGCTTCAGGTCACTCTGGCTGGCACTGAAACATCAGCATGGGCCCTCCTGCAAGTGCAGGCTGGGTCCTGGAGATCTTAACTGCACAATCGACCGAGTCAAAGGTGGCTGCAGCTGCACCACAGAGCACTGGAGCTGGGAGGGAAGGAAGAAGCAGCACAACACTTGCAGGTGAGGAGATACCTCCTGCCCAGTGCCACATGGGCCAGGGCTGCCCTGGGATGCACAACCATCTCCCTTGGGCTGGTCCTCAGCCCCACAGGCTCAGCAGGACGGTGACACTGATGTGCTGGCAGCTGCCACAGGTCAGAACAGCACTGGTGGGAAGGAGCAGGAGAGATGCTTGCAAAGCCTGGCTACAGACCTCCTAGAAGCACAGGGTGCTGTGAGCAGGGTGCTGCTTGGTGCTTCGAATCATGGAATGGTTTAAGTTGGAAGGGACCTCAAAGCTCAACCAGTTCCAACCCCCTGCCATGGGCAGGGACACCTCCCACTAAAACAGGTCACTCAAGGCCTTATCCAACCTGCCCTTGAACACCTCCAGGGAGGTTGCGGAGCACAGAATCACCCAATGTGATCAAAGATCTCCCTGGGCAACCTGTGCCAGTGTCTCACCACCCTCACTCTAAAGAACCCTTTCCTAACATCTAGTTTCAATCTCCCCTCTTCCAGTTTAAACCCATTCCTCCTCGTCCTGTCATGACAAGACCTTGTCAGTAGTCCCTCCCCAGTCCTCCTCTAGCCCTCTTCAGATCCTGGAAGGCCATGCCAAGGTCTCCTCAAAGACTTCTCCAGGCTTCATAGTCCCAACTCTTGTAGCCTGTCCTCATAGTAGAGCTGCTGCAGCCCTCTGATAGTCATCACAACAGTGCAATACTCCTCTCTTGGGCTCTGCAGACCTCCATTTATACAGCATGTTGGGCTACTTCTCTCACACTTTGTGTGGCCAGGACTATCCCGTGAACGACCTCAGGGTGCCAAGCCCAGCGTGCAGCAGCCCTGCCTATCCCCTGGGCATTCCAACCACAAGGGCAGGCAGCACAGCTCAGTGCCCATGAGCAACCCCAGAACCACAGACCTCTCGCTTTGTCCTCCCAGACCTCACCTTTGCAGCAGCCAAGTACCATCAAAGACAAACAGTAGCTGTGAGCAACTCCACAGCAGCAAACCAGTGCAACAGGAAAGAGTGGAGGGAAAACAGGGAATGAAAGAGACTGGGGGGGAATGAACTGCAAGAAGGAAATTAAACTGGATTGATTCTCTTGTGATTCTGAGCACCAGCTGTGGGGTAGTGACTGAAGTCTGAGTCCTTCTGGATGCTGTATGTCCCCTGTGGACATGAAGCTGCTAGCATCAGCTCCTGCGTGGATGTGTCTCTACAAGGATCCCATTCAACTGCACCCAAATCCATTGGACCAATTAGTGGAAAGGCAGAGGACAGAGTTCACAAAGGCCAAATTCAGCCTCCTTGCCTTATACCCCCCCTCTTTCCCCACCAGAAGTGGTCACTGGAGTGCTGAAGCTGATGACATGTCTGGGCCAGGGTGGAAGAAGCTGATGCCTTCGGGTCTGGGCTGGGCAGACCCAGAGCACAGCACTTTCTGCCACTCCAAGTCAGGGCTTTTTCACCAGGGCAAGCTTTGCTCTGCTTCTGGGGTGTGAGGTTTGGTTTGGTTTTTGCAAAAGTGAAAAGGAAATCACAATCCAGAGCCTGCTTTGGCCAAACCTGTCCCTTTTAAGGAAAGGAAATTTCCCAGAGCCACCCTTGACAAACCTGGAGGCCTGATCCTGCTCTCAGGAATGTCAATGTGAATCCAGAGTGGCTCTGCTGGCTGCTGGGGGTTAGAGCAGCCGAGCGAGACTCCAGCCTTGGCTAAAAGCTCCTGGTCCCCTGCCTGCAGATGGAAGAGAGCAGCAGCAGAGCAGCCTGAGAGCAAACCTGGGATTGAAAGCAGAAAGATCCAACTCCCAGTTTCAAGAACTCCTCTTTTTTTTTTTGCTGAGCCATGTTCTGGAGCAGCAGCCCTGTTCTGCTCTGAGCTGCGTGGAATAAACCAGCTGTGTCCCTTGGCTGGGTGCTTCGTCCAGGGGTGCCAGATGTTTTGCTTAGGACACGTCAGAAGTGTCTTGCTTGAGCCCAGACTTCTTTCCCTCCTCTTGGGCTGCCCACTGCAGAGCTCACTGGAGCACTGGTTCTTACATCCACCCTCCCCCAGCTTTTCCTAGGGGAGCAAGAGGGATTGGGAG
The DNA here is from genome assembly GCA_013400475.1 of Tricholaema leucomelas. NCBI lineage: Eukaryota > Metazoa > Chordata > Aves > Piciformes > Lybiidae > Tricholaema lacrymosa > Tricholaema leucomelas. The sequence goes on along the minus strand of WAAF01006434.1, from coordinate 3,682 downwards.
CAAACTGGGGTAAGTTTGCTTTCACCCCAGCTCTTATTTGTATCAACAACCTGTAAGGACCAAGCTGCACTGCTGAGCAAAATGTTTGTGCTGCCTTCTCTGTGCATTAAGGGTCTGGATGCTCACCAGTGTCTAAACACACCCCCATGAAGAGGCAGCTCAACACATCTTGGAGGTCAGCCCCATAAATGACTGCTCCCAGCTGCCCCAAGATGAGAGCTTTTTCAGCTTCCAAACCAGCCACCAGGGGCTGTGAAAAGCTGCCTGTGGTTGTGCTGATAGGCACCACCAGCGAGCAGCCAGACCCTGCTGTCCTGGCTGCCAAATCTGGCCGTGTGAGGCCAAGCAGCTCACTGTGGGACCAGGAAGATCCACAACACCCAGGACAGCATCTCTGGGAGGCGAGGGCTGGGTGAGGTAATTTTAGGGGTGTCCTCGGAGCACAGCTGAGACACGCAGTGGGGTGGGTCACAGAGGCAAAGCTGGGCTGGGGTGTTTGGGTGCTTTGTGGCCAGTTCAAAGCCCGCACTGCAGGTCCATGTGTTGCTCACTGGAAGAGGGAGGCCTTTTGGAGAAGGGAGAAGGAGGAGGAGGAGAAGGAGGAGGAGGAGGGAAGCCAGGCCACGGGGAAGCAGAAGGAAAAATTTGGTGGTGGAGAGGGATGGCTCTCGCGTGCCTGCGAAGTGCAGGGCAGCTGGGAGGGAGGACCCTGCCCTGCGAACAAGCTGCTTTTGTTGCATCCCCAAAGGGCCCAAATGAAGTTTGACAGCAGCAGGGCAGATCCACAGGCACTGGGGCCAAAGCCCAGGGTCGGGCACGGCCGGGCACAGCCCAAGAGCTTGGGCGCGGAGGTGCCAAACCTCGTCCTGGTGCGAGGGGAGAGGAGAGAAACTCCACCAGGCAGGAGGCGCTGGGCGGCAGAGGGCAGCCCTGCCAATCACCCCAAGGCCTTGGCAGCTTGCTCTCAGGAACACCCAGCTGGGTCTGTCTCCAAAGCCTAAAGGCCTCCATCACTCTGGGAAAAGCTGCTTCCAGAGAGTTCCCTCGGCTGGCTTCATCCACTGGCGTCAGCAGAGCCTCTTGCCTCGCTGCTGGGCATCTCCCCGGCCCTGCTGCCCACCCTGGCACACCAAGCCAGCACGAAAACCAAGCCAGCTTCTAAACAGTTAACGCTGACAAAACCAGCCTGCTCCAGTTCCCTCCTTCCCCAATGCTCCTGGTGTAATTCACCCCCCCCAAAAATTAAATGAAATTATCCTCCTCCTCCTCCTCTGACCTCGCCTAGGCCTCCTCCCTCTTTCCCTCCTGTCCTCACTCCTCTCCCTCCCTTCCCATGCCGCCACCCTGCGCTGGCACGGCGGGCCGGGAGCATGCGTGCCCGCCGCTCTGCTCGGCAGCAGGAGCTGCCACCACGTTAGCTGTGGCTGCCATGTTGAATTGCAAACCCGACATGATTCAACAGATTTTTTTTCCTTCCCCCCTCAGTGGTGCCCAGTGAGGAGCCAAGGAAGGGCCCACACCACCCACGCCTAGCCCCGACAGGCACTCGGGAGCGTCCCGGGTGGCAGAGCCAAGGGCAGGCAGAGGAATCGCCCTCCAGTCCTGCTCCAAGCACTGCACGTAGGGAGCTGCCTATCTGCCACACATCCCTCTCTACGGGAGACCCATGTAAAAGTCCACCCAGGGCAGGATGGACCTGGCGGGACTCAGGGGCTGGGGTTGTTTTTTTGGAAGGGAGAAAGCAGCTCGCAGCGAGAAGGAAGCGTTGGAGTGACTGCAGGCACAGGGCATTAGCTCCAGTGAAAGGCAAAAAAACAACCCCCAAACCAACCCAAACCCAAAAAACCTCCAACCACACCAACAAAACCAAAGCAAAAAAACCAAACCACCCCAAAACCCAACCAAAAGTAAGAGGGAGGTTCAATGTCGTACCAAGGCAGCAAGAGGGACGCACCGTGGAAGAGAGAGGGTTGGTTGTGGAGCGGTGGCTGGGTTGAGCTCCGCTCCTCCGGACAGTCTCCGGGGCAGGATCCTTTCCGAGCCAAGGCCAGTTTGAGTGAGACAGCTTTTTTTTTTCTCCCTTCTCTCACTCTCTCTCTCTCTCCCTTTTCCTTCTCCTCGCAGCTCGACGCCAAGAAATGGGCGGTGCCTGGATGCCAGGCTCCATCCGAACGAGACACCCAAGGCCAAGGGAGGCTGGCACAAAGGCGAGCTGGCAGGCATTCCTGCACTCGGAGCCGCGCGCCCGAAAAGAATCCAACCGCTGGCACCACCCCGCTGCCCGAAGTTGCCCTGTTGGGTTCGGAAACGCCCTGCCAGGCTCGAGCACGGGGGGGGAAACGAAAGGATAAGGGGAGGAATACAAAAAAATAACCCCCAAGATCTTCCTTTGCATCGAGGCAGGTTAAACAAAAGGCCTGGGGAGGTGGATTCTTCTTTCCCGCCCCCCCCCGGGCTCTTTTCCCGCCTGCCCATCCTTCTCCTCCCTCCTTGCGCCCTCCATTGCTGGCTCACTCGCCCGCTGCCCCAGCGTCCAGGCAGCAAGGAGCCCTGGGCTCCCTCCTTCCTGGTTTTTGCACGACAGGAGGTGACGGCTCCTTGAATAGGAACACACACACCCAAGAGGAGAAGGTTCCAGTGGGTGAGGGGGGGAAAGGAAAAAAATAACAAAATACATATATATAGACACAGACAAACGACAAACTGCCTGCCATGGAGGAAGGCTGGGAGCAGTCGCTGCCAAGGGGGGCAGACTGGGGGTGGCTCGGGTGCCAGGGACTATTTCTGGCCTTTTCTTTTTGCTGCTCCTAGCACCTGGGTTGTGTCGATTGTAAAAAGGGAGAGTCACAGCGGGTTGTGGAAGGGACCGGAGAGAGCAAGGGGTGGTGTGTGCGTGTGCATGGTGGGGGGGGCAGCCTGGGTTGGCAACGCTGCTGGGGAGATGCCAAAAATACAAAACAAAACAGGTTTTCATTTTGTCTGCACCAGCCTGGGCGCAGGCAAGAGCGGGAGAGAGAGGGAGGCGCGCGCCGCCAGAAAGCCGCCGCGTTCAGATGCAGGCCTGCGGCCACGTCCCTCCACAGCTGCCCCAGCAGCCGCTCCCGCTCCCTCGTCCCCCTTCTCCCTGCCCACCCAGCTTCGCCTGCCAAGTCCGAGTTGGCACAGCTCCCCCGGCTGTGCCGAACAAAGCCATCACCCATCCCCGAGCCGACGCTGACAGTAAGCAAAGTGACAGGCGCATCTTCCGCATGTTAATCCAAACGGCGAGGAGGCGAACGAGCAGCAGAGGCCCCCCCTTGCCATGCACACACACACACACATACCCCCCCCCGGCCACCAACCCACGCACCCCACCCTTGGCACCCGACGGCCCCACTGGCCTCGTGCAGGGATGGCGAGGCCCCCACCGGCGGGAGAAGCGAAGCCTTCCTGTCGGCGAGGTTTAAATCGAGCCAGAGCCCTGCTCGGTGGGCAAACGAGGCCACTCGGCATCTGCTGTACCTGTTCCCGCTGCCTTCATCTCGCCTTGGAACCGTGACAAGAGCGCACTCGCCTCTGGTGGGCTCTCAAAGCCGCGGGTCTGTAACCCTTTGCAGGAAGTTGGCACCGATCCCAGGTAGGACTTTACTCCCCGGCTCTCGCTCTCTCCCCCCCAACCTCCGCCTCCCGCTCCCTCCCCTCC
>WAAF01006432.1:213419-236197 GCA_013400475.1 Tricholaema leucomelas | reverse complement strand
TGTCACATCTCCCACCAGCCCTTCTCCGTTGTATGATGCAGCTCATGCCATCACACACTGGAACATCAGTCATGTCGCTACTTCTCCTTTCTGCTGGCTGAAGGAGAATCACATCTTCCCAAGACAATAGACATTGCTCATCTACTAAATAAACACTAAACTCCACACCCACTCAAGGGCTGAGATGCTTGAATGAGGACTCAAACATGACTCCTCCCATTAGACACTCTGTTCCTCCTGCCTCATACCATTATTCTGGGCTCTTCGTCACCGCAGCAATTTGACCAAGTTGCATTTTATCCTGCTCCTGCATACCCTGCTGGATGCAGTGAAGACAGCCTGTCTTGTGATTCCAACATTCAGACGGTTGGGATTTTTTTTTTTTCTTTCTTTTTAAACATTTAATTCCCTTGTCTACCACATTTCTCAGATCCCATGCAAACCACTTACTCTTTTTTTCAAGTAACAGAATGCTATGGCTTTCTATCACCGCCATATGCTGAGAGAGGGGTCGCAGGAAGATGTTTCTAAACTGCAGAGTTTCCTTTCTGTCACGTTGGCCTTCCCAGGGTAAAGGATACCAAGCATTTCTGCATACCTTATAATACCACAACAAAGTCAGCATACGCTTTCCAGGAAGATGGACAAAACTTTTGTAACTGTAATTTCACTGCCATGAAATACTGATTCTAACCATTTGCCACCAGTAGAAAAATAATTTGAACCCCTGACTTCAAAGGCCCATAAAGCACTCGCTAATGTTTGATCATCAGCTGGACTGGAGAAGATAAGCCCAAACTTTTATTCTGATGCTCTTGCTTTCTCAAATCAATGCTGATATCACCACTGCAGAAATTCAGATCAGGGGAGGTTGATCTTACTATGTAGAGAAGCAATTTTTCAAAACAAAAGTGTGAAGTAAGGAACCCATTGGGGTCAGGCAAGGGAGGGGAGCAGTGGAATAAATTACTGGTGAATGAGAGAATTATTGTGAACAGCTTAGACAGACTTCCAGAACACCACTGGGAAAGGAAAGATGGCAAAAGAACAAAACTGCTGCATACTGAGCCAGAGATTTTATTGTTTTTTTAATATATTAAATAATCACTGTATTTTTGTAAATGGTGATAATCCTTTGCAGTTAACTCTTGCAAAATTAAGGGTTTCTTTTAATACCAAAAAGTCCATCGACATTTTGACACAGAGGCTAGCAGAAAGAGGATCCTGGCCATGGACAATATACGAAAAACACAACCAAGCCAAAGACTATTTTGATTTCATTGCTTGAGATTTTAAAAGGGAACTAGAGATTTTTTGTGTTCTCCACAACAGAAAACTTTTGTCAGAAGTTTTCAGAAGGCAATTGTCCAGTACTCCTGGAAAAAAAAAACAACAAACAGAATTCCTTTAAAAATATCTTCAGTTACTACTGAAGAAAGTGTGAAAGCAGAAGTCACCAGTATTTTCTGGAGACTTAGTGGGAAAAGCAGCTGTATAAAAGTAAAGCCTAGTGGTTCCCCTTTACTTTGTATCAAGTTTTGATTACAATTTATATTTCTTATGTGTTCAGTGGTTGACCAAAAATGTAATTATATGGCAAATATGAAACTTTGAGCCTACCAATATAAAAAGGAAGATTTCAAATGTTCGTCTTTCACTGCATTTCTCTAAAGGCCATAACCAAAAGCACACATCTGACAGCCTCAGACTGTGGCAAAGTTCTTTTTGTACACCTATACAGGCCCCAAACCCCTTAGTTCTCGCTCATCTTTAGGACTTCTGAGTTGTGAATGTGTAAGAAAGAAACAAACAGCTGCTTAGAGACTTCTATAACAAAATCACTGCTTTTGAAGCCTGAATAAATTAGGAGAGCACGTAAAGGAAACGCATGTCATTTAAATGGAGTATATAAGGAACATGCAATGCCTATTGGTTTTAATGTGTACATGGACAGCTGAGAAATTTATGGTGTTGTTTTACTGTTCCAACAACACTAAGAAACTCTCCTCCTGCACATTTTAAATGGTATTCTACTATCTAAAACTATTAAGTTCGATCTCCCTTGCTACCTTTTTACTAGGCTCTTTAAGCATTAGGACTGAATATTCCCACTACCTGTTACTTGTGAGGGATTCTCTTAGTAACTGTGTTTATCACTAGCTGTGAATAAACCTGTGGATGACATGAAACATGACAATACACCTCTATGGTGAAGTCAGCCAAATATAGTTTTGAAGTAGAACAGATTCCAGGACGTTGTTTTAAAACACTTTTTGGCTGACTCACTGCAGCTAGCGTGAACGAAGCTAATGGCATGATTCTACCACAAGCAAGCCCTTTGGGAGCCTGTGGCTTCAGTTACCCCCAGTGCCGCTGCACTGCAGCTTCAATGCCACTGAATTATAGTCTTCCATAGGAGGCTGCTTGGGGCAACAGAGCCTTTGCTCTCACCACGGTGTTTTGCATGTTGTGATGGGATGGCAGCAGTTTGTTGTAGGCAACATTTAGACAAGTAACAATAGGTTATGTCTTTATAATGGCTTCTACTTGGAAGTGAGTGAATGTTTAAGTTCTAAGGGCTTTAAAGAGTTTAGAGGCTTTTAGCTTAGCCTTTGAAAAGGAAATTAAAGACAGTGCAATATCTTGAGTTGGCTGTTGCTGTTGAGGCATAGCAGGTCTGCTGCATCCACTGTTCCCTACTACATGGTCTATAACACCCAAAGGAAAGCCTCCTCTGCCTCAATAGACAGGCATTTGTGCAAACAAGCTGGTCAGAATATAATGCATAATGCTTTGTGAAGGTCTTTTCCTCTATTTTAAACATCACAACTTTATTTTGTGTTAAAATGTTACCATATATTAAGTGTGAGATCAGTTATAGGCAGATAACATCAAGCAGCCTACTCACAGGGTGTGCCTGACTAGAACCTGGGAAGAAGCTTCAACTGAAAAGCCAAATACTTGAAGCACAGCAAACCATCACAAGAGATCCTCACTGAAAGCAGTGTTTGTACACATGTACAGAGTGGTTGAAATTTAAAAAAAAAAAAAAAATCAGATTGAAAAACTCATTGCTTTACAGCAGTAAGGAGAGAGGCTTCAGGACAGAGTAACCAGAAAGATCCGGGCTACTGGAGCTGCCAGGAAACTGAAGGAAAGGTTTAATATTCTTAGAATGTGTACATTCACAAACTCACTCAATACACTACATCAATGATACTTAGATACAGTTAGATACAGATACTTAGTTACAGATACAGGCTGGGTGGTGAATGGCTGGAGAGCAGCCCTGAGGAAAAGGACCTGGGGGTCTGGGTTGACAAAAAGCTCAACATGAGCCGGCAGTGTGCACATGCAGCCCAGACAGCAACCCTGTGCTGGGCTGCATCAAGAGAAGTGTGGCCAGCAGGGCAAGGGAGGGGATTCTCCCCCTTTACTCTGCTCTCATCAGACCCCACCTGGAGTACTGTGTGCAGTTCTGGAGCCCCCAATACAAGAAGGACATGGAACTGCTGGAGCGGGTCCAGAGGAGAGCCACGAAGATGATCAGAGGGCTGCAGCAGCTCTGCTATGAGGACAGGCTGAGAGAGTTGGGGCTCTTCAGCCTGGAGAAGAGAAGGCTTCGAGGAGACCTTAGAGTGGCTTTCCAGTATCTGAAGGGAGCCTACAGGAAGGCTGGGGAGGGACTATTGACAAGGTCTGGTAATGTCAGGACGAGGGGGAATGGGTTTAAGCTGGAAGAGGGGAGATTTAGACTGGATGTTAGGAGGAAGTTCTTTACAGTGAGGGTGGTAAGGCACTGGAACGGGTTGCCCAGGGAGGTTGTGGATGCTTCCTCCCTGGAGGTGTTTAAGGTCAGGCTGGATGAGGCCTTGGGTGAGCTACTCTAGTGGGAGGTGTCCCTGCCTGTGGCATGGGGTTGGAGCTGGATGATCCTTGAGGTCCCTTCCAACCTAAACCATTCTATGATTCTATGATTAGCTATTAGAAGACAGCCTTCTTCTCTTGAACCATGAAGCATGGGAGTTCGTTGAATTAATGGGCAGAGGAACGGCTGAAAGCTTTATAGAGAATCAGAGATTCCCTTCACAACACCATGAGGTTTAGTGACTTAGTGATTCAGTGCTGGGAACTGGGAGCTGATTTTATTTCTGGAGTCTTCAGCCTCCTCACTATAAATTTAATCAGCAATAACTGGCTTTTGAACAGCAGGAAACTTGGCTGCTACTGAAGCTGTATTAGACTGCCAAGCTTCATCGTCCAATAAGAGCTATAGTCCTGCTGTATGGAAGTGCTTCATGGCTCTCAGACACAACCTCTTTCTCCTAGCAGGGTTGAGGTTCAGTATGCCAACAGGGTCCTTGTTAACTGAAGGGAAAACAGTGCTCACTTTAATAGCATTTAATTGGGAAAAAGGGTGACATGCCACAGGAGAACAACATGAGAACATCAACTTATTGCATAAGCTCCATAAGGGTCACCTCCAAATTGTAAACTGCTGAGGATCAAGTGATGTCCTAGACTCTGAGAGACGTCTTGTAACCTGACTCTAATAACTGCAAATGTGATGAACCTTGCATTAAAGTATGTAAAATGAGTATGCCCTTTACTATGTTTTGGCAGTGCTATTAAGCATGCTCACACAGAGTGTGCACACAGCAAAGAATCATCAATAACAGGTCTGATGCCTGCCATGTGGAAAGACATTGACTTACAGAAAATAGAAAAAAAAGCCAAGAGCCTTTCCCAAATAAAAACATGCAACTAGGAGATGGCAGAGAATGCCATCTGATTTTGCACTAGTCTTGTGCAAGAGATCTTAATATTGCAGAAATCACAGATAATGGGAGAGAGGATAAGAGGGAAATTGTGTAAACATTGTCTCTAGCACAAGGATGACAAATGTTCTGGGGAGGGATCCTTTAAGCACCCCAGTAAACTCCATTATAGTCAAGGTATAGGCACATAAAAGGCCAAGTGAATCAAAAGAACTTTCAAAACTCTAAGAGGCTTTGGGGGGGGTGGGGGAAGGCATGGAAAAATAAAAACATCTAAGGGCAGGCAGAACTCTCATACATATAGGTGAAAACTATCCTAATAGTAAGAAGTCTCAGACTCATTTTCCCTTATCAGAGAAACGTATCTGCAAGATACAGAGCAAGGACTTTAACAGCCTGGAAAAAAAATAGAAGAAGTGGGGGGAAAAGGAAAATACAAACAAACAAACAAACCAAAACAAAACAACAACAATTTGACAGAAAGGTGTGAGCATCAGATGAGATGAGAGACTTAGGTGCATTACTAATTAGAGCAAACCAGCCACAAATGAAGAACAGCTTTAAAACATTAAAACTTTGTTTGAAGGGTCAGTGTCTCAGGGTGTGCTTCTTTTGACTTGCTCTCCACATTCTCATTGCCTTGTACCTTGTCTGAAATACACTTCAACTGCCCCTGGGCAGGGGCAATAGTAGATTATGTAGGTATTCTGTAAATACAAAGGATCCCAAAGGAATTAATGAAAAGAGCAATGGAGATATAACAAGCACAGTAGTTGTCAATCCAAAGAAAGTTCTGTTCTTACAGAAAGTTCAAATTGTCACAAAACATCTGCAAAATTTTCCACTCTCAGATTGCTTTGGCAATAGCAGTGGAAAATCTCTGGGGTCAATGTCTCTGCTAAAATGGGCAGAGAAGCCAAGCCAAGGCAGCAACATGCTTGAGGTTGAGATACAATCTTCTGGCAATTCCTGTAAGGGATTATCCTTCACTTTTGCACAAGGAAACCTCCTGCAATAGAATTTTGCAACAGCCAGTTTTCTTTTAGATGCGAATATCAGGAGTCAAACATATGCTGAAATGACTGTATCTCCAGCCTGAAGCTGAGCAACAGGTAGTATCTCTGTTAGACATGCTAATTCTCCTTAGAAATGGCAGACAAGTATGCTGTGCATTCATAGCTGAAGGGCTTGCTGCAGCAACCTTCTTATGGTGCATAGCTAAGACAGCTTGGCTGTCTCCTGGCTTGAAGTGCTCCCTGGGAATAAATGAAAAGTAATCCTTTTATATTCATACAATGAAGCTATAGATATGTACCACCTGCAAGCCCCTTGTTTCCAGAAAAACCTGTGATATGACAGTAGTGTAATCAGTTAGTGTGTAAGAAATGAGGAAAAACAGAGGTATTTAGCTTTTGACAAAATAAATGAAGGCTGACAGGTAGGTAAGCAAGCCTGCTCTTAATCAGGATGTAACAAATCCATTTCAGTCTTTATTCTTTAGAGGTGTTTCCTCATGCACTGCTCTTCTGTATTTAATAAACCCAGAGCCAAGTTTAAAATATGCTACAAAACTCCACAAACATTCTGGGACAGGACTGACTATGGAATGGAGCCAAGACACTGAAGTGATGGAACCAGAGGTCAGGGAGTGAGAGCAGAACTCAGCTTCCATTTGGTTGTGCTAGTACAGAAAGAAAGTATCCCACCAGTTCCACAGATCTCTGTAAAGAGGTACTCATTACTTAGCTTTAGTAAGTTTTAAATAGAACTAATCACTTAGAGTTATAATGTCATGTGAGTTAGTATACTGTCTGCTTTATTCACTTGAGTAGATAGATGAACAGAGGCCTTAGACCATGAGCTGTAAACCCTTGTCTAGCACCTTCAGCAAGTTTGCTGACAGCACCAAGCTCTGTGGTGTAGTGGTCTCACTTGAGGGAAAGGATGCCATCCAGAAGGATCTTGGCAGGCTGGAGAAGTGGCCCAGTGTCAATTGCATGAGGCTCGACAAGACTTAGGTGTATTGACTGATGAGAACCTCAATGTGAGTAGGCAGTGTGATCATGGAGCCCAGAAGGCAAATCCTATCCCAGGCTACATCAGGACGAATGTGCCCAGCAGGTCAGGAGAAGTGACTCATCCCCTTTACTCTTGTGAGTCCCCCACCTCAAGTACTGCCTTCAGTTTTTGTGTCCCCATCATAAGAAGGACACAGACCCATTGGAGTGAGTCCAGAAGAGGGCCACAAAGATGAGTCAAGGACTGGAACATCTCTGCTCTAAGGATAGGCTGAGGGAGCTGGGGTTGTTCAGCCTAGAGAAGAGAAGACTCCAGGGCACCTGATAGCTGCCTTCCAGTTTCTGAAAGGATCCTATGTGAAGTCTGGAGAGGGACTTTTCATAAGTGTGTCCAGTGATAGGTCAAGAGAAAATGGTTTCAAGATGAGGGAGAGTAGGTTTAGACTGGATCTTAGCAAGGACGTCTTCAGTACAAGTGTGGTTGGAATCTGGAATAGGCTTCTGTGGATGTTTCCTTCTGAGAGCTCAAGGCCAGGCTGGATGAGGCCTTGAGTAGCCAAATGTAGCTGAGAGGTGGTCTGCCCATGGTAGGGAGGCAGGAGTAGATGATCTCTAAGGTCCCTTCCACCCAGTCCATTCCATGATTCTTTGATTTGCAGAATTAGTGAAGAACTTGTATCTTTTCAGCTAAGACCAGGCCTTCAGAGTCAGCACAAAATAGAAGATTAAGAAGAGGACACAAGTGTCAATGGCAACTGTGAGACAATAGACTGCCTTAAGACCATGAAAGAATTCAATAGGAGTCAGAAGCTACCAGAAGATTTTGTACCAGGACCACCATTGGACCAAAGAGCACATGAAAGGTGATTGAAGATCACAAGGTTGGATGTATAATCTGTAAGGGTAAAAAAATGCCCAGAGATTTGTTTGTTCAGGATCTCTCTCTGCAATTTGCTCAGCTTCAGCTGACAAATATGGTACTACCCTATTAATTTTTTTTTTAGTGAGATTCTGTGCTTCAGACTCTGCCTCAGTAAACCTGGGGTTCAGCTGAGCTTCTGTAATGCTCACTAAGGATACCTCTAACCACCTCACCTTCACACAAGTTGTTGATGACATCCTGCTTCAATCAGGTGTGTCATGCAACGTCTGGAAAGCCTGGAAGGACATCCTTTAGACTTGCATTCAGCCTAATGAACCACTTTGTGTTCACTGTCATTTAAAGATTTTCAGCAGATGAAAGGTCATTAAAATTAAATTCTTCGAATAACTTACTCTTTTACCTGAGATTCACAGAAATAGTAATCAGCAGTAAAACCCAGCTTCTCTCTCAAAATCAAATTTCAGGGAAATATTTTAATTAAGGGGCACACTTGAAAAAAAAAAAAAGGAAGGGGGCAGCTTTTCATTGAATAATGCTAATAACAGGAGATCTTTACATGTTGTTGAAGTATAACAAAGTACATGTTTACCTCAAAAGTAATTTTAAGTGATTAAGCTTTCCTAAAGCCCTTCAATAAAACCCCTAGGAACCTATTATAAATTATTTCAATAACATTTTGCAGCTATTCACTTTTGGGTTTGGTCTGTTGGGGTTTTTTGTTTGTTGGTTTGTTTTTTTTCCTCCCTGTTGGCTTGGTACATTTTCTTGAGAGCAAAATGTCCTAGTACCATTATGTTAGCTTTAGGGAAAAACTCAGTGCTATAAACAAATGCAAACACTCTTTTGTTTCCCCCTCATTACCCAAGGTAATGAGAATAGGGCTGTAATTGAGCAAGTGCCCTCACATTTGGGTAAATATAGGAAAGAATAAAATGTATGTTATTGTAAGTTCTCCAAAGTCCACATAATCAACCCTCTCTAGATATTTCATTAAATGTCAACTTCTGCCTTTTACAAAGTCAGTAGGAGGTTTGCCATTGTCTCCTGTGTCGGTGGAACAGAGTCTCACTTGCTTCAGATGTGACTTACATCCATTGACATCAGCAGAGCTTTGGCTACTTAGGTTTGTTGAAAAACTACCAAAGCATTTTATATTCCATCACTATTGAAAGTGCAGGATGTAGGAATGAAAAAAAAAAACAAAAAAAAAAAAACAACAAACCAAACAAAACCAAAACCAAACACAAACCCAAAACCAACTAACAAAAGGCCAAGAAGGCCAATGGTATTCTGGAGTGTATTAGGAAGAGTGTGTCCAGCAGATCAAGGGAGTTTCTCCTCCCCCTCTACTCTGTCCTGGTGAGACCTCATCTCAAATACTGTGTTCAGTTTTGGGCTCCCCATTTTAAGAGGGACAGGGATCTGATGGAAAGGGTCCAGCGGAGGGCTACGAGGATGATTAGGGGACTGGAGGACATGACTTACGAGGAGAGGCTAAACGGACGTGGGCTTTGTAGTCTGGAGAAGAGAAGACTTAGAGAGGATTTGATAAATGTTTATAAGTATCTGAAGGCTGCCTGTGGGGCAGGGGGACAGGCTCTGCTCACTTGCTCCCTGTGATAGGATGAGGAGCAATGGGTGTAGATTGCAGCACAAGAGGTTCTGCTTCAACACAATGGGGAGCTTCTTTACTGTAAGGGTCACAGAGCACTGGAACAGGCTCCCCAGAGAGGTTGTGGAGTCTTCTTCTCTGGAGCCTTTCAAGGCCTGTCTGCATGTGTTCCTCTGTGATCTGTGTTAGATAGTATTGTCCTGTTCTGGCAGGGGGGTTGGACTCGATGATCTCCTTGGGTCCCTTCCAACCCCTAACATCCTGTGATCCTGTGAAAACCAACACCGAGAGAAACCCAACAACAAACCAACCAAACCTCTTTTCTAAAGGATAACTGCAGGGCTGTCCTGTACCTTTGGGAAAAGACTGTATGAGCACAGAGCTGAGAACATGGAAAATATTTAGGTGTGGTATCAGCCAGAGTAAGGAAGCTGCTGAACAGAGTATGTGCCTCTTTTGATCACTCACATGAATGTGCCAGCTGTAGTTCCTCACAGATGGATATGTGTGAGCTGGAAGGCAGGGTGCAGTGACCTCTTCTCCCTGAGCTCTGTGGCACAGATGAGAGTGGGAAAGTATGAGTGTTGGGGCTCAGCAAAGGACAGGAACATCACAGGACAAGGAATGCCAACTGGAACCCAGTGACAGAGGGACTAAGCCAAAAATCCTGCTACTAGCATAGCCACTGATATGGCTGGGAGCAGGGAACGGCTAACAGGGATAGCTCAGACAGGGAAAAGAACTGCATACAAACCTTTCCATTTTGTCTGTTCATTTTCCTCCCATTCTGTCTGACTTGGTTTCTATGGGTTTTCTCTGTTAAAAACACAAAACCTCTCAAATTAATTTTTCAGTTTAAAAGACACTTTTCCTGGAGAAACTCGTGGCAGGGGAAAGGCTTGGCAGATCTACCTCAAACCTCTGCTCACTGGACTCCTGTCAGAAATACCAAGAGATATTATCTGCAATAGTTCATGAAATTTGAGATTTTTTTTGGTGACTGTTTTGTTTAAGGAAAGACATTCACCTTGCTGTCACCTAAACTGGAACATAAGTATGCTCTTCTTGATATTTCATTGCCTTATTGTTTTGTTCAAAGAAGGCTCATTGGAGGAAAAAAAAAAATTAAAATCCTGCTGTTGTTTACATCTTGCTTAGCCTTCTTTATTCAGTGCCAGACAAAAAACCCAACAGGTTGCAATGTTTAATGAGGACAGTAAAGGCGCTTTATTTTGAAGTCAGTCCACTTCAGAGAAGAGATTAAGTCCAAACTGCTGTGATGTGATTGACATCTCTCACCTGAGTGCCAAGGGAGGCTATGGAGTAACCTTCACACATCTTGAGTGTCATTAAATGGCATGCATAGGACTAGGAACATGGGTTCATGAACGGCACGTCCTGCTTGACAAACCTGATCTCCTTCTATGACCAGGTAAGGTGTTTAATGGATCTCTGCATGTTGTTTACTTGGACTTTAGTAAAGCTTTTGACACTCTCCCACAGCATCCTCCTGGAGAAACTGGCTGCATGTGGGTGGATGCTTTGCTGGCTTTAAAACTGTCCAGACTGCTGGGCCCAGAAAGTAGTGACGAATGGAGCGAAATCTAGATGGTGACCATGGGGTTCCTTACACTATGTTCTGGGGGCAGTCTTGTTTAGTACCTTTATCAATTATCTGGGTGAGGGGATTGAGTTCAACCTAAGTTTGCAGATGACACCACACTGGGTGGGAGTGTTGATCTGCTTGAGAGTAGAAAGGTTCTGCAAAGGGACCTGGACAAGTTGGATCAATGCACTGAGGCCTATTGTATGAGATTCATCAAGGCTGAGTGAACAGTCCTGCACTTTGGTCAGAACAGCACCATGCAGTGCTACAGGCTTGAGGAAGTGTGGCTGGAAAACTGCCCAGCACAGGAAGAATTCAGGGTATTGACTGACAGCTACATGAATCTGAGCCAGCAGTGTGACCAGGTGGTCAAAAAGGCCAACAGCATCCTGGCCTGGATCAGGAATAGTGTGGCCAACAGGACTAGGGAAGAGATTGTCCCCCTGTACTCTGCACTGGTGAGGTCACACCTTGAATATTATCTTCACTTTTGAGACCCTCACTACAAGAAATACATTGAGGTGCCCAAGTAAGTCCAGAGGATGACAAAGGAACTGTTACAAGTTCTGGAGAACAGGTCTTATAAGGAGACTCTGAGGGAAGTGGGGTACTTCACACTGGAGAAAAGGAGGCTGAGAGGAGACCTTCTTGCTCTCTATGACTACCTAAAAGAAGCTTGTAGTGTGATGGGTGATACTCCTTAGTATCAGGTGATAGGACAAGAGGAAACCGTCTCAAGTTGCACCAAGGAAAGTTTGTATCAGATATTAGAAGAAATCTCTTTACTGAAAGGATTGTCAAGCACTGGAACAGGGTGCCCAGAGAAATGAATCACTGAACCATTATCCATAGAAGGTTCATAAGATCCATTGGTGTGATGCTAAGGGACATGGTTTAGCACCGGGCTTGCTAATGTTAGATACTGGTTAGACTCCATGATCTTAAAGGTCTTTTCCAACTGAAATGATTCGATGATTCTATGTCTTTGCCCAGGAGGAAAGAGGGCTCTTGGTTTCCTGAGCTGTCACTGACATTTCTTCCACCCTGGGTATCATGGAGAACTAAATCAGAATGTGTTCTTTCAAGATTACAGTGACATCTGTGAGCCACATTAATTTAAAAGCAGCACGTGCTAGGCATAAGACTTCTATTTCAACCAAGTTGACAGATTTTCCTGGAAAGGGAAATGAGTCCTTATTGCTCAGCAAAACCACCAGGAAATGCAAAAGATTCCTTGCCTGTCAGGCCTTCTAATTAATGCCATCTTGAAGCAAACTTGAAGTAGGGCTTAGATGAGGCCTCGACCCCTCTGACATAATTGGAAACAAACCTATATCTTCAGTGGTTTGCAACTTGGTGTATAAAGAGTTAATAAGAATATGGTGCAATATACTACAGTGTCATGCTGGTAATGATGTATAAATACATTACTTCAACTTTGAAGGACAAAATGTTTGCAGTACAATGAAAATTGTACAGACACTGACTATACTGTATTTGATTTGAAAAGTTTATTGTGAGTGCACTGTTGCCCTCACTGGTGCAGTCTGTCTTTTGTTTATTGTTAGCCCAGTTTGTGGAGGAATCTTTTTAATCATCTGAAAACACACAGTGTTTTCCATCTGTTTCAATAAGTCAATAGTCCTTAAACACCTTAAATATTCGGATCTACAGCTGTAACATTTGCATATGAATACCTCAAGTGGTCAATTAATTAATTGAAATAATTAATAAATTAATTCAAGGTGGGTTTCTGCTTAAACTCCCATCCATTTAGAGATGTTGAGGTGCTGGAATGTGTCCAGAGAAGGGCAACAAGGCTGCTGAAGGGCCTGGAACACAAACCCTATGAGGAGAGGCTGAGGGAGTTGGGGTTGTTTAGGCTGGAGAAGAGGAGGCTCAGGGCAGACCACCTCCCTGGGTAGACCTCATTGCTGTCTACAGCCACCTGAAGGGAGGTTGTAGCAAAGTGGGGGTTGGTCTGTTCTCCCAGGCAACCAGCAACAGGACAAGGGGACACAGTCTCAAGTTGTGCCAGGGGAAGTATAGGCTGGATGTTAGGAGGAAGTTCTTGCCAGAGAGAGTGATTTGCCATTGGAATGGGCTGCCCAGGGAGGTGGTGGAGTCACCATCCCTGGAGGTGTACAAGAGAAGCCTGGATGAGGCACTTAGTGCCATGGTCTAGTTGACTGGATCTGGCTGGGAGATAGGTTGAACTGGATGATGTTGGAGGTCTCTTCCAACCTTGTTGATTCTATTCTATTCTATTCATTTAGGGAAATGGCCCCTCACGAATAGGTTTGATCTTTTCATGCTTAGACCATTACATGCACTGTTTCATAAGAAGCCAGTTTCATCACAGTCTATAATTTGAATTAGACCTTTGAAACCCTGTAAGCGGGAGACTTCCTACCAAAATAATGTGTCTTTGCAAAGGCAGGGACTCCTCCATTACTTTGTGAAGCAGTGTTTACAAATATCTTTGTGACATTTTGTTGTAGTCTGAAGAAGTTTCTCCTGCAAATTAAAGACGCTCAGCATCAGAAACGTAAACAGCTGCCAAAAATATGCTTGTAGTTAAGATCCAACGTCAGGAAAGAAATCCTATGAGGAAAGGTTAGTTAAACATGTGTTTACATTTAAGCACATGTCTAAGTAATATGAAAGGAAATAATGCTTCAGTATGTCTTCTTCCATGGATTGTCATACCCACTCTTTACTGGAGAAATCAGTGGTTCATCCAAAGAACCCAATGCAGCGCCTGTATCTCCTGAGAAAACATGTCATATCTGTTGAAATATTTTCCTAGGTGAGTGCCTATACCAATGTCTAAAGGTAGAAAATATGAAAAAAACCAAATTACTTAGCTATCATTCCATTAAAAAAAGACCTTTTTCCTGGGGGGCGGGGGTGGGGTGGGGGTGGGGTTTGCAGTCCACATATTTCTGGGCATCAATTTTCTCTATAGTTCAGGAACAGCTGGACTCCAGCTGGCAAGACGTAGCTTGAATCAAATCAATGGTTGCCACCTGATAGATAAAATACACCAACTTTCTGTCACGAAGAATTCACATCCTGCACTATGTCGAGTTTGATATACACAAAAGGCTGTACAATTTCCAAATCAGTTTTAAATTGATGTAATAACGATTATGGTAATGAAAGAGCTCCTGGGTTTTCACAGTATCACAGTATCACAGTATTACCAAGGTTGGAAGAGACCTCATAGATCATCAAGTCCAACCCGTTACCACAGAGCTCAAGGCTAGACCATGGCACCAAGTGCCACGTCCAATCCTGCCTTGAACAGCTCCAGGGACGGCGACTCCACCACCTCCCTGGGCAGCCCATTCCAGTGGCCAATGACTCTCTCACTGAAGAACTTTCTGCTCACCTCAAGCCTAAATTTCCCCCGGCGCAGCCTGAGGCTGTGTCCTCTTGTTCTGGCGCTGGCCGCCTGAGAGAAGAGAGCAACCTCCTCCTGGCTACAACCACCCCTCAGGTAGTTGTAGACAGCAATAAGGTCTCCCCTGAGCCTCCTCTTCTCCAGGCTATTTCTACTAGTAATTTTTTTGTTTTATATATATATATATAATCACATCCTTGCTTAATTATAGATACTAATTCCTTTGTTTGCAAAAATGTAGTCACTTAATCAAATTTTGATGGATTATAACAGTAAAGATTATGCTGTCTTATAGAAGACTTTCAGTTATTCTAGTATAGAATCTGTTTGATAATGTTGTCTGCTTAGTTCATAATCTTCCTACAAAATTTGCCTGCCCCAACATTTATTTCTTTGCTTGATTTGTACTTAACTGCCACAAATCACTTCAAGAATTCTGTAGATATGGGGCTTGATTCTTTTCACTCATAAACTTTATGGAACTTCAAACCTGGCAGTATCATTCAATTCAGCACCATACACAGATGTTCTTCTCCATCAGCTTTGCAAATGTCTAAGGATTCTTCTTTTTCCCCCCATTTTGACAAAAATATTAACAATTCTGAGAAAAAAAAAAAAAAGTGAAACTCTAAATCTAGTTTTTATTTTCAAAACTGTCTAGTTCTTTTCAAAAGGGAAGGGAAAAAACACCAGTCTTATACAATTATATCATATCCCCCCCCCCCCAAGTATGACAATTAGCTTATAATATAGTTGATTCATAGCTTTAGTGTCTGAAGAAAAAGCATGAGTGAGAAGGTTTTTCTGTATTAATACTCTATTTTCACTTTATTCATCCCAAGACTTAGGAAGTGAAACAGAAATAAAAGCACATAGAAGGTTTGCTCAGCACTACATAGTATCAACATCTGGTCTGAAAAGCACATATTCTTGTGGTTTACACAAACAGATGAAATAGTTTAAGGCTGCCTTCAACATTTGCTTAAAATATCATGACTAAGAGAACAAAGTCAAAGACACACCAGCACAGAAATAGGCCTGTCTTACAACCTTCTTTTGCATCATGGCTTGCACACTTCATCACATGGTGCATGAGAGGATTTGAAGACCATCAGTCTCAGTTCTGCACTTGTTCCTATTCCCTGTCAGGTCTTCTGTGCACAGTCCTGATGTGGGTTTCAACAGTTTCTTGAAGCACCATTTGCAGCCCACCAGCATCCCAGGAGTCTGAAAGGTAAGACACATATACTATGGGAGAAGGAAAGGAAACAAAGCATCAGAAGCAGGCAGTTGATTTTTCTCATCAAGTACCAAAACGAAATAGTAAGGTGAAAAGCTGATAAATTATTTCCAAAAGCACAATACAATCTTTTGCTTTCAGCACCTTGCTAGAGGTAGATATGGCCTTGCAATTGCCACTGAGTGTAGAAGTCTCTGCAGGAATCTCTCTGGGTTTGATTATCAGAATCCCATCCCCTGACTTTAAACAAATGTGTTAAAAAAGTTCTCTCGGGAAGATGGGCAGTTTGTTTGTTCTTTAGAGTTTTGGTCTATGTTAAAATAGTCATTCAATGCATCATTTTCTTCTTCAAAACCAATCAGAACAACAACAACAAAAAAAAAAAACCCTGATGGTCAGATCAGCACTGTTCAGAGAAGGACACACCAGACTTGTATGCGGGAGTTAAGGATTTTTGCCCGAGTCAGTTTTTCCCAAGCACAGCATGGGGTATTCAGCTTGTGAACAAACTTACAGTTTGGTTTATTAGAGCACAACCATGTCAAGTGACCTGCCAGAGGTCTCCCAGTGAGTGATGCATAGCACTGGGTTTGAACACAGGTTCCCCTTGCTTTCTGAACTTGTGCTTTCTGGTTTGGATGCTTCCCATTCAACTCTGATTCTTCCAGACCACTTCCCAAACAACAAATCAACAAAACCTTCTTCCATATCAGGTTTATAGGTAGGTTTCTTAAGGCTCATCCATCATGTACTGAATCTGATGGATTCAGTAAAACCTGAATATGTGGGGAAGCTGTTTTAAGTGTACTGGAGTAGAGCAGAGTACCACAGCTCTTTTTGCAATACACCATCCCTGCTCAGCACCCATACAGACACGATCATGGGTAGGAAACTGCTGCAGTGCTTAACCAAGGGACAGCCACAACTAGTAACATCAAGAAGATTCACTGCTCTGCAAATGTGCAAACCTGGGGTGAGCCAAAGCCTCAGTAAATGCAGGGGAAATGCGTATTTTCTGTTTCTCTTGGGCAAACTACTTCCCTTGTACTTTAAAGCATTCATTAGCTACATGTATGTTTCTTGGAAGTGGCTCTTTTCTATGTTGCTTATAGCATTTCCTCACTCATCAGAGCTGTAAGTGACCTCATCACAAGCCCAGGCTGAACTGCTTTTGAAATCAATAAGAGCTTTTATCACAATAAATTCAAAAGGAGTAGAATAAAGAAAATAGTGGTGCTGATGATGATGGTGATGGTGAAATTTAACAGCAAAATGCACCAGCTCCTCACCGTATAGCCACATAGTCTGGGATTTTCCTTAGCCTTGAACAATGGATTTGTCTCTGGAAGTGCAGAGATCTTTTGCTATCTTGGCAGCAGACAAAGAATGAGACTGAGAACTAAAAAAGTCAAAACAAAATCCGAGTTTTCCCATTAAATGATTTTTCAGTGTTGGATTATCCACAGAATTTCTGTTTCAGTTCCCTCTCCTGCAAATAGAGTTTCTGAAAAGTACCTTTGCCAAGAACTGGGTATTTGAGGTAATGTAGACCATATCAGATAAAATCCTTCTGAAAGTTTACGGGGTTTGAAGCACTTTCTCAAAATTGAAATTGTTTTCCATGAGGAGTTTGTTTAATCATCTGATTAATGGCTTGATTGTGCAGCTGCCCAGTAAGAAAGACAAACATAAGTTTTAACAAACAAAGCCTGAATGGGTACAAAAAAGAGGCAATGTCCTTTGTGCAGAGCAGTAGAGCACAGGACTGTAAACAGTTCTGCCTAGCCACTACCTCCAACCACCATGTGTTTAGGGCTGGGCTCTGATGATTTCTGGGAAGCTGAAACAGAACTGAAACAGTGTAGAAAATAGAAACCTAAAGATTCAGTTTTGCTAAAGAGTTCAGCCGAGACAAGAAATTCAAGACAGGAGCTTACTGTTAAACAAAAAGGACTGATATTTCCTAAGTAACTGCACGGTACACCATTCTACTCAACTTGAATCTCATAAGGAGGGTCTTCAGAGTGGCCTTCCTGGATGGGGATGAACTTTCACAGTGGAAGCACCAATGACAATGAGTTTACAAAGTGCTGTCTGCGCTCAGCTTTGTGATTGCCAGTTGGTTTGGAATTTATCAGGGGCAGGCATGTGGCTTTGGAGGTTATCTCCTAAAAAGTCACCACAGCTACCCTTAATGATCCACTCCTGTTATTCATGCTTGTGCTCCATTTTTGTCTAAAGAACCTTCTAACAGATGTTGTTTTACAAATGCTACACTGTAAAAGCAGAAAGGAAGACCTTGGGTCATTTCCACATCCTAGTATAATGCTAAGAGAAGCTTGTGCCTGTAAGAGTGCCTGAGACAGACATTCTTCACTCCTCATGTGTCCAACGACTTGCACCAGTAAAACAAATTTCTGACCACAGCCTATGGGACTGTGTCAGAGTATGCTTTCTGTGACAATCCTCATTCAAATATGGCTTTCAACTGATAAATTCTTAAGGCATGCAAATTCAGTCTATCCCTATTGAGAGCAATTATTTTATTTAAAAAGAGGAAGAAAGAATAAGAGGAGGAGGAGGAAGAGGAGGGAAACCGAGAAAGCAATAAAGGGAGAAAGGAAGAGAGAAAGAGAGAGAGAGAGAAAGAGAGAAAGAGAGAAAGAAAGAAAGAAAGAAAGAAAGAAAGAAAGAAAGAAAGAAAGAAAGAAAGAAAGAAAGAAAGAAAGAAAGAAAGAAAGAAAGAAAGAAAGAAAGAAAGAAAGAAAGAAAGAAAGAAAGAAAGAAAGAAAGAAAGAAAGAAAGAAAGAAAGAAAGAAAGAAAGAAAGAAAGAAAGAAAGAAAGAAAGAAAGAAAGAAAGAAAGAAAGAAAGAAAGAAAGAAAGAAAGAAAGAAAGAAAGAAAGAAAGAAAGAAAGAAAGAAAGAAAGAAAGAAAGAAAGAAAGAAAGAAAGAAAGAAAGAAAGAAAGAAAGAAAGAAAGAAAGAAAGAAAGAAAGAAAGAAAGAAAGAAAGAAAGAAAGAAAGAAAGAAAGAAAGAAAGAAAGAAAGAAAGAAAGAAAGAAAGAAAGAAAGAAAGAAAGAAAGAAAGAAAGAAAGAAAGAAAGAAAGAAAGAAAGAAAGAAAGAAAGAAAGAAAGAAAGAAAGAAAGAAAGAAAGAAAGAAAGAAAGAAAGAAAGAAAGAAAGAAAGAAAGAAAGAAAGAAAGAAAGAAAGAAAGAAAGAAAGAAAGAAAGAAAGAAAGAAAGAAAGAAAGAAAGAAAGAAAGAAAGAAAGAAAGAAAGACAAAGTGAAACTAAACTAATAGAGGAATTAATTGCTGAGCTTTGTCTTGTTGGTATGCTCTGATACATTCATCCAGATAAAAGGTCTTGGTCTACTTTGTTGCGAAGGATGTTGCAGTCCTTCAACCTCACATAGCAATTACCACTTTTCTTAACCTCCCTACAATGTGAGCTGTAGGTCCCAGTAGAGCTTAACTGAGTCAAAGTTCCTCCTGACCACCCACTTCTCAGTCCCTGGGATTCAGGCAGCCAGCAGCAGGCAGCCCTCTCTCTGTTGCAACATTCTTCCACCAGATTATTCAGGACAAAAGAATTCTTAATCTGTATTACATAACAGTAGGAAAAATGAGTTATTCATGTCAGCTTTCAAATTGACATGTGCTGTGACCCTGCAGAGAGGGACAGCACCACTCCTGACTGTAAAGGGTTAACCCTCCTGAGGGAGTGGTCTTGACCCTGACCCCGGGTGGTCTTGACCCCTCCCAGGCATGGGTCTGAACACTACCAGATGTGGTGGTTAGCCCACTCCCACTTCCTGTCTAAGATCCATAAAAGCAGGGGGACTGCCTGTTTCATTCTCTCTCCCTGCCTCCTGCATGTCAGCATCACCATCCTGTTCCTGCTGCTATTTGTTTTACCATGTGGCCATAACCCACGAGGAGGACAAAACCCATTGCCATCAAATGTGGTTGTACATTTACACATTTTGTACCTTGTTTCCCCTTCCCTATACCTTTGTAACTTCCCTACCTCATATACTTCTTATTTATTGTTAAATTTCTTTCAACTTCCAAGTCAAAGTGAGATTATTTATTTGGGTGTGGTTACCTTTCCTCTCTCTACTTCTAATTCCTTTACTTTGGGAAAGAAGAGGGAGGAGGGAAGGGCATCCTATAAATTGCTATTAGTTCTATTAACTGTATTTGAGTCTCTGGGAAATTTGAATTAGAACCGAGAGACTTACCCGTACTGGGAGGGTGTATAGCTGTTGTAGATGGGTCTTGTTAACAGCAATGCACAGCACGGAAAGATGATTGTGTACTCCCTTTGAAATAAACTAGTTTAAAGTGCAAAATACCTTGTAAGGGAAAGGCATAAAATCAAGAAGTGTCTACAAAGGCTCTGTGTTTGACATTGCTTAGTCTTTAGACTACAGATGAGAAATCCAGGTCCCTCTCTATCTTTAGAAAGTAGAAGCTTTGCACATGCTCCTGCCTGTATGTCTGGTTTTGTCACATCAGGGGAGTTGTGTGATGCTTGGCCTCACACTGCTTGTAACTGTCTTCTGGTTTTGTTTTAAATAAAAGAAAGAAGAGGTTTACTTCTCCTGAGTTCAGCCCTGGCCTTTGAAATACAGATTTTTAAATGAGAAAGAAATACATTATTTTCCTAACTACACCGTATTTTTTTCTGTGGAGGAAGTGAACATCAGCCAAAAAGCAAAAATATAATCCACAAGTTCCTGTATGTTAACTGTCTCTCATCTTGAAGCAATAAACAAAGGTTAATCAAATACTTACTAGCTGAGTAAATGTTTTTGCTCATATATGTAAACCAACCTAGGTCAGATTCTTACATTTTGGCTCTGCATTAACACATCTTTGAAAACCTTTTCAAGGTTGGCATATGCAAAATGACTTTTTTCCATCTTAACTGCATAAGCTAAATGTAGAAACTATGCATATATACATACATATGCATATACATACACTGTACACATTGTGTTTTACAAACCCTTCAAGAGTTGGGGTTTTTTTACCTCTAAACAAAGCCCCTCAGTATGTTCATGAAAGTATCCCTTTGGAACTCTGCAATAAAAACAAAATAAAAATCAGAAGTTATTTGACAGAGGTCAACACGTGCCAGCGAGGTAACACACTCCAGCTGCCTACAAATTAGGTGGAAGGATCTCTCCAGGCTGATTTACGTATAGTGGGGACACACCAAAAGCCCCACATAGGCACCACTCTCCTGTACAGCCCCACTTACCCATCTGTGTTCACTTTCTTCTAGCTCTGAGCA
The DNA here is from genome assembly GCA_013400475.1 of Tricholaema leucomelas. Lineage (NCBI taxonomy): Eukaryota > Metazoa > Chordata > Aves > Piciformes > Lybiidae > Tricholaema lacrymosa > Tricholaema leucomelas. The sequence continues at coordinate 215,351 of WAAF01006432.1, read as the reverse complement.
AGACCAGCCCTGTGAAGAGCCCATTGCTGTGACAAGTCAGAATTAATCATTTGCTCCTGCTCTGTGGAGTTTAAGACCTCAACTTCATTTTATTCAGCCTGACAAGCTTTTCCATAGCTTAAGAACTACATTGAAGGCCCAGAAGGGCATGGCCCCTGAGAAGCAACTGCCAGTTCTCTGAGGTCTTCCCGAAGGACACCTGACTGCCAGAGAGCAGACACCCTGACACTGCCTTACCTGGAAACTGCACCAGACAATGAAAACGACAAGTAGCAGCCTCCAGATTATCTGCACCTTCCAAAGCTGTGTTGCTCAGTCCTACAAAATCTGTGGCCACAATCTGAAAGATTTTCTTTTAAAGGGAAACAGTCGCAGGTTTGTTTTAAGTTCTTCCCACGTTTTGGGTTGAACTGCTTTAAGCTAACGGTCCTGTGGTAACTTTTGCTTGAAACCAGCAGTCACTTTATGTCCTGAAAAAAATGGGTGTAAGACCTGACATTTATTCCGGGAACCATGTATCTGCCTTGTGATGCTCTAAGACTCAGTTTCCTCATGTGCAAGTAAAGGAGGTGATCACTCGCAGGCTGAAAAAAGAAGTCTTTGTGGTTCCCTGCAACCGTTGCTAGTAGATAAAGCAGCCCTCCAGGGAGCAATCACTTTCATCTTCCCTAAGAAGCCATCAAGCATAAAGCATGAAGCCCTGGCAGAACTTTTTTCTAGGGGAAGTGTTAAATAATGTATCTCTGAATATGGTTGAGGGAAACTGCCACCATTTTGCCCAATTATCTTAGCTTGTTAGGGACCATAGCTTTGCAGGCCAGCTCCATCACTTCACCAGCAAGTGTGTAGCCCTGGGCCATACCTGAAACAGTGACTTTGTATCTTGAAAGCTAAACCACACAGGGAGAGTCACAAGATTCGCCATCCACTCTCAGGCTTTAGACCAAACCTTTCACTAAGCCATTTCAAATAAAAAAAACCTTCTTCTCATCTGCCTCTGTGGGTGTACTGTACCAAATCCATGGATGCCAGATGGATCTGACACACTGACATCTGGGACATAACAAGACCAGGGTCTCCAACAGAGAGGAAGAGCACTTTTTCTCCACAAGCTAGCTATGCCCTTCTATTCTTGCTTGACCTTACAGACAAACCATATTAAAAGTTAGATCCCAGAAAATATTTTGGCATTTATAAAATATCATATGAGGCAGATCACAAAACAGACTGAGAATATACTTTTTTTCCAATAATCACCAATAATTTGGGGCTGGGGTGAAAAGATTTCACGGTTTCCCCATTCCTTCCTCACATGTTATATGCCGCTTCTCCTTTATGGGATTCAGTAAACCCACTTGCCCCAAGGGCCACAGAAGCCAACTTTCCCTGCAGCTGTTTTTACCACACTAACCTTTTTATCTTATCGTGGAAAGATACAGCATCACAGATCTTTGTCTGCAGTGATCTGTCTAGGCTTTATCCTCAGTCTGGGATTTACCCAGAACCTGCAAATCTCATGTGGTTTCTCCTTACAGAATCTTTGAGTCACTTTTCCCTGAGGTTTTTGGTTTTGATTTTATTTGGTTGGTTGGTTCATTGGGTTTTGAGTGTTACAGGGGGGGTGAGGGACTGTTGTTGTTGTTTTGTTGTTGGTATTGTTGTTGTTTTTTTTTTCCTTTTATTCATCCACTTACTGCTTTTGGTTGCTTTTTCTTTAAACTATTCAGTTTCCTAATTGTTGGCCTTATTTGTAGGAAGACATAACTGCAATTCTTCAGTCATAAGAGCTAACTTCTGAGTGACACTTTCTGTGACTGTCTACCACACCACTGAGACTGAATCCTTTCCCTCCTGTTACTCTTTTCAAAATCCCCAATATGAGTTCAATTTTTTTTTTCTTTTTTTTTTTTTTTTTTTCCCGGTTGGTAGCCA
>WAAF01006432.1:139446-205365 GCA_013400475.1 Tricholaema leucomelas | reverse complement strand
TTCTGTTCTATTCTACTCTATTCTATTCTATGAAGCTTCGACATTTGGTCGAACGAGTGCTGGGAATCATGCTGCACTCCAGCACCAGCGGCCACTGCCACCACCAGCAGTGTCATCAGAACTAGACACTCAGAAGTCACATCAATGCTGAAAGCACTGCTAAGATTACAGTCGGGTCCTAGCACAGTCCCTAACAGGCAGAATTAAACTCTGGGGCTGAACCAGCTGCAGTACGCGCACACAGAACCATCCCCTAACTGGGGTTATTCAATTCGTTATTGCCAAGGGCTGCTCAGTGGTTTTAATGAGGCTCAGCTGCTAGGAGTTTTTTTACTTTTCATTTCCCCCTTTTTGGTCAGCTGGGAGGATAAGTGACTGGAGACAGATCAAGTTTGCTGGACCTGAGGCCATCACCCTGGCCGGCTCACTTTCCCATGCTCTGTTGCAGGGTCAGTACCTTGTGCACTGTCTGTAAGTACATTCATGCCTTTACTGCTGTGAAGGCTCAGCATGCAAACTTTGTGGGAGGAATAGGCAGCCTTAAGCCTTCTTATGCTTCAACTTGCTTACTTTTTGTAAGAGGTTTAAGGCTTTCACCTTTTTTTAACACTGAATTACCTGGATAGCAAATTTTTTTATCAACCAGTGCTGTTCTTTTTTGATGCTTACTTTTCAGCTAATCCGTTACCTTCCTTGTTGTCCTTGCCTGCAGCATGGTTACCTGATCCCTGCTGATGCTGACTACTCAGCTACAGTTTCATACTACCAGTGTTGTCAGGTCTGCCCTGTGTCAGGCCAGTAAACTTTCATTGTCCACCATACTGCTCTAACCCAGCATGCATAATGAAAAAGAAATGCGGGATTTTCCCAACCTTTCTGCTTTGCTTCTGGAGACCTGCAGAAAATGTGGAAGGAGGAAGCACAAATTGCAAGACAGAAGAGCTGGACAAAGGCCCAAGGACCCTGCATGTAAGTGTTGTGGAGGGCCCATAGGCATGAAAATAGATTTGTATATGCCTTGCCCTGCTGCCTGGACATGTTTTTCTGCTCATAGTCAGCACATGGTGAGCGCAGAGGGGCACAATGGGCCTGGTGCCGTGGAGTCTGCCCTGCCCAGGCTTTAGGTTGTGTGAGCCCCCACGTGCCCAGCTCATGCTTGCAGGGTGCTAGGCCCATGTGATCCCCATATTTGCAAGCCCAGGCCTGTGGCTTCTTGCCCATTATGGTAAGGTTGGCTGACTGCCAGCCTGATTGGTCATTGTGTGGCCAATGAGACCATTGATCTCAGCCCACATGTGATAACTAGAGATGCACAGGCTCAGGTGCCAGGCCATTTGCTCACGAGCTCAGTCGCCCACGTGTTCACTGACTTGCTCAGTTGCCTTATTGCCTGGTGTGTGCCATTGCCACAAGTTACCAGGAGCAGACCCACTTGTCTGCACAGGGTTATATTTGCTCTGTATCTGGAAGTTCTGCCTACGAGTTCCCTGGATACAGCAGCCAGAAGGAGCCAGCAGCACAAGGTCAGAGACTACTACCCCTGAAGCTGGGAGTATTCCAGCCTCGGAGTCCACGGGCACAGACCCTGAGGGGTTGGACACTTTATATATAGGCTGTGATGTAGCCTGGAGGGTGATTCATAACTAATCAGAATCGTGAGTAAATGCCTCTCTAATTCCTATTGTGCCTGCCATAGAGCAGAAAGCTTTCTGCCCACCCTGCTGGGCAAATAGTATATAGACCCAAGCGGCATTAGCCACAGGGAAAACTCTCTCTGTTTAATATTCTGAATGTATGCTAGTTGTTATAATAGTTACAGTTTGATACATATTCCCATAATGTCTTCATAACTGTGTAGAATAGATATTAATATTTTAAGGTTAGTGGTTGGGGGTGGCGAGAGCTCAAATATTGAAAATAATAAATATATATATTTTTATAAATATCCTGTCACGTTAATTAATTTCTCCCTTCTGCGACAGTAAGGGCAGGGCTGCAACATCAGGAGCAGTAACAATATCTCCTACATGCCTCAATGAGGAGTCAGTTTATTTACACAAACAAGGAATCATGTCTCAATGTTACTACACAACAACTGATATGATCCTTTCACACCTTCATACAGATCTGTCTGTCTGCGTTTGAAAATGCAGAGTAGCAAAGCAGATCTCTGAGCAGGTCTTCCTCCTGTGTGGTGGAGCATCAGGACTCTCACAGGGCTCCATCCCAGCCAGCAGTGCTCTAGTCTAATGATCCCATACAGCACTTTCCTACAGTGCACTGAAGGATAAGGCTTTGTGAGGAAGGGTTGTAAAGCATTTTAAGGGCTTAAATAAAAGGGACTGATCCAATATTAAATATTAAGGAACTATTTTTTCCACCATGCAGAACTTACCGTTCCACCCTCAAGAAGTCAGCACTCACCCTGAGCTCAGCTCTGGCAAGGAGAGGCATCTGCAGCAGCAGTGTCATATCACTATCTATGAATGGGATTGCCTGGGGTGGCCTTACAGTAACAGTGGGACACTTGTAGCTTTCACAGCTAGAGGAACATTTCATTGATTTCTTAACAGAAATCCTAATTTCCTCCACCAGCAACAATAAAGCTATTGGCAGGCCAGCCATGTTTTTACCAAGACATTTTATTCAATTATGTAGATGTGATGGTTTGGGAGTTACCCACCTCTCCCCCACTATGAAATCACCCAGACTAGACTCAGGCAGCAGGCAGTTAAGAATGAGGCTATGTTTACAGCTTAGACCAATTTACAAGCATATACATACATANAGAGTGATTTGCCATTGAAATGGGCTGCCCAGGGAGGTGGTAGAGTCACTGTCCCTGGAGGTGTTTAGGAAAAGACTGGATGAGGCACTTAATGCTGTGGTCTAGTTGACTGGATAGGGCTGGGTGATAGATTGGCCTGGATGATCTTGGAGGTCTCTTCCAACCCAGTTGATTCTATTATCCTATCACAATATATACAGTCATATACAAGTTAAAAGTAATACAGAAACACAATACCCCTCCCAGAAGCATCATAGTCCCCAGGAGGCTCCCAATCCAAAATCTTCTCCCTTCCCTCTCCCCTCTTTCCCTCCCTTCAGAAATAACCAGATCAACCCACGTATATCTCATGTCTGGAGATCTGAGATGAGATGTCAAAAAGACAACAAGGAGGTAGAAGGAAAAATGGGTTAGGTCAGATTAAAGTGTTAAGGCAGAGGCAACCATACAGACTGCCAGAAAGAAGGAACAGAGGTGAGAGCTAACTGAGAAGTGTGTGAGAAGTGAGTCTTATCTGTATTTTGACTAGTTGTGTTTCTCAGCAGAAGAATGGGTGATATAGGGTGCTGTTCTTTTCTTCTCGCAGCTAAGATCCAATTTTTCTCAGTAAAATATTCCAGTTAGCCTCAAACCAACACAGTTTAAAAGCTTTATAAAGAGTCATTTAAAAAAGAATTAACAAAAAGGAGGTAAGAAGGCTATATTTTAGTGCAAGAGAAAACTATTTCCGTTATTATTAACAGAACAACTCACACTGAATAGCAGTAAAGTTTTACTGGTGGATAAAGAAATAATTGATCATTTAAATGAAAACGTTAATCAACTGCTAGCCTTTACAAACCTTCCTGCACTTTCTCATGAAGGCTTTATGCCCATGGACAATGAGGACCCTTTTTTTTCCAGTCTGAAAAACAGAGAAAGCAGCTGGCTGCCTGTGGTCTTTTTGTTAAACAGTCACATTGCATTGCACCCTCCAAAACAGTGAAAACAAATTGTTTCTGGGAGATAGACCTGGAAAATTAAGAGAATCATTCTGGCACCAAAGAAAAACAATTCATTTTACTATAATTTAAATATGTTGGAGACTATCATTATAAATTAAAAGGGCCACTTTTCTCCTTCATTTTATCAACTTACATCCATCCATTTCCTAATAGTCACCAAAGCACACTGTATTTTGCTTTCTGTAACATTAAAAACTCTTATGCTTAGGAAGCCAGGCTTGTTACAGGGGTGGAAAGATCTTTCTCAGGAAGGAGGGATGACATAAGCATGACTGGACATCTGGGTGGGCCAGGAAGCTGCAGGAGCAGCCCTGCTCCCTACTGAGAGCAGCAAGTAAGACATCACATCACATGCAAAGCACCTCTTTGGCAAGCAGAGAATCCTCTTCCCTTGGTGCCCTCTCACCTCCATATATCTGATTCCCCTTCAGTCGGCTTTGTTTCTTCTGAATGCACTGAACGTTATTATTGCTTTGTAGCATATGCATCCTTTGGAAACCTCTTATTTCTTATTTGTGGTTCAATATTGCCTCCTCTCAGAGGAATGGGTTTTTCCCCTGCATTTTCAGTAGGAATAGGAGTCAGATATTGCTATACCTTCAAATGTAATGTGAAATAGTCCTCTTACTATCTTTAATAGAGGTAGATATGGATGTTAAATGTAGTGTTTCCACTGGATGGAGGTACCCAGGTTTCTTGGAGAGCAGAATGTCCACCATGCATTTCAGCCAGACATTGGGCCTCAGCATATTCACAAGACCATTTCTCTGCCTAAGAATGGTGGAAAGGAGATATGAGATCACTCATTTCTGAATGCCCTGATCTATCCTTATCCCATTTTATAAGTCTACATGAAATTAATTGACTTTTCTACTTATACTTTGTAAAGACCTGTTAGAGTTGCAGAAAAAACATGTACAGTCCATGAATGCAATACACAACATACAATGTATACCTGTGACATATCCAGCTGCCTCTAACAGCACTACGTGATGTCCTAAGGGACTGTTGCACCTACACGTGCATTTCTCACTCTGGTGCAACCAGGCTTTGGTCACCATGACAAGTAATCTTTCTTAGTATTTTGCTGGTGGAATTAACCTGTTAATAACCTAGAAAGCTATTAAAAAGAAAAATAACATGAAAGTTGTCATGCTAGACTATGCCATTTCTCAGTACATCTGGAGTCTCTCAAACCACCCACAGGGAAAGAACAATTTCTTATTTGTCATGGCATGATTCTGTGACTCAGAAAAGAACCAATTAACACAATGCAAGGAAACCTAATGTATAGTATGAGGCATGACATTATTAGCTGCCATAGAAGCACTAAAAAACCCAAACATTTTGTTACTGGTGATCAAATTATGCTGAAAAACATTTGATCTACCTATGTGATACTACAAAATTTACATCTATACTGCTTCTTTGATTCTTGATCATTACCAAATACTTTAACAAAATAATTCTTTACAGAGGTGGAGAGAGATATTTTTATACTCATATGGAAGGCAGTCAATTTGTAGAAACAAATATGTAAGAATCAATCAAATCCTAACTTTTTTAGTTCTCTTACGACTGTAGTTCTCCAAGGCGGAAGAGAAATCAATTCCGTTTCCTAAAACTTCATGAATTCCATCTGCTGTGGCTGAAGGGAGAAATTTTAATACAGAAAGTGAGCAAACACATAAGAGAAAGGGTTGAGTATCTCCACTAAGACCTAATTTTGCACCAGCAGTCTCCTTTAATTGACTGAAGATGATTTGTCATAAGGCTCCCTGTTACTAGCTGTCAGTAAGTTTAAACTGATGCTTAGAATATTGCCCTGAATAAATAAACCTTTAGATTAAATCATTGTGATGGACATGCTGGGGAAGAAGAAAAATTACAAATACCCTAACAAAATTTACCTGTCTCATTTGGGGAAATCCTTAATATTTCAAGGTTCCACTCCATTAGCATTGCACCAGAAATGTGAACCTAAGTGGTTTCCCTTTCCTCACAATCAAAAAAAATTATGATTAGATGTCAAATCAAGTAGCAAATTACTTTTTTTCCTCTGAAACTTGTAAAACATTACTGCCAACTTGAGTTACAATTATGAAGGTAATGATGGTAATCTCCTTTAAAACTTTCATCATCTTACTGTAAATTAGGTAACCTCCATCAAGAAAAAGTGACAAATTCATATCCAAGAGCTGATGTATGTGATACTTACAGAAATGTGTGAGGTAGGTAAAGGCAGAAATCCAAAATGTGCCTAAGGAATTGATGGTGGCAAAGCAGCACATAAAATCCTTAAAGAATTTGCCTGGCCTCTATATTGCAAAGGTCAGAAAGAATAAAGAGACATAAGCACTCTTCTTACTGACAAAGGAAAATCTTTTCAACCTAGGATTGCTTTTTTTAATATACTTTAATATATTGATCAAGTNCTAACATTACTAGACCTTGTCAATAGTCTCTCCCCAGCCTTCCTGTAGGCTCCCTTCAGATACTGGAAAGCCACTCTAAGGTCTCCTCGAAGCCTTCTCTTCTCCAGGCTGAAAAGCCCCAACTCTCTCAGCCTGTCCTCATAGCAGAGGTGCTCCAGCCCTCTGATCATCTTCGTGGCTCTCCTCTGGACCCGCTCCAGCAGTTCCATGTCCTAAATAATTACCTACTCTTTAAATCAGTCATCACATTGGCTAATACACTTAACTGGTAAACTAACTGTGGTAGATCCCTTATGTTGAGCATTAAATCCCTGAAATTAAAAGGGAGGGGGGCTACTGACTTCTGGTTGCATCAGAAGCCCAGAGGACCCAAGCTCCCTTCTGATGAAAAGTGTCTAAAGTCATTAGACACTGACAGAGTTTGGACTGTGCAGTCTGGAGATGAAGAGGCTCTGAGGTGACCTAATTGTGGCCTTCCAGTATCTGAAGGGAGCCTACAAAAAAACTGGAGATGGACTTTTTAGGCTATCATGTAGTGACAGGACTAGGAGGAATGGAGCAAAGCTGGAGGTGGGGAGATTCAGACTGGACATGAGGAGGAAGTTGTTGAGCATGAGAGTGGTGAGAGCCTGGAATGGGTTGCCCAGGGAGGTGGTCGAGGCCCCATCCCTGGAGGTGTTTAAGGCCAGGCTGGATGAAGCTGTGGGCAGCCTGATCTAGGGTAGGGTGTCCCTTCCTATGGCAGGGGCATTGGTTACTAGATGATCCTTGTCATCTAGTAGTAGATGTGGGAAATGTGTGATTTCTTTCTAGGACTGGTAAACAAAATGGCATGTTGGAAGCCAAAAGGGTCTTACAGAAATCATGTGAAAAAACATCTAGGCCATTTTCACAGCATTCATGGGGGTTGTGTCACACAGTTATAGAAACTTAGAATCACAGAATCAGTCAAGGCTGGGAGGGACCACACAGATCATCTAGTTCCAGCCCCCCTGCCATGGGAAGGGACATTTTACCCTAGATCAGGCTGCCCACAGCCTCATCCAGCCTGGCCTTAAACAACTCTAGGGATGGGGTTTCAACCACCTCCCTGGCCAACCCATTCCAGGCTCTCACCACTCTCATGCTCAACAGCTTCCTCCTCATGTCCAGCCTGAACCTACCCATCTCCAGCTCTGCTCCATTTCCCCTGGTCCTGTCACTCCCTGATAGCCTGAATAGTCCCTCCCCAGCTTTTTTGTAGGTCCCCTTCAGACACTGAAAGGCCACAATTAGGTCATCTCAGAGTCTCCTCTTCTCCAGACTGAACAGCCCCAACTCTTTCAGTCTGTCCTCATAGCAGAGGTGCTCCAGCCCTCTGATCATCCTCGTGGCCCTTCTCTGGACACTCTCCAGCACACTCATGTCCTTGTTGTAATGGGGGCTCCAGTACTCCAGGTGGGGTCTCACCAGAGTGGAGTAGAGGGGGAGAATCACCTTCCTCGACCTGCTGGCCACACTTCTCCTGATGCAGCCCAGGATCTGGTTGGCCCTCCGGGCTGGGAGTGCACACTGCTGGCTCACACTGAGCTTCTCGTCCACCAGCACCCCCAAGTCCCTCTCCTCAGGGCTGCTCTCCAGCCAGTCACTGCCCAGTCTCTATTTGTGCTTGGGATTGTCCTGACCCAGATGCAGGACCTTACACTTGGTCTTGTTGAGCCTCATGAGGTTGGCTTGTGCCCGCCTCTCCAGCCTGTCCAGGTCCCTCTGGATGCCATCCCTGCCCTCCAGCGTGTCTGCTGAACCACCCAGCTTGGTGTTGTCTAGTTGATTGGGTGGTCTAGTTGATTGGATAGGACTGGGTGATAGATTGGACTGGATGATCTCAGAGGTCTCTTCCAAAATGGTTGATTCTACGATTCTATGATCTGAAAGTGGATCAGTGCCTGCTCTCCAAACCATGACATTAATGAAAACATAACAAGAAACAGAGCTATGAGAAAAGACATATTATCAAGAAAATGTCTCTGATCTAATGTTAGTTCACGTTATTGCTGAACCAAGTGACCAGAATGACAGGATAAAACTCTTGACAAGCAAATATGCAGCCATCAGAAAACACTGGCAGGATAGTAAATAAAAAGAACGGATTTGATTTCTGAACTGACATGTACCACATCATTAAATGGTCTCTACATCAAATAAGGATAGCATTGTATTGCATTGCATTGGGAAGAGTTACAAGAGAGATGGTCAGCACCAGCACCAGACAGATGCTTCCATGAAGAACAGGGAGAAAGCAAAAGGGAAGAGTTGAGCTAGGCTTAAAATTCACAGATGGGAGATGAAAATTGACAATGACCTTGCAATAAGATACTGCTTCACAGCAATGAAAGTAATTAAAAGGTAGAGGGGATTACTGGAAGGATCAGTAGACTTCCAGTCACCTTGTGTTAAAGATGAGATTCTCTGCTTGCCTTTTTTTTTTTTTTTCCTTTCAGGGAACTTGTATGCTTTAACCCTCTTTTGGAGAAAATAAATGGTCCGTGTAGAGTGAGTAAAGAGTAGATGTCCGTAGCCACTGCCCAGAGCTTCACAGCCAGCAGATAATTCATTGACAAGCCAAATGTTAATTTTACAACACAGTAGAGAAGTAAAAGCCAGATGGGCTTTGGGTAGCATCAATAAAATGACCAAGCTGGCTCTAGATATCTCTGTACACCAGCTCAGGCCACCACCTCTCCATAAGTTATCTTCCTAAAATAGAGTCCAGAGAGGAACAACAAAAAAACATCCCGACAAGGATTGATTTTTGAGCAGAAATTTTGTTGTGACCAGAGCAGACAGAGTGTCACTACAATGTCAGAAAGATCAGTACACGGGTGGTGAAGAAGTGTTTTAAACACTTCAACTACATGAGAAACACTGCAATTCAGAAAATCAAATGTCAAGGACTTGTGGGTTTTGCTATGGGCTTGTAATTGTGATGAAACATCACCTGAAAAAAAAATTCTGCATTTCAAGGACATGAACCAATAGTATAATAATCTTTCATCTTTAACTTGCTTAATAAATCCACTATTTACAGCATTTCCAAAGACCCCAGGTTTCAGCAGTGTGTTGTGCTCCTCACATCACGCTGACAAGGGATTTGAGCGTGAAACATCCTCCTGTCCTGTGAAAATGCACTCTAAATTATACTGACTGATACTATTGACCAAGTCTATGGCCCCTAAATCTATCCATTTGCTGGTACTGAAAATGCAGAGTGAGCTTTTTACCTCTGTACAGCCTCTAACAAACCAAATCTCTAAAGATAAGTGACAGCCTCGGCAGAGTATAGCCCTTTGAATGAGAAATATCCTCCAAATTCGGGGAAGTGTTGAAAAAAAAAAACGAAAACTAGAGGATGATTTGTCATTAAAAGGGAGGCAGAGAAACACAATACACGAGCCATGAATAAAAATGAAAAACTAATCACACTATACCGAGGCCACGGATAGAACATTTCATCCCCTTTTTTGTATTCTGATCAGTCAGGCAGGCATAAAAATGACCTTTCCTGCATGCATGTTTTCAGAAACCTGTTTGGAACAGATGTTTATTTTATCTGACTGGATCTCAGCTGACCTTCAGCACAGATGATACCAGATGTTTTCTATTCAAGCACTGTTTTCTGAAAAATTAAACCTGGGCAGAATGGCAGGTGTCTCTGTGTGAGCACGTCAGCTTTTGTACCCCTAGGGTTATTTGGTGCTTCTTGACATCAGTGAAGGCTGCCAGCGAGCAGGAAAGCTGCTTGTTCTTTGCCTCTATTTGACGTGGGTATGGTTTGAAGGGCCCTGTGCTGATCCTATGTCTCTGACAAGCAGTAGTGGAAGCACTTTACAACAGCTTGTTGGTGTGAGTTTCCAGCATTGGCACCTTGCAAGCCTTTGAGCCATCCCTTTCCCCTCTCAGAGCTAGGTTTTCTCAGCAATGAAAATGAGTTTAAGCAAAGAGCATTTCCTTCCTTTCAGTCCCACTGCGATGGACTCAAGACATTTCTCCTGTGTTTTGTCTTGAGTCTGAACCCGAAGAAAATTGCCAGCTGTAAAGTAAAAGAAAAAAAGGTCATTTTTTGCTATTTGGTTTACCTAGTATGATGTATAACACCAGCTGAAAATAGTTATACTAGAAAGTCTGTTTGGCTCAATATCTGTTCTTCTCTGTTCTAGTGTCTGCTCTTTGTCAGTGATCAAAAGCAGGTGATTCAAGATGATAAATAAAGATGCACCAATAGAATGCTTTACCCAACTAATATTCCAAAATCTAGTATTGTCAGGAACAGTATGGCCAGTAGGAAAAGGGAGGTTATTCTTCCCCTGTACTCAACACTGGTCAGGACACACCTTGAGGACTGTGTCCAGTTCTGGGCTCCTCAATTCAAGAGAGATGTTGAGGTGCTGGAACGTGTCCAGAGAATGGCAGCAAAGCTGGTGAGGGGCCTGGAACACAAACCCTATGAGGAGAGGCTGAGAGAGCTGGGGTTGTTCAGCCTGGAGAAGAGGAGGCTCAGGGCAGACCTCATTGCTGTCTACAACTACCTGAAGGGAGGCTGTAGCCAGGTGGAGGTTGGTCTCTTCTCCCAGGCACTCAGTGACAGTACAAGAGGACACAGTCTCAAGCTATGCCAAGATAGATTTAGGCTGGATGTTAGGAAGAAGTTCTTCACAGAAAAAATGATTGCCTATTGGAATGAGCTTCCTGGGGAGGTGGTGGAGTCACCACCCCCAGAGGTGTTTAGAAAGAGATTGGATATGGCAATCAGTGACATGATTTAGTTGACAAGATATTGTTGTGTAATATGTTGGACTTGATAATCTCAAAGGTCTCTTCCAACCTGTTTGATTCTATGATTCTATGACTGCTTACACTACCAATCTCTATGTCTACATCATTTCCAGCAGCAAAAAGGTGAAATGAAAGAGAAGCTTCACTGGCTTCCAATAAGTGAATAGAATAAAAGTGGTAGAGAATTATCTGTCAGTCCTAATCCATTTATCAGACAAGATTTCAACTTTGAGGAGTCTGTACAAACAGAAAAAAAACAAAGTGAAGAAGAATTAAAAGATATCTTCTCACTCAGCTCTTTGTTATGAATCTAAAAGATTTGACTGGAGGACTTAGATTTTTCCAATATAAGTATTTTAATTTGTTTGCAAAAATATTATAGAGCACAGTTTACAGAGCAGGCAAATTTCCTTGCATTTGCTATTGGAGGTTGTAACATTGGTTTTGAGACATTTGTAGTCCTCTGGAGTTCTCCATCCATGACCTATGTCTTCATATAATGAGTCACTATTACTGTCATTATCTGAGAGTACATAGAAAAACCCAAGCACAGACTAATACATTCAAAGCTTGTTTGCATGCTTGAAGGAAGGATTATATATGCATAGAAATAGAAGCATGAGTAAGGGGCAAAAATAATTCTAAAAACATGTCACTAGTGTCCCTAAGAGATAGTTTGTTCTTAAACCAGATCCTCTCACCCATATATTCTAGGATTTAATTACATTACAATGGATGTCAGGAAGTCATCCTTCACCTATGTGGAGGTATGGAGATTGTGCAAGAGGGCTGAGTGTCTCACAGCATTAACACTGATTTATGCTCCATCAAAACCCAGTTTTAAGAGAATAAAAAATCCCACATTTGATTATACAAAACCAAAACCAAATACAAAACAAAGAAACAAACAACAGCATCAATATTGGAAGATAATTAACATCAAGGGGAACTACCATAATTTTAAAAATAATAAATAAACACATACATACATACATACATAAAACAAAGGAAACAAGCAGGGTGGTTGAAATCCCATCCCTGGAGGTGTTTAAGGCCAGGCTGGATGAGGCTGTGGGCAGCCTGATCTAGGGTAAAATGTCCCTTCCCATGGCAGGGGGGCTGGAACTAGATGATCCGTGTGGTCCCTTCCAGCTTTGACTGATTCTGTGCTTCTAAGTGTCTATAACTGTGTGACACAACCCCCATGAATGCTGTGAAAATGTCCTAGATGTTTTTTCACATGATTTCTGTAAGACCCTTTTGGCTTCCAACATGCCATTTTGTTTACCAGTCCTAGAAAGAAATCACACATTTCCCACATCTACTACTAGATGTCAAAATAACTAGGGTAGTTGTATAACTCGATCAAGAAGTTTACTGTAAAAGTGTGATCATTTAATAGGATTATGAAAATGCTTAAAACACACAATGAACTTTAGCACAAGAGAGTATGGAATCTTTCAAAATTTTGTTACATTTCTTATTTTTTAAAAAGCTTTAAAGTGTAATGATAGACCTGTCTCCACACACTCTAAGAGGGCATTTTTAATCTTTATCTAAAAAAAAAATTGATTTATCAGAGATAACAATGTTTGCTGGAAGTACTGAAGTACAGAATTCCTCACACCTCCAGCTGCCCTGCCCTGAAAATACAGAAATAACACCCAATAATGCCCAAGTATTTAAGATTAACAGGAAATAACACCAGGAACAGTTTAGCAAATGATTTGATTATGCCTTAGACTGTAATTATGTGCAGATAAAGGTCACCGAGTAGAATATTCATGGTGTAATCTGGAATTCATAAAACAGTTGAGGGTCTTATTCTAAGGTACTTTTAATTCCGTTTTGCATAATTGAAGTGGAAAAGTAGCAGCATGAGAGTATCTGATTTAATTTCTAGGTAATCCATATGCCTCCAGTAGGATTTTTCCACTGAACAACAGGGTAGGCAGGCAGTATGTGATGCCAGGTTCAAGAAAAGAGAAAACAGAGAGTACAGAAAGCTCAAAGGGAGAAGCACAGCTCAAAGTATTTGTTCCTCTAATAAATGGAGAAGACAGACACTTAAGCCAATTCATGAGGAAACTTTTTTTTGCACTTATCCTTCTTACCTGTTTTCCCCTCTTATCTTCAGCCCTTACCTTCTGTCACACATACCTACTGATGAAGCTCCCCCTGGAAATCCAGTTTGGAACAACTGTTTATCACTTTGCAACAGCAATGCCTGTCTCATCACTAAGATACTGTCTGGGGACACTAGAATTTAATTTCTTTGCTAACACCAGCTTCTTATAAGGGTGAATCTGTGATCAGACTCTACATCCTCATCTCAGAGACAGTGACAAGGCTACTGCCTTTGCCTGCTGCATGTCTGCAGAGCATCACCAGCTCAGAGCAAGCAGGATGTCTGCGCAGTTGGCCCAGACTGCAGTATGTTAGTGTGCCTCTAATAGCATGTCTGTCACAGGGCAGTAGCTTACACTTGGCAGCACCTTGCAGCATACTAAATTTTCCTCACCTTTACAGGACAGTGGTCATTGCCAGCTGTACACCCATACTGCAGACTGTTGGGTGCTCTCTCTGCTGAGCTGCTGCTTACTCCCGCTCTGGCACACCCCAGACTGAATTCTCTACTCAAGCACATTGAGAAAAGCCTATTAAAAAAAAAAAAAAAAAAAAAAAGGCAAAGATGGAATGTCACACACTAACAAAACTTCTGCTACTCATTCTTAGTAAGCATACTGTAGAGCTTAAGCAGAGTCCTGTTCAGCTTAACCACCCCTGCAAGCACCTGGAACTCCAGTACTGAGGCTAACTGGCCACACACACCCCTCGCAAAGGCTGCAAAGGGGAGACAGGTGACACAAAGGCAGCCCACGGTCTGAAAGTCCCCCATTGATGTAAGCCCCTTCCTACTTCTCCCCTGATAATCACAGGACAGGAACCATAAGCTTGCTTGCAAATGATTTACAAACAAAAAAAAAGGTAAAAATTTGGATGAACATAGTGTTCACAGAAGGGCTGAGCAAGCTTTAATTATTAGAGAACACCTACTGTCACTGTGATCAAGGTTTGGAATGAAGCTGTAATTATAGCATTAGCTTTAATTCCAAGATTAATGAATCAGAAAACTGACATTTAAAGTTCTGGGTAGGTTTTGTTGGTGGTTTGTTGGTTTGTTTTGCTTTATTTGTTTTTGTTTTGTTTCGTTTTGTCTTTTAAGAAATGCAAAAACAATTGCATACCATACTTGCCTTTATTTGAATCACAGAAGTTTCACTAATATCCAGGGTTCCTCTGGAAAAGAAATAGATTAATCTGGATTTATTATAAGGAAAATAGTTCGTTATAGCAAAAGTAATGTTTGGGGAAATGTCCTGTAAATTATATTTTGTCAGGAAGACAAAACTGACAATTGAATAAAAATACCCTGCATAAATATTGTGGTAGCACAGGTGTTCTCCTACCACATTTCAGTTCCACTCTCTCTATTTAAGTTGCTCCAAAACAGATAGTTCAATATGAGGTTGTAACAGTAGGCTACAGACCTTTCTGTTCAACTCAGGATCACATATCTTTCTTTTCAGGCTTCATTCACAAATCTGTTATTGCTGGGCTACACTTCCTGGATATTGAACGTGGCAAATGCTATCTTAAGATAAATATGTTTGGCAGAATTACAAGCTCTGCAGCTGTTATGGTGCCCTTTTTTTATTAAGCCCTCTGCACTGCATATCATTAGCATTTCATAGAATTCGACAGAGAAGTTCAAAGCAAGGGCAAATGTGCAGTTCTCGGATCAACTAATTCAACAGCTCAGAGAGAGTAAGTGCTACAAGAATTCAGATTAAAAACTGCTGAAAGTGCTGAGTCAATATCAAACTTTGCCTAGAGAGTCTGTTAAGTTTTCTGGAAAATACATGCCTGTGTCTACAAAACCTCCCTTTTTGCTAACAAGAGCTTTTGAGAGGTTTTGTTTCAAAAGGAACTGCAAGAGATCAGACCTCTTGTTGGGGAAGGGAAATTAATTGAGGTGAGATGATATTTTCCAAAAATAACCTTGTTAATTAACGTTGCTATTCAGAACTCTCACCACCCCCGACCACTAATTTTAATAATAATTTGGTTCTTACACGGTCATGGAAACATTCTATGGATAGTATCCAGATCTAGTAATAACCAGCAAAGTTTATAAACATTAATTGAACTAGAAGAGAAGGTTCCCGCTGTCAAATGCCACTTGCCATCAATATGCCGCTTGCCCAGTAGCTGGGCCCAAGCTTTTTCTGCTTATGGCAGAAGGCAGCAGAGAATTACAAAGAGGCATTGAAGCATTTACTCACAGATTATTATTATTACCCTCGCGGGGGCTAGCCACAGTCCAGACAGTGCCCAAGTGCTTTCAGGTGACTCTGTCTTGTTGGATGTTGAGGCTTGAATCTTCCCGGCTTCTGGGGACAGGACGCAGACAATCTCTGACCTTGTTCTCCTGGTTCTTCTGGGTGATCTGTGTATATGTCCAGGAATTCTAAGCAGGACCTTCAGGTGCAGAAGGCAGGATGTTGTGCAGTCTCAGCACGATGTCATGCTGACCACACAGGCCGATCGCGTGCAGGCATCCAGAGTCTGCTCCTGGTAACTCGCGGCAGTGGAGTTTACCAGGCAAGCAATAAGGCAGTGTGCAATAGCAGCAGGGCTGGGCACAGCAGAGGGAGCAGGGCAAAGAGCAGGGAAGCAAAGCAGCAAAGCAAAAGTAGGTTGTTCACCTGTGTATCTCCTTTTATTGATGTGGGCCCAGATTAATTGCCCTTTGGACACAGAATAGCCAACCAGGATGGCAGTTAGCCAAACCATACCATATTAGGCAAAGCCACAGGCTTGCTTTTCCCTAATTTGGGAAAAGCACAGGCCTTGCACTAGGCAGGCACAAGCTTACCTTACACAGGGTACCTTACCCCACGGGACCCTGGGCAGGCCAGACTCAGTGGCTCCAGGTTCTTTTGTGTCCATTTCCCAGACTTGCCTCTCTGGTGGAGCAGAAAACATGCCTAGGCAAGGCAGGACATGTGTAAGCCTATTTTGGGCCTATGAGGCCTACCACCACACCTCTGCAGCCCTCCTGAAAGTTCTTGAGATTCTGGTGACATTGTTTTCTTAGGAGCTACATGATTAATTTTGTCTGCTCTGTCAGCTCACAAAAACCTACCCTCATCTAAGGGTAGGGTGTCCTTGTCCATGGCAGGGGGGTTGGAACTAGATGATCCTTGTGGTAGCTCCCAACCCTGACTGATTCTATGATTTAATGAAAAAAGAAAAAAAAAAAAAAAAACAAAACAAAAAACCACCACCACCCCACTAATCTAGAAAAACAGGGATAAAAAACCCAAATCAGTCAAACAACCCTGAACTATCAGCTCTTTCAGCAACATGAGAACTGGGAAAGCATAAAGGGCAACCAACAGAAGCATTTCCAATTGTCTAAGCTGGACAATTAAACACAAACAAATATTTGTCCCATTGTTATAAACGTGAACCCTTCCTTTCAAAACTGTTTAACAGTTCTGCAAAGCAGACTTTTACCATTCCCTGGTAGCAGAGCTTTAAGGATGTAAACCTCCCTCAGCAGCAAACCTCTGTCCTAAAAATAACCCATGGCATGGTTGTTGTCCCAACACCTTGCATATAACCCGAAAAGAAGTTGCAGCTCTCCATAGGGAAGACAGGGAGGTAGCAGCAGCTCTCTGTTATAGGAATTGTGCACCCCAGTCTTGCTCTCCACAGTCAGGATTGAGTTTGTGCATTTCTTCAACAGAGACAAATTGACAGCAGCACTCTCTTTCACCTGAGATGCTGCTTCTGTTTGTGCTCAATCAAGACCACCAAACAGAAAAGGCTGAACTTTGCACATACTAAAGCTAACCAAGGCCTCGAATCGGTAAGTTAGTACACCGGAGAGCAGAATGTCCTGAGCATTGAGTCACAGTACACAGAATTTGTCTCTGTAGCCTCAGAAACACACATCAATGTGTGATCTTACAGGGAGCTTTGCACTGAAACCTCTTTGAGGTTGGGGCTATTGTTTCTGAAGGCTATGTACCATGCATCTTCAATTACTTGCTCTTTATCTTTCAGACCCTTAAATGAGAGAAGCCTGCTCTGCTTGTCTTAGTTGCCAGTTATTTTGTGTTTAGAATTAATTGTTTACCAAAACGCTCTCTGATTCAATATTTCTGCTCTTCCTTTCTTTAATTGGAATAGCTCCTTGTAGCTGAAAGAAAGCATTAAAGCTCAGCTGATTAAATGGAGCAGCCTTTTACTTGCCAGCACTTCAGCTTGGATAAAAAGGCACAATAAAAGTCTGAAAGACTGAACTACACCATGGGTTGTCCTTAGGACAGAGGTTTACTTCTGAGCAGTTTCTGGCACTACATTTCTTGAATTTTGACTCAGAGACATTTAGTTACTTTTTTTTCCGTTTTGTTTTTCTCTTCAGACTTTAAAGTTGAAACATTGCCTTTTGTATTCAAGCAATAAGCCCTAAGACACCAACAGATGTCTCATCTGAGGAAAATTCAGGCCAAGTCCTAAAAATCCCATTTAGGCCTTCCTTGTTTGAAAAGGAGAGCATACAAGTAGTCTGCAGGAAACAAAGGAGGGCTTTGGGCTATTAGACACCTTTTCTTTTAAAACAACCTACATCCTCTAACGGTAGTTGAACGATATGTCATGCCCAAACTTGATGGTACAAGACATGCACCCACCCAGATGTCAGGCTTCAGGGTGTGCCCTACTCTTACACCATCAGAGGACGGCAGAAATGAGCACACCTGTGGGAAGTGCACCCGGATGGAGGAACTCCTCCGCTTAGTAACAGAGCTCAGCAGAGATGTGAATAGCTTGAGAAGCATCAGAGGGACATTACTTACTAGAACTTACAGCAAGAGGGACACTGGTTACCAGAACCACATCCTACCTTCACTAAAACAGGCCTAGCAGGCAGAGAAGAAATGATATGGAGGATTCCCTATTCTCTCTCCATGCAACTGAACACAGTAACCTGAATGAGAGATGACAATGGTGACAAGTTCCTGCCTGGTGCAAAAATCACCTTGCCTCAGCAACAAGCCACCTTTCCAAGTGTACTTGCATAACAATCTGCAAACAGAACCTAACAAAAAGAACAAAAGGTCATATGTCTTAGAAGTGTTGCCAAGCTTAAACTGGCCTATGCCCTGCATCAGAACTACTTTTGCAGAGGGAAAAAGACAGGTGATTGTCATAGGTGACACCATTCTGAAGGGAACAGCGAGCCTGGTATGCGGACCAGAGCCATTTCTTAGAGAAGTCTGCTGCCTCCCTAGGGCCAGGGCTAAAGATGTGGCAAGAAAACTTTCTCTGATAGAACTCTCAGCAATTACTGTTTTTTCAGGTAGGCAGTGACAATGAAGGAACAAGAAATCAAAGGGGTATTAATAAAGAGTTCAGGGCCTTGCATCAACTGATTAAGGGATCATGAGCACAACTATTGTTATGTTTTATACCTTCAAGTTGCATGGAATAGTGTGAGGAAAACAGGAAGATCCATCACATCAATAGCTGACTCTGAGACTGGTGTCACCAGCAGAACTCCAGATATTTTGACAAGTGTGCTCATATACCAGTCCTTCTGGTGACAGGTACACCTCTCTCAAAGGATGTCTCCTTTTGCCCAAGGATTGACAAGGATCATTGAAAGAGATTAAACAAGACTCTAAAAGGCAAAAAGAATAAACCCAGGCTCACTAGAAATAGGCCTGAAGGAAGCACATCAGTGCTTGTGAGATAAACACAACCACCATCCCTTGTTCTGAACTTACTGGATGTCTGCTGGAAATACAACACTAAGACAAGTACAAGAGGCTCCTAGACCATGTGAGACACTTTCAAGGTAGCTATTTGCTACCTCAATGCCTCTTTCACCCTTATTTTATAAACTGGAGCTGCCATGATTAGCTTGCAAATCTGCATCCTTGTAACTATGAACACTGTTTCCCATGTTGGAGCATAACCACTGCAAAACAGCTAGATTTTAGTTATTTCTCCCCTCCAGGGTTTTCACACAGAAGCACTGTAAAACCACAGGCTCTGGACCTCACCGCTAACAGCTTAAGTTGCAGGATCTAGCAGTCACAATGCCATTACGTAAAGCCACACTTCGCCTTCCTGACCTGATTATAAAGAGCAGCACCAGCCCACTCATGAGGGACCAGCAGAACTCAAAAGAGCCTGAAGGAAGGCAAATCAGAGAATAACGTGCTCAGTGTACAGCCTTGGCTACCAGCAGGTGCTGCTGTCAGTGCTTCCTGAGATGGAGGTCATACCCAGACTCTCATACTTGCCTATCTGCCACGGGATTGACTAACCTTATTTCTGATCCTATTCATATCCTTGCCCTCCCACCATTCTGTGATGACGTGTTCCCCAATTCAGCACGCATTGTGCAGAGAAGGACTTTCTCCTCTGCAGAGATGACAGAGTTGCTGAATGCCTTCTTTGCCTCAGTCTTTACTCCTAAGGCCAGACTTCACGAACTTCAGTCTCTGGAAGCAAAGGAGCAGAACTGGAGGGAAGAGGACGCTCCACTAGTCAGTCAGGACTGGGTTAGAGATCTGCTGTACCAACTAAAGACACACAAATCCACAGACCCTGATGGGCTGCATCCACGAGTGCTGATAGAACTACTGATATTGCTGCTGAGCCTCTCCCTGTCGTTTTTGAAAAGTGATAGAGATTTCCATCCTGATGACTGGAAGAAAGCCAATGTCATTCAATTCTCAAAAAAAGGCAAATAGGAAGACTCAGACAACTACAGAACAGACAGCCTCACCTCCATCCCTGGAAGGGTGATAGAGCAGCTCATTCTGGAGCCATCTCTAACCACATGGAAGAAAAGAGGGCTATATGAAGCAGCCAACACAATTTATCAAAGGGAGATCTTGCTTGACTAACCTGATAGCGTTCTATGAAACCGTGACCAAATGGGTAGACAAAGGAAGGGCTTATAGAAAACTTCAGGACATGTAGCATAGATGGTTGGTCTGTAAGATGGATCAAAAACTGGCTTGACCTTGAAGCTCAACTTGAAGTTGAAGTTCAATAAAGACAAATGCAGGGTCCTGCATCTGGGGAGGAATAACAACAAGCAGCAGTACAGATTAGGGGCTGCCCTGCTGGAAAGTAGCTCTGTGGAGAAAGACTTTGGAGTGGGCAGCAAGTTCTGCATGGGCATTAATGTGCCCTTGTGACCAAGAGAGCCAATGGCATCCTGGAGTGCATCAAGAAAAGTGTGGCCAGCAGGTGTAAAGGAAGTTCTCCCCCTCTACTCTCCCTTGTTGAGACCACACGTGGAATATTGTGTCCAGTTTTGGGCTCCCCAGTTCAAAAGAGACAGGGACTTGCTGGAGGCAGTCTAATGGAGAGCCACAAAGATGATTGGAGAACTTCGGCATCTCCCCAGTGGGGAAAGCCTGAGAGACCTGGAGCTGTTTAACCTAGAGAAGACTGAGAGATGAATGGGATTCAAGCGCATGGGGCCAATCTCTTTTTGCTGGTGCACAGTAAAATGACAAGGAACAAGATTAACAGGACTGCTGCACGCCTAACAAATGGGACCAAGGATTTTTTAACTGAAGCCTGCCAAATCCCCATACACGTGGACCACATTGCACTGAAGCAGTCAATACTTTCCTTTGAGACTAGGTATCCCAAAGGTCTGCTCCAACTCAGATTCTCAGCAACCATGTCACTTCACCCTATCACAGAGAAAAGGTCACACTCCAGAAAACTAAGCTTGGACTATTGAAACCAGAGTTTCTGTACCAGAGCATTTCACCGTCTGGATCTTATTCTAGTGCTTACCAATACAGTCAGCACCCTAAAATGCTTGGTCTCATTTATGCCTGTGGGAAAACTGACCCCGTGACTTTTAAAAGTCTGCCTCAAACCCTGTGACCCTTCAGTGTTGGGTCAAGAGTTGGACTGGATGATCTCTTGAGGTCTTTTCCAACCACATATATTCTGTGAGTTGTCCATCAACAGTCAATTACAGCACATTCACCACGTGGCTAAGCTGTATCTGAATACTGATAATAAACATCTTACCACAACCACAGAGCAGAAAGGAGAGGAACACTATCAAGAAGGAACAACAGGGAAGTTTACACAGATGTGACAGAATCAGGAGACATTACTGGTTTTATAAGAACTATTGCAGGCTTTTTACTGCCAGACATGTTTTTGAAACAGAGCTTAGTGCACAGTTTCTCCATTTCATTTCTTCTGTTTGAATGTGCAGGAAAGTCATTAATGTTATGACCTCAATCTCCTTTTATGAGAATAGGTGCCATGAGAAACACAGCATAGCTTTTTTGAGAGATGAAGTCCATGTGTATATCTATGTGCATATCTATGTGTATATCTATGTATATATCTATGATAGCTGAGAGAAAAAGACATGTTTAAAATAATTTAAGTTCATAGAACCAGTCAGGGTTGGAAGGGACCACAAGGATCACCTAGTTCCAACCCTCCTGCCATGGGCAGGGACACCCTACCCTAGATCAGGCTGCCCACAGCCTCATCCAGCCTGGCCCTAAACACCTCCACGCATGGGGCCTCAACCACCTCCCTGGGCAACCCATTCCAGGCTCTCACCACTCTCATGCTCAACAACTTCCTCCTCACCTCCAGTCTGAACCCACCCATCTCCAGCTCTGCTCCATTCCCCCTTAGTCCTGTCACTCCCTGATATCCTGAAAAGTCCCTCCCCAGCTTTTTTGTAGGTCCCCTTCAGACACTGAAAGGCCACAATAAGGTCACCTCGGAGTCTCCTCTTCTCCAGACTGAACAGCCCCAACTCCCTCAGTCTGTCCTCATAGGAGAGGTGCTCAAGCCCTCTGATCAACGCAGTGGCCATTCTCTGGACACACTCCAACACCTCCACATCCTTCTTGTAATGGGGGCTCCAGATACAGTACATACAACACATAATGAGAGGAAAATATGTTCACTGAGCAGGGTTTAAGTCCTAAGAAAAAAAGTAGCAAAATACTTTCAAATGGTAACTGTGCCATTTTGAACCTAGCAGATTGAGGTGATACCCAAAGACCAACTATTCAAAGGCAGACAAGTAGCACAGCTTTTGTTATTAAAGGGCAGCTCATCACAAGGTCCCCAGACATGTATCCTCAGCTGGCTTATTTCCCATTTTTTTTATGTTTGTCAGATCATTGTTGTACTTAGCAGCAGTCTTGCTCCTCTTGAGGGCAAATCCTCCTTGAAAATAATCAGCAACGATCACGTGAAGAGGGATATTGGAGTCACTAAATTCAACACATGAGGCTAGTGGCAAGGGAAAGGGGAGAAACCTCTGATTTAACTTCCACCTGTGGTGCCCACAGTGCTGCAAAGATATCACCACAGGGCCAAGTCTGTGGCGTTAGGTGTTGTTAGATGCCAGTAATGCTGAGAGCACCTCTAGCAAATGTGCCTTTTGCCACACTCATGTCTCCAGCATACGTAGCAGTCCCTCCAACCTGTCACAGCAAGCTGCCAAACAGGAGGGGGGGGAAACCCCAAAGCGTTGAATCAGCTTTCTGTAAAATGGAAGCATCAGTCTCTGTGCTCTGGCATACCATGGATTATACTGAAATGGCAGATTCCAGGACTAATAGAAAATTGAGAGGGTTTGGAATAGTCCAGGCACAGCTATGCAGTGTTCAAGGCTGGCCAAGATGCGCTTGTTAATATACTGCCCAGAGCACAGAGTTGCCATGGGCCCCTCTCTGTTCCCTATTCTGAGACAGCTGGAGCTCTCCAGGCAGGTCATAGAGAGGTGATGAAACATCCATGGCAGCAGCAGGTTCCTGTGAATAAGATTCATTGCAGATACCTTAGGATCTTATTTCAACACTGGCACAGGCATTTATTTTGACAACGATTATCCTGCCTTTCACCTCTATTACCTAATAATAACCTAGCTAAAGTTATTAAGAATATGGCCAAAGGAGAGGAGATTGCTAGGCAGATCAGATACCCATCATTAACTTAGAGAGCGATCATGAATAAACCTCAGGGCTGCTGAGCTGAAAGAGGTCAAGGTGCTTAATATAGACGTGGTATGCAGCCAAACCTCCCAAAGATTTCACTGGACAAATGCACCTATCCTTTACAAATGGAGTACAGGATTTTATATTACATTTCCAGACTAGATTTGGTTCAGGTCAGCGCTAAATGAGCTAGATCCTTGTCGGTTTGGATCCTTCTTCTTCTCAACCCCTCACAACTCTTACTCTGCAATCTCTGGGATAGTTTTCTATAACACAGAGGAAGAGGATGCTCTTTAAATACTTGCTGTTGCTCCAGCACGTGGCAAAGACAGGACGCGCAATGAGGCTAGCAGACCAAGGTAATGTAAACCCCAGAGAAATCAGGAGTAGGGGAAGGTGAGTATCACGGTGTATTGATTTACAATTAAGCTGTTTGATCTTGCTAAACTTTTCTAGAAATATGTGTTAGTTTAAGCAAATCTCAACTTTTCTTTCAGCCAAAATTTTGCTCCTGGGACAGCATGCCTAAACAGGCATTATTTACGACTGCCTGGTTCCCAGTGAATCACCTATTTCCAAATTCTCAATAATAATACATTGGACCAAAGTAATAACTCCCTGTGGATACCAAGAAAATAAGGTGCTTCATAGTTCTATCCCACTTTCTACGCAGAGTGCACCAAGCATCCTATGCGCTCATAAATTTACTCTCACTGCCTGTGAGACATGGCGGGGGGAGAATTTTGGAAAGATTCACCTCTAACACAGAACTGTAACATCCTTGTAAAAATACGATATAAACATATATTAAATCAGATTTTTCTTCTACAGGGATATTCTACTACCACTTTTCTCATCAATAATCTTAATTGCAAAATATACTCCAGGTTGACAAGTAATGAATAGTTTAGTAATGAATAGTTTTAATAAAACTTACCCTATCTTCACCAAAGACAGGGCATACCATATTATATAATCATGGAATGGTTTGGGTTGGAAGGCACATTCAAAACCCATCTAGCCCAACATCCTTTCAGTGAACAGGGACATCCTCCACTAGGTCAAGTTGCTCAGACTTTGTCGAGCCCGACCTTGAATACTTACAGTAATATTCCTACTTTCACAATGTGTTTCTAGTTATTCACTGCAAGCCATTAAAATAGTTGTGTATGGGATAATACGATGTGAAACTGTAATTTTACAGCAGCTTAAACAGGAGCAGCCTCTCCTTCCAAGAAGACAACAAAGTTCAGCTGGCTTTAGGTCAGTGAACAGCCCAAACATCTTAATATCCAAATGATGAGCACAAGAGTTCAAAAACAACAAAACTATCTCAGATGAAAGGCTGTTTTCTTTCCAGTAGATGTCTGAGGTAGATTTAAATCATTCCTACCAAAGCAATCAGCATTCCACATGACACTTCACAAAGGATTAAAGCTACCAATTTCCTTCAGACCTTACTATTTCTGAGCTTTTTCATGAGTCATTGACAGCTGAAGTGTTTGCATCATTAATGAGGTCTTTCAGCACATAATACCTCAAATACAAGGGCTCTCTCAGGATGGATAAAGCAAACTCGCTGGTTCTGATGTCCAGACTTCAGAGCAAAAACCAGGACGTCTGGCTGCTTTACATCTGCCATGCATACATAACACATTTATGCTTTTTAAACTACCTTGTATTATGCAGGACAACATTTTTTGCTACCTCTGAGCCCAGCTGTATTCATATTAGATACCCTAGACTCTACAGGAATAAAAAAAAAACCCCAAAGGTACAACTATGTGTTAGACATTTTCAATCTTCGAGGCAGTGTGAAGGAATACAGGCAGTTCTTCAGTGTTTTCCAGAAAGTCTGTATGAATTCTGAGGTATATTCATAGAATCATAGAATCAACCAGGTTGGAAGAGACCTCCAAGATCATCCAGTCCAACCTAGCACCCAGCCCTACTGTGGTTTTTATTTTGTTTCATAGTAGCTATGTTTACCCCAAAATTGGAAGGTTTGTCTTGAGAGGTCCCCAGACTAAGAGTATAATGTAACACAGCCAATCCTTAGCAAATTCCAAAGCAGAAGAAGAATTTATGGACTCGTGTTTACTCTTTAGAATAACTAACCAATAACCCCAATAAGAGGTTTCCCTTGCAGTGATACCTAGCCCCCAGTGCCTGTGTGACAGCCCTGCCTGCTCAGCATTATCTTCCAATAGTTGCAAGAGCCTCCTGTTGTCTGAACCAGCTTAAGAGTCACAGAGGTCTTTAAATTTCCTGTTTCTTCCTGGGAGGAAACAACAGTCATACTCACAGCCCCCCTCCCCAGCTTTCCATAGGTTGGAGTTCAGATTCCTCCTGTTTCAGAGGCTCCTCTCCTTTGGTCTGCTCTTTCACCTCAAGTTTCTGAAGACAGCTTGTTGGGTTCTGGATTCATTTATCAATCACACTCTTAGAAAATACACTTTCTCACTCCCTTCAGTCATCTTAGTCTCACTCCCTTCAGACATCTTATTCTTTAAGAAACACTGTACTAACTCATCCACCTTATGCAATAGCAGGGAAATGTTGACTATTGAAACCTCAAGGATCTGACAAAAATTCCTCTGACAAAAATTCTTCTGATGACTTTACCTGTACTGCAGTTAACCTACAGCTCTGCAACAGCTGCATAGTTTGCTGTTGATAATTTCATGTCCCGTTAGGCAGCTGACTTGAGCTGTCAAGCCTCCCACCCCGTACCTTGTCTTACAGTGTGAATGGGGCACAGAAAAGAGGGTGGGAAGCACTTAGAGTCATAGAACCATAGAATTATTAAGGCTGGAAAAGACCTTTGAGATCATTGACTCCAACCATAACCCAACCACCATGCCCACTAAACTATATACTGAAGCCTCAGAGCTACGTTCTTCTTGAACACCTCCAGAGGTGGCAACTCCACCACATCCTTGGGCAGACTGTTCCAATGCCTGAGTACTCTCTCAATAAAGAAGCTTTTCCTAACATACTCTCTCTCCTAAAGAAGCTTTTCCTTAGCTTTTCCAACCATATTCTCTTGTTCTATCACTAGTTGCCTAGTAGAAGAGAATTACAGAGAGCAATAAGATCTCCTCTTAGCCTTCTCTTCTCCAGACTGAACAATCTCAGCTCCCTCAGCCACTTCTCATATGACATGCCCTCCAAACCCCTCACCAACCTTGCAGAACGTACAAATATTCATTCCACATATTCAAAATGTTGTCTGGCACAAGGAGCCACACCAGCAAGTGCTGCTCTTCTCTGATCCACGGCAGTTCACTCTGCCAAGTGCAGACATAGGGCAGGTTCCCAGCAGAGAAGTGACCTTTAGGGTTGTACCACTAATCCTTTCTGCAGGCTTTAGGCAGATCCCACTCTCATGTCATTCAGTTATCTTGAGTGAAGGTTTTAATTTACTTGTCTCAGATAATCTCACCTTCTGTACCTTACTGATTGCAATTTTTTTACCAGCATTATGGCAGAAAGATGCCATAATGGAGAATAAAAGGCCCTTCAGATGCAACAGTAATCAAAGTAGGATGTGGGAGTATCACCTCTATCTCAAGGTTTGGTGTCTGCATTTCTGGTTATGCAAACTGTGGTGTTTAGTGTTTGTTGGTTGGTGTTTGTTTGGGTTTTTTTAACATATAAAAATTAATATTTATTCAAACTCCATTTTACTGAAGAAAAGGCTGTCACCAGTGCCTGCAGCAACAATTGGCACCAGCAACAGTTGGCATCCAGGCATTCAACAGCAGGCTACAACACAAATGTTTTTCAGCTAAAGACTTGTGTTTAGGGAAAAGCTCTTGCTTGCTGTTGCTTAATCTAATGCGATTCATTACAAAAGCCTGACCACTCCATTAACTGGCTAGATTATGCAATCACTAAAATAAATCAGCTACACTATTGCAGGGCTAGAATTTGGGAATCCACCCTACATTATTATTTTACAGTGTATAACAGACTGGAAATAATGCAGATATGTAATTAAGCTGACTAAACATTAAAATTAAAAGAAAAATACATAATTCTAATAATCCTCTTGTTTATCCCCCTCTGCCAAAATTCATTACTTATCAGATATCCCACAGAATCCCAAGTAAGCCCTCCAGAATAACTTACAGGAAATGAGTCTCTTGAACATCGTAATTGGTTAAAGGTTTTAATGCTTTTTTCTTTGTGAAATTACTAAATTAAAAGCACAGCTAAGAGGAAACAGATATTCATGTGCAAGAACTTCCAACTGTCTTTATAGTTTAACTGTCATCTATCTGCTGTAAAAAAGAGGTGAGGCAGGCTGGATGCTTATGTTGCAGTGTATATAATTTCAGTGATGCCCAGCACTTAGATAGTCGAAGATGAAAACCTAACATAGACCTACAGAAAATTCAAAATGCAAAAATTAAATTAGGGCTAAGTCACAGTCTTGCATGGAGTCTAAGCATGGCATGTACTTTGTGGACGAAGCAGCTGCAGGAACAGTTTCCTCCCTCCTCCAACCTTCAAGAAATGTTTGGCTGTTTCTCTACAGGTCAGGTTTTGTCACTGAAGTAAAGCAAAGGCTAAGGACAAGGAAATACATTATTCTTCCAGGAGACATACTTGCTTACCAGTTATACACCTGCCGGCATCAACTAGGACCAGCAGTGCTTCAAATGACCAGCTTCAGCCCAAAAGCTCCTACCACTCCAGCTGAAGGCCTGAGGTGGCTATTACTAGTTAGGACTGACCACCAAAGAGGTATGTATATATACATGGACTAGTCCTGGTTTCGATAACATTTATTGTGAAAATTCCATGTAGTGAAAGAAAGCAGAATGCCATTTAGTATAAACAACTCAGTTCAGGAGACAGGACTGTAAAGAGAAGATCATCAAAGTACAGTCTGGTGAAGTAAGAACCTTTCCATAAACCCATTTCCTGTGACTTCGAAATATCTTTGTGCTGCTGTTTCATGCTGAGATCTACTAGTAGCACTCCAGGATCTACCTTATTTTCCATCTTTTTTCTTCTCTATCAGGTTCCTTAACTGAAATTCGCAGTGATCTGTGTGCATGAAAAGGGAATTAGGGCCTCCCCTACAGATGAGAATTGAAGAAATCTTTTTCACTGCCTCTTCAGAACTTGGCTCTGATCTCCTAATCCTGAATAAGCCTCTTCCTTCCTTTAACCAGGCAAAACACCAATCCAGGAGACGCTGTTTGAGTAGCTTTGAGATATGATTGCTCTTTGGCTAATAGAAAATTCTCTGGATGAAGTACTTATGGCAACATGTGCATGCCTAGGAAACAATAGGCAGGCATATAAATATGCATAAGAATATTCAGACTTCATTTCTCATATCCTGTGGCAGAACATTGCTAGCCATGGGGCAGAAGGAGGAGGGAGAGAGGAGGGAATAAAACCAAAATGTCTGTTGGTCTGAGTACCTCTTTGCTGCTCTGTTATTCAGCGTTTCTTCTGCCCTGAAGCAGAACATCCATTCTGTGTTCTAGGAAACACTCAATTCAAAGACAGGAACAACACAATTATTTAAGAGCAATAACCCACCCTTAAATGTTCTT
Source organism: Tricholaema leucomelas (assembly GCA_013400475.1). Classification (NCBI taxonomy): domain Eukaryota; kingdom Metazoa; phylum Chordata; class Aves; order Piciformes; family Lybiidae; genus Tricholaema lacrymosa; species Tricholaema leucomelas. The sequence continues at coordinate 176,661 of WAAF01006432.1, read as the reverse complement.
GCATCTCTTGATAAATGTCTATTATCTATACACTATTTATTGTAAGTGAAAAAAAAATCAAAAATAAAAAGTAAAAGCCTACATAATGAGGTACATAATATCCTCAATGGGTTGCTGAAAAGCCTTCTGGGAAGTATCAGAAGTACACATCAGATCCCTGAATTCTGGGAAAGTGCATAAGTCTGATGTAGCTGCTACACCAGACTGCTATTTACACTAACAAGTCAAAAAGCTTCATCCAATGTTTAAAGGCACAATCCATAAATGTGTCTAGAAGAAGAAGAAGTGTGGTACAGCCTATATCAACTGTGACAGCTGATAAAGATCACCAAGCTAAATCTTCAAACCAGCATCTCTGCATTGTACATGTTGAAAAAGCTTAATGCCAGCACTACAGCCTCCAAGAACAAAGAAAGAACACATTTTACCGACAAGGTCAGAATAAAAGAAACGCACACCTAACAAAAAGGCTGTGATGTTACGTCACAGTGCTCCTGCCAGAACATCCTGGGGTACCTGAAAGCACCCAGTACACTCAACAGAACAGTACACTCAACAGAAATTTCTCTAACAAGGCTGCAACTCCAAGTCATCTGTAGAAGTCATCAACAGTATATTGAGGCAAATACCTTAAAAGTGAAAACACTTTTGAAAGATCACAGGGACTTATTTATTTCAGCAGAGGTCAGGAACAAATTATACTTCAAAACGTGTGTTCCCTACTCGCTTGTTTCATAGGTTATGCCTAGCTCACACACAGTGCTAAAAGCTCTCACTTCCAGTCCAAAGGATCCTTGTTTACAGAGCAAACCTCGGTTTTAGGTCTTTTAAGCACAAGCAAGTTGGGCAAGCGTGTCTTCACTAATTTATTCTCTGGAAAGTCAACAATGTCCTGGAGGCTATACAAGATTTTCTGCATCAACTGATGATCAAGCCCTCAGACAGGCATTATACACCATTTTGATAGTGTTTGCTGAAAGTTCCTGATGTTCCTGACAGCTGAGGAGGAGAATTTCAGAACCAAAGACCATAACAGTCCTTATTAAAACACTGGATTTGCCATGATGATTTTAGATTCAGTTGAAGAAGCAATAAAACTATTTTCTATATAATAAAATAACAATAAGACAAAGAAAATGTGTTGGTTTGAGGCTAATTGGACTATTTTAATGAGCGAAATTAAATCCTTGGCAGTGAGAAGAAAATAACAGTGACACCTGAGAAGAAAACAAGAGTGACACTCATTCTTCCCCTGAGAGATGCAACTAGTCAAAATATAGGTAAGGCATTCACTTCTCAGTTCTCTGTCGGTCTGTGTGCCTGGTGCAAAGGGCTCAGGTCCAGCCAACATGGATTCAGGAAGGGCAGATCCTGCCTCTCCAACCTGATCTCCTTCTATGATCAGGTGACCCGCTTGGTGGATGTGGGGAGGCCTGTGGATGTGGTCTGTCTGGACTTCAGCAAGGCCTTTGACACTGTCCCCCACAGCAAACTGCTGGCTAAGCTGTCAGCCCACGGCTTGGATGGCAACACTCTGTGCTGGGTGAGGAACTGGCTGGAGGGCCGAGCCCAGAGAGTGGTGGTGAATGGTGCCAGATCCAGCTGGCGGCCAGTCACTAGGGGTGTCCCTCAGGGATCAGTGCTGGGCCCCATCCTCTTTAACATCTTCATAGATGATCTGGATGAGGGCATGGAGTCAGTCACCAGCAAGTTTGCAGATGACACTAAGCTGGGGGCTGATGTGGCCGGGTTGGAGGGCAAAAGGGCTCTGCAGCGGGACCTTGACCGCCTGGACAGATGGGCAGAGTCCAATGGGATGGCATTCAATGGCTCCAAGTGCAGGGTGCTGCACTTTGGCCACAACAACCCCATGCAGAGATACAGGCTGGGGTCGGAGTGGCTGGAGAGCAGCCAGACAGAGAGGGATCTGGGGGTGCTGATTGATACCCGCCTGAACATGAGCCAGCAGTGTGCCCAGGTGGCCAAGAGAGCCAATGGCATCCTGGCCTGCATCAGGAATGGTGTGGCCAGCAGGAGCAGGGAGGTCATTCTGCCCCTGTACTCTGCACTGGTTAGACCACACCTTGAGTACTGTGTTCAGTTCTGGGCCCCCCAGTTTAGAAGGGACATTGAGATGCTTGAGCGTGTCCAGAGAAGGGCAACGAGGCTGGTGAGAGGCCTCGAGCACAGCCCTACGAGGAGAGGCTGAGGGAGCTGGGATTGTTTAGCCTGGAGAAGAGGAGGCTCAGGGGAGACCTTATTGCTGTCTACAACTACCTGAGGGGTGGTTGTGGCCAGGGGGAGGTTGCTCTCTTCTCTCAGGTGGCCAGCGCCAGAACGAGAGGACACAGCCTCAGGCTGCGCCAGGGGAAGTTTAGGCTCGAGGTGAGGAGAAAGTTCTTCACTGAGAGAGTCATTGGCCACTGGAATGGGCTGCCCAGGGAGGTGGTGGAGTCGCCGTCCCTGGAGCTGTTCAAGGCAAGATTGGACGTGGCACTTGGTGCCATGGTCTAGCCTTGAGCTCTGTGGTGAAGGGTTGGACTTGATGATCTGTGAGGTCTCTTCCAACCCTGATGATACTATGATACTATGATATTGCCTTAACTCCATTGCATGAGATCTATGTATCACAGAATCATAAAATCATAGAATGGTTTAGGTTGGAAGGAACCTCAAAGATCATCAAGTTCCAACCCCTCACCATAAGCAGGGACACCTCCCACTAGAACAGGATGTAATTTGAGCTAACCTCCTTGTCACCTTTTGACATCTCACCACAGATCTATGCAGACTTATCACGTGAGCTTTATGGAGATTGATCTGGTTATTTCGGGGGAGGGAGGAAATAAAGAGGGGGAGGGGTTGGTTTGAGAGCCTTCTGTGTAGTCTGACTGTTTCAGGAGGGATTTTGTGTCTCTATATTACTTTTAACTTGTATATAACTGCAAATATCATAGAATCACAGGACAGTTTAGGTTGGAAGGGACCTCAAGGATCATCTGTGTATATTGTGTACATATATATATATGCTTGTAAATTGTGCTAAGCTGTTAATATTGCTTCTTTAACTTCCAGCTGACTGAGTCTAGTCTGGTAAATCTAGGGGGGGGGACGGTGGGGAGGGGTGTGAGAAATGGGTGTAATTCCTGAACTACTACACCAAAAAATGACACAAACAGTTTAGAGCTGCCTCAGAAGACATTACATTGCAAAGGAGTTCAGGTTTAAGCCATTTTGCCTAAGAGTTTCTACTTGATGTGAAAGAAGAGACTGGAATATCAGTTTTGCTGGATTTGGACTTTGGAGACACAAAGTCAGGTAAAAAGGTTTGGAGAGGAAATTACAGAGAGATGGAGCTTTCTGAATATGTAACACCTTGGAGTTAAACAGTCTTTGGATATAGCCAGAGCCATACTCACTGTGTACTTTTCCTGTTTTGTTATATAAAAAGTATATTTTTCATTAACCAGCGAGGTAATGCAAACAAGCTCAGTTCATGACCATGTAAATTCTCTCCCTTACAGGCTGTATTTTCCCAGTGTTTCTAAGTAAATTGACTGGAGTTCCCAACTCTGCACACACACACGACCAAAAAGAAGTCTGTCGGTAACTCATGGATGAAAAATCCTGCAGGATGAGAAGGCACAGTAAAGCTTCACCAAGACAGGGGAAAATTTTATTTACACATTGTTATTACTAATATCGACATATGAAATATTAATATTATGTACAATATCAATATTAATCTTCATTTATTACTATGAAAAAGTCATTGGATCGTGTGAAATTCATTGAGGTCCTTGGTCAACAGCAAGTATTTACAGAAAGGGCATTTACAGACACAAAACTAAAGAGTATAAAGCAGTCAGGACTTGGAAAATGGGAATGGGGAGAGACAGGAAAATGCTGAGTATGCACAACAAAGCAGTACCAGCTGTGATCATAAGATGGGCCAAACATGTTGTTGATCAAGCCCAAAACAATAAGTTTTATAGTTTATGGAGACTAATAAGATCTAGCTAAAAGATTACTCACAAAGACACAGCGTTTCCTGGGTACGTTTCCTGTATAAAGACGCTTCCAAAAACCGCTATTATAATCCCAAGGATAAAACACAAAATATTCCAAGGAAGGAGAGGGAAACCGAGTCCCTGCCTGCTCTGTCTGGTGGCTGCTGTGAAACAAAACCTATCAATGCTGTTAATAGCTCTGCTGCAGGCCGGAACCCAGTTAATGTGGTACTAATGGGGGAGAAGCCACTGGGGGATTCTCTAAGGGAATCACCCTAGGAATAGCAGTCAGGGAAAGGCTGAATAAAGGCAGCAGAACGCTGGGCTTTTTCAAATCATTCCCTCTATTAAATAAATATTGAAAATTAAACCAGCCAACTTTAGAAATTTGAGGCAATGAATTTGAAGTATCGTGCCTCATATGAGCTACATATATATGCTCTAAAAGGCATTAAGGCACGTATCTGGATACCCGAGACTGTGGTGCTGGGTTGCTACCCCTCAGGGCAGGCTTACTGGAGCCAAACCCCATTGCTCGTTTTGTCTGCTCCTCAACTCAACTCCTGGACCCTGTAAGCAGGGGAGGAGGGGTAGTGACCAAACTGGTTTAGCTGGATATATGCCCTGCAAGGACACATAAAATAGAGGTTTATACATTCCTGCACTGGTAAGGCAAGGAAGTAATAATAAGGAAAAGTAAATCCATCTTTTAAATCACAGAATCACAGAATTTCTTAGATTGGAAAAGACCTTCAAGATCATTGAGGCCAATCATTAGTTTCACACTGACAAGCCCTTGACTAAATCAAATGCCTCAGCACAACATCTAATCACTATGAATCGCTATGATTGGAAAGGACCACCAGGATCATCCAGTCTAACCTGCATCCCAGCATCCTTAATCACTAGACCATAGCCTCAAGTGCCACAACCACTCTCCTTTTAAGCACCTCCAGGGACAGCGACTCTACCATCATCCTGGGCAGCCCATTCCAGTGTCTGACCACCCGCTCAGTAAAGAACTTCCTCCAAACACCCAACCTAAACCTCCTAAATCTAAATCGGTTCTCTGCTGATTAGCAAAGCATCATACTCCTCTTGGAAGCTGAAGAAGAGGATGGGAATGAATGAAAAAAACATGGTTTTGGTCTTTCACCAGAGGAGTACTGGACCACATGCTGCAATACCTAGTTCTTGGGGAAAAAATAAAAATAAAAGTAATATTAAAGGGAAAATAAAAAGGAAAAAATGAGAAAAAATATTAGCAAGGCTTTAGAAGATTGATTCTTTTGATCTGAAGAAACTGTTCATCTTTGGTGCTTCTCTGTTTACCTATTCCATGTCCATCAGAGCTCAGAAGATGCACCATGTCCCATTCTTCCTCCTCTCCCTCTGAATTGATTTTTTTCAAGAACATAGATTATGTGAGACCTCTGTGGTTATTTTAAATTGCAGTCTTCATGTTCCCCTCTGAAATATTTGGCTATTTATTTTTCTTTCTCGTGATTTATTGATTTATATTTTTTTGTGCTGAAGTTCTGGAATCTTCATCTGCACTTTGTATTTCGAGGCTCGGCAGTGAAGTTGGAATTATTTTGGAGTGGTTTTTTTCTGTTTGTTTTCAACAGCACAGAGCACCTTGCAGCCAGATAACTTGTTGTTTCTCCACTAAATCCTTCTGTGCTTTTTATTTGAACGTTATTTTACCTATCTGAGGGGCTCTGCCCTTGGGCTGGAACATATTGTCATATTCCCTTTAAGAGCCTGTAAGTACACATCAGGGTTAAGTTAGATGCTAGTCCTGACAAGGGCAATACTCATTTGCTGTGGTTATATCTAGTAAGTAGTTATCAAGGATTTTTTTTCTTCTGACTGTTTCATGAAATATGTATTTCTGCTTTTGATACATCTGTAATCATGTAAAGCTGCAACTTGGATAGATATCCTGGGCATTTGTCCATTGCACTTTTGAATATCATCAAATTCTGGGCCCTTGAATAAAAACTTGGATTCTAAATCCATTCCATATGCACAATAATAATAATGAAATAGGCAATATTTTATATGAGACTGAATATATTTATAGAGATATTGACAGAGGTCATCTCCTTAAATGATAAGTGCTACCCAAATAACAAACCAAATCAACAGTTGAAGGTGCGTGTGCCCACGAACTTCAGGAGTTCTTTAGGTGAGTGATTCTTATATGCAGGAGTTTCACTCCTCCATTTTGTATGTGTTGGATACCTAGCAACCCAAAACTTAAAACAGAAATGTCTGTAAGCCCTGATATGCAAAAATGATAAGATTCAGACTTATGTAGCAACAGAAATCAGTTTGTTGTAATTTGTCATCTTCTCAGGAGAAGTCATCTACCTCCTCAGGAAAAATGTAACAGCAATTCCATCCAAATAAAAAAGTTTTGAGTCAGCTCTTTGGTGCATCCAGTGGCTGTGGCTTGTATTATTCTGAATCTCTCCCCTTGCCATGAAAAAGGCAAGGCTAAATAAAAAGTCTCCATAAGGTTAGGATACATATTCGTGATCATTAATAATATTTGGTAATATATTGAAGTGATATTCAAACTGTGCTGGTTATTCGTTTCTGCAGGGCTATGGAATGTGAAAATTAGGAAGACTAAATGCAGTAGTTCTGTGAGAGAAGCAAACTACACCTGGTGCACAAGCATGCCCCTCCTGTAGCTGTCGTTTCTCCTGCTGGCCTTTTGCCCTGATCTTGCAGAGACTCACAGCAGGTGTTATTTAGGGACCCCACACAGCTGTCTGCCAAGAGTGTGAGAGACAGAAAGCATATAGTCTAAAATAACCACACTCAATCTGACTTGCATGGACTGGAAGAATTGGTATCACTACTCATGAGTGCCTCAGTCATCAGAGATGTACCACCAAATGCACTGATCATGAAAGTAACATCAATTCTAATGCAAATTATTATTCACAATATTAACAACACATAATAGCACAATAATAAAATGGACAATACAGATTAATTACCATACATCTGCACTAAAATCCTCTGATTTGCAATACTTAGCTCCATATCAAACAATCTCTGTTATACATTAAGGAAAAAGACTTTATGCCACAGATCCTACGTGATCATGATGCCAATGACCAAGACAAATGGCACACAGACTGTTAACCATTTGAAAAAGTAGTTACCCACACTACTCAGCGAGACTTCAAAGAGGAAATCTGCAAGGTCCCTCCATCAGGGGAGATCCATCCAAATAGCATGTGGCTGATGACGGCAGAAAGCATGCATCAGGCTTTGTTTTCTCTTAATATTAACATCATCTTATCACCAGCCAGTCCAAAATCTTCTTATACTTACAGACAAGAGGTGCCAAGGGTTCCAGACCTGTTATCCTGTGTCATTACCCTTTCACAGTTCTTGCAGTCCCGGAACACCTGGGAAGTCAGTTCTGTGAGATTGGCAAGCAGCATGAAATCTGCTATAGGGGTCACGGAACACCATGCACATGTGAAAGCCCTGCATTTGTGAACAGGCTTCACTTCAGATATAAGTAAGTTGTATTTGCCTATTTTAAACCCATCTCCCTGTTCTATCTCAGCACACATACAGAGATGTGGGATATAGAATTCTCCAAAGAAGTACCCTGGCAGATTAATGTAGAGATCATATTTACACTTAAGAATGATTGGAGAGGATTGTTGTAATTTCACTGGGAATATCGGAAGATCTGGGGCAGTTCAAAACATGAGGTTAGAGTGATCAGGGAGCAATAATACAAGCCTAAAAAATGGAGAAGGAAGGTAGAAGTGCCTTATTCGAGGCAGTGGAACAAAGCAGAACAAATGGATAACTTAAGAAGCAAAAAGGTCAGGTCCAAAACTGACTACAGGGAGGAACAGGCAGACACAAAAACTGAAGAAAGTCTGGTTTCATTTACTATCTTTTGTTCAATCTGGAATGCACTTACAGTACTTACCATGATTATTATAAATAGGACACTGGAGGAAATGGTGGTGTTAACATGCAGAATGATTATATCAGAAGTACTGTGGTATCCTCTGCAATTGAAATGGCATTGTAATTACTTGCCTATTCTCTTTCCCTGTTCAAATAATATTTAGGCAAGGATTGCAAAAGTAGAAACCGGGAGCTTTGAGACCGAGATGCTTTTATTTTGCCCTTTAGTCATAGATCACTGACTGGGGTCACTCAAAGGGAGAAAATCCATGGGACACTGAGTAGGAAAGGGGCCAAGGGGACTTCCAGATGCTTCACAATATATAGTTGCCTCAAAGATTTAAATCTCTGAGGCCACTCTAAAAGCAAAGCTGTTTCATCCAGATCATTTCAGTTTTGAAACAGAGTTACATATATCATGTCAAGAGATGAGGCGGCAGCCAATATTAGGGCCTCTTTTCCTTCCGCTGTCTGTTACATGTGAAGAAGAATGGGGGAAGGGTGAACTCAAAACATTATTTTAGTTCCTAAATTCTTTTTGCCTTGGTATCCTGTTACGTCTTTCATGAATCAACTTTAATAGTGATGCAAAAATCTTTTGTCTTCATTTTCCTTAGAAAAAGCTACTTACGAAGCAAACCATTTAGGAAATATAGCAACAAAACTGTGGTAATCAGAATGAAATCTCAATGGCTTTCAATTCAGGTTAGGCTAATGAGGTTAGCAACAAGAGCCGGGCCATACATTCACAGCAGCAGAACACGAACTTACACTACATAAAATACAGAGAGGAAGAAAGGACACCCACAGACCTCAAAAGCCCAGAAGAAAGAGACCACCCCTATAAGGTTAGATTCCACACCAGGGCAGCTGTGATCATACAGACCCCTACATTTAGGCTTAGAGTGAAGCTCGTCAGTTAGGCTCCCTATGTGCCTGAAATGAGAAATGTGCTTGTACACTCAGCTAAATGGGTATGATGCTGCTGCTAATGGCAGCTCTCAGAGCTTCTGTCCTAACAAAATGGCAAATTACTTCAGGACCAGGTGTCACCCAGACAGATTCATAGCAAACACTGTAGCAACATGTGAACACTGACTACCCCAAATCAAGGGGGACAAAATAAGGGAGGCTATGCTAAAGGCAGGCTAGATTAGGAAACATCTCTTTTTCCATCCAACTCTATCTACTTGTTTCCCTACTCCAGTTTCTCAAGACTCGCTTCTGCACAGACTTCCTTCATTTCACATTTTCGTCTGTAAAAGGTCTATGAGTCTGCTGAAAGGCTTAGAGTAGAATCATAGAATCATAGAATCATAGAATGGTTTAGGTTGGAAGGGACCTCAAGGATCATCCAGCTCCAACCCCCTGCCATAGGCAGGGACACCTCCNCCTTAAACACCTCCAGGGAGGAAGCATCCACAACCTCCCTGGGCAACCTGTTCCAGTGTCTTACCACCCTCACTGTAAATAACTTCCTCCTAACATCCAGTCGGAATCTCCCCTCTTCCAGCTTAAACCCATTCCCCCTCGTCCTAACATTACTAGACTGTGTAAATAGTCCCTTCCCAGCTTTCCTGTAGGCTCCCTTCAGATAAAAGCCACTACAAGGTCTCCTCGAAGCTTCTCATACATCACACATGCCCTGCAAAGCAAGAAGACAGAAACAGGTATGTCAGTATGGCTGTGTCTCAGCTCCATCAATCAATGCGGCAATGATGATGGGGCCAAATGAAGTCTTTCTACTCATTAGATTCCTGTGGTCTATGATGTGCCAAAAGTTTGGCCACAACTCCCTGGTGTATATATATGACTGGTGATTCCCAGGTGGTCTTATAAAAATATATCCCAGGGCTGGGTTTGATTAGCTTCACAGAACAGCTGACGCCAACACAGCCATGGGCATCAAAGATAATTACTCCTTGAAGAATACACTCTTTTTTTTTTCTGTAAGAATAAAAGGCAGTAAAATTCTACCACCTGTGGAGTCAGAGATAAGAAGACAGAGCAAAACTGTACAACTGTACAGATAAGGTTATCTGTCCCATTTGGTTTGGGAAGAGCAGAAAAAGAGTACCTTTTTCTTTTTCTTTTCTTTTTTTTTTTTTCCTTAACTAAAATAATATTTTAAAAGAAAGACCTCAAAAGGTAATAATTTTCTTTATTTCCAAATAAGAGATACTATCACATTCTCATATAACTTAATCCCTAGTGGCTCTGCTTTCTCCCTCTTGTGTTCTAGCCAACTCTGCTCCGATACCCCTCGGGTTCAGGTGACTGCAGAATTAAAACACTAATTCTTATTGTGACAACAGGATAAATATTTGTCTTTTACAGAAAAAAAAAAAACTTTTCCACAGAATTTTAGACCACTTTACGATTTGATTCTGCAAGAGGAGGACCAAGCTGAGCTGTGAATCAGTACAGAACTAATTTGAAGGACCCGGGCACTTGCTTAATCTCTATGCAGAAGAGCAAGGTGTCTCTCTTCCCCTCCCTTATTACCACACTACCAGCAGAAAACAATATGAAACATTCAGGGAAGGTTTAATAAATCAGTAGAAGAACTTGCAGCTCACCCTCCTTAAATGTCTTATGGCAGGAGGAAATATAGGAAAAGGACTGCTCAAGAAGCAGGAGGGGACACGTAGGGAAAGGCAGCAGATGTTGTAAAAGATCCACTTTCACGTTCCCTGTGCACCAGAAATTTGCAGACACGTGTTGGCAGAGCTACAGTCGCAGCCCATAGTAAGGCTCCATCTTGAATACATCTGGAAGCAATTTGGTAGGGTGTAAAGTTCAAATCTTTTCTGCTTCAGCTGGTTTCAGACATACCTTTCAGTGTCTGGCTGAACTGGGGCAGCTCAAGCTACAGGCTCCTTAAAGAAGGCGTTCACCACGGTTCCAGCGTGCTCACTTCAGCTGTTGTCAGAGGCAGGCCTAGGGCTGGGCTTTGCTCTCACCGGTATGGCTACAGGGTGCCAGTAACACTCAGCAACGAGAAACAGGGAGGAGAACAGGGAGAAGAAAGCGGCACCACAGCTCAGCAAAGACTGGCCTCATATCAAGAAACAAAATGTACTTGGACAAAAGCCAGGGTGTGAGTTAATTTGGGTGCAGAGCAAGCCATTCAGGAAATAAGAAAGTCCACACTGCACGGGAACACGGAAGGGTCACATTAGAGTCCATGTGCTTTTTTGCAGTAATCCCTCCGTTTCAAGAAATAAATGAATGCAAGCAGAAAGCAAAAGTTCAGTCCCTGCCCTAGAAGAAAAAGCACGGTAAGCCGTCAGGAAAGAGGACGCATGCTGCTGAGTCTGGCAGCTGCTGACGTTGCACTAACCCAGCAGGGAAGCTCCCAGCAGTCACCAAAGTTCAACTCTGTAAAGAAAAGTTTCCCTGCAGAGAGAAACTTCTGGGACTGCTCCATATTCCAGCCAGCACGATCCAGTGCCTGTGGGCTACTTGCTATGCCTAGTGAGGACAGAGCAGACCATCAGCATGGTGCATGCTTTAGCTCATCAGGATGAGACTGAGTATGGCAAAACTTGCAATAACCAGTCTGTCTGGCAAGTTGCCGTGACCAGCTAATCACCCCACTGTTCTAAGACCTGCTGATTGTGGCCGCTCTGCCACAATGCCCTGGTTCAGTAATGGCAGCACGTGGTTATTAGCATGCAAACACCAATGTGGTGGACAGCAAAATGGCGTTTATTAACCTGTAGCATGGGATTATATAGGATAGGTAGCAACGTCACTTCCTTCTGCTTGCGTCACAGACAGGAAGCTAAGCATAACAAAGGAATCATAGAGAGATCGCAGAGAGCACAGAGAGGAGCCCTATCTTTCCATGACAGCACGCCATCTTCCGGTCGCCAGACCCTAACTGCAACAGTGATGGTACACACATGACAGGTACAGACTATGGCAGAATGAGGCTTTCCTCACCTCACAATTCAGGTGCCAGCTGTGCTGCCAGGCGAACAAAGCCAGGTCCTTCCACTGGTTAAAAGAAATGCCTTGTCCAGGGCCATGTTTCATGCCTGTGAGCTGACCTTAGACCACCCAGCTTACGTTTCACACATTTTCTCGCTTTTGAGTTTCAACCATGCTCAGGACCTTAAAGCTCCAGCCTCTGATTATCTTCGTGGCCCTCCTCTGGACTCACTGCAACAGTTCCACATCCTTCTTGTGTTGGGGGCTCCAGAACTGCACATAGTACTCCAGATGGGGTCTCAGGAGAGCAAAGGAGAGAATCTCCTCCCTTGCCCTGCTGGCCACGCTTCTCTTGATGCAGCCCAGCACACAGTTGCTGTCTGGGCTGCACCTGCACACTGCTGGCTCATGTTGAGCTTTCCATCAACCCAGACCCCCAGGTCCTTTTCCTCAGGGCTGTTCTCCAGCCATTCACCACCCAGCCTGTATTTGTGGCTGGGATTGTGCCACCCCACGTGCAAGATCTTACACTTGGCCTTATTGAATCTCACGAGGTTGGCCTGAGCCCACCTCTCCAGCCTGTCCAGGTCCCAATAGATGGCATCTCTGCCCTCCAGCAAGTTGATTGTGCCAAGTGCCTGATTATGTAGCCCTGGTTTTGAAACATCCTCAACGAAGGTCTGGCTTGTGGGCTCATACCTGGAGTGTGCTGCTCATCTGCCAGCCTTGTCTTCAATCCCTACACTGACATTTCCTCTGGGTCAGCTTTCCCAATGTTTTCTCAGCCTGACTCTGCTGCCTTTCTCCCTCAGCCTACTCCTTCCCTGGCCACCCGCATGCCATCCCCTCATGTACCCTGACAGCTTATCCAAAACAAGGATCCTCTCCATCCCTTGGCTACCTCTGCCACAGTCCTATTTGTCTGCAGTCTTCCCAGCTGCACTATTTCTTTAGCTGACATAATGAGAAGCTCAATATGGCATGAAAAAGCCCAAGAGAAATACTAAGATGTTTCATATCATCTTCAAATAAACGGCAAGCCTCTGGTCACTTGCATCAAAATTGCAGCCAAGTTCAGACGAAGAACCCACACTCATGACATAATAAAAATTGAACTGTGCAAGAAAGGTAAAATATATCTGATTATAGTGGCTGGAAAATCTCAGCAGACAATTAGTTTGTTCCATAAAAAGAGCTTTACTAGAAAATATACATGAACCATAAATATCAGTTTCATTTCTTTTCCAACCTGGTGCACATAGCTTAGCAATACTGGTGTGGCATGGTGCTGTGAAACTGGAAGGTCTGCAGTGGAGAAGGAATTTAACTGTGACATTCAACTACTCTGCTTCTATACAGTAGCTTACCTCTGCTCTCCCCACCCTAATGGAATAAAGGAGAATGGTTTTGAAATGGGAGAGCACTCACTGAAAACACCTGTGGGAGCTGTCTTTGGCGTACATATAAATGCTCTGAATTACAGAGCAAGACCAAGGTTGTCATCTGATAATTTTTCATCTAAAAGAAGTGAAAGCACCTGCAAACCATGCAAACAGACTAGTGGAGAGTCTGGTAGGAGAAAACAAACCTCTCAGTTCAAGCTGGGGCCAGAAGCTCTGGGAAGAGGGACCAGCATGACCTCAGAAATGTGTAGCCATTCCCAAAGCCCAGAATGGGGAGAAGAGAGAGACACTTTGGGCACCAGATCAGCTGTTTTTCTCAAGACTACTTCAGAAAAGCCATGCTACCAGCAGGTTGATGTGTTTGAGCTCTTGGTCATGGCTCAAACCACAGTAAACCCAGCTTAGCAATGGTGTGCTAGCAGCCATGGAGTGTAATGCTTTAAGAACATAAAGGAACACACCTGTGAACAGAGGGTAGTATCTTTTATTAGACCTACTAAAACTGTTGGGGAAAGGGGGGAAAAAAAACCAAACAAACAACAAAACACACACACACCCCCCCCAAAACAAAACAAAACAAAACAACCAAAAACCCCAATTCAACCAACAACAACAACAACAAGCCACTAGCACCCCTGAATCCCAACACACCAGCTTTGAGCACACAAGCTTAATCTCAGGTCTGAAACTGAAGTGTCCCATCCCTGGGGAGAACTGTACATGACCCACGGGGCAGAAAAAAGTTGGTGGATTATTCACACATATTTTAAATGTTAAGTAATAGGGCGGCTTGACTAGAACAGTGTTTGGCCAGGAGAAGAGGGCACCCAGCTGCCTGCTAGGGGCTTTCCAAAAGCCAGCTGGGCACAGCCTCACTGCAACAGATAGAGCAGACCCTCCCACAGCGGGCAAGGCTGGGACTGGTGCCTGGAACCAGTGTGCCTGAGACACCAACCGAACCAGTGCTGCCCAGGTTGCCAGGCTCCTAGAACTTTTCCAACATGTCCGTGACAGCACACAGGCTTTGTCCATGTCTCTCTGAGCAAGTTAGACCACTTGTACTGAAACAGAAAGTCTTGCTGACTGTTGTCTTTCACACGGAGGATTTGCCGTGTAAAAGCAGGTGGAGCAGCCAGAAAGTCTGCTGTAGAAGTACCTGAGGAATTTCTGAAAAGCAAAGACCACAAATGCTCTCTTGGATTGTGAAGCAGGTTGACAGCAACACAAAGGCCTCATCTGACTCAAAGAAAACTCTGTCTCTTTGTGTCACTTCTACAGTGGAACCTCATCAGCAATTTAAACAATGGCAACCACTCTTACCATAGGCTGTCCCTCTCACTATTTTGTTTCTGGACTTTTTTGTTCCAGGGACTACAGAAGGAGAGCTAATGGCTGTGAGGAGTGGTTTTTGAATAGAGTTGGAGCAAAACAGGCCATTTCAGAGATGACCAAAAGTCAAGTGTTCATAATTCAAGTCAAACAGCAGCAGCCAAACAAAGGCAGGAGAAAAAAAATAAATTTGTGTTTTCAGAGCATTAAAAAAAATAATATTTTTTTTAAGACAAAAGTCACCTATTTGTTAGCTTCAAGGTAAGACTTTTCCTTTCTATCACATCTCCCGGGGCGGGGTGGGGGGGTGGAAATCAAAATCTGTAAAATCTGTAATTTTTTTCTTTTCTTTCTTTTTTTTCTCTCCTACTTAGCATCTGAACCATAGTTCATACCAAGCTTTCATATTCCTTTCCTGCAGCTCTTTTTGTCCGTTAGCATTACCACAACAGCTAACATTTCTAACCAATACACAGGTTTCCCATTACATGAGCCTCAATAGGTACATAACACAATTAGAAGGGACCTGTGAGAGTCTAAATCCTCTCCCTTGTTCATCAACAAAGATAAAGATTGCCTTTGTTACCTCCCGGGACTCAGACCCGGTGCTTGGCCTTAAACTCAGGAATGCAAATCAACAGACAATGCCTTCGGAACTCCTGGACCTCAGTCTGGCTGGAATGGCCAGGATGCCTACTTCTTAGCTACCTTGAAGGGGAAAAGCCTCTGTGTATTCAGGGTATGGACAGGTACAGCCAGCGAGGGGGCGGAGGTCCTCTCCCGGGTGGCGCCGGACCCCTGCGAATGCATGAGGATACACAGGAAGATTTCCTGGGGAGCTGCAGCTGGACAGTGGGCAGAAAACTGTATAAAAGGCAGGAGGAATGCCTGCCAAAGGGTGGCACTACCACCAGACCACAAGTGGCTCTCCTACCAGACTACCAAGTGTGCGCTTCTACCAGGCTACCAAGGGCAGACCCCCACCAGACCACCAAATGGACCTCCACCAGACTACTAGAGCTGCGCCACCACCAGAAGAACCCCTGACAAACTCACAGACGATCATCCCTGGGCNTGCCTTTGTTACCTCCCGGGACTCAGACCCGGTGCTTGGCCTTAAACTCAGGAATGCAAATCAACAGACAATGCCTTCGGAACTCCTGGACCTCAGTCTGGCTGGAATGGCCAGGATGCCTACTTCTTAGCTACCTTGAAGGGGAAAAGCCTCTGTGTATTCAGGGTATGGACAGGTACAGCCAGCGAGGGGGCGGAGGTCCTCTCCCGGGTGGCGCCGGACCCCTGCGAATGCATGAGGATACACAGGAAGATTTCCTGGGGAGCTGCAGCTGGACAGTGGGCAGAAAACTGTATAAAAGGCAGGAGGAATGCCTGCCAAAGGGTGGCACTACCACCAGACCACAAGTGGCTCTCCTACCAGACTACCAAGTGTGCGCTTCTACCAGGCTACCAAGGGCAGACCCCCACCAGACCACCAAATGGACCTCCACCAGACTACTAGAGCTGCGCCACCACCAGAAGAACCCCTGACAAACTCACAGACGATCATCCCTGGGCCAGGCACCCATCTCTCTCTCTTTCCCCCCAACCTGCAACTCAGGATAATATGATCCCATCTCTTTTCCTTCCCTACTTCTTCTCTTCTTCTCCATCACTCTCTTTGTCCCTCTCTCTCCCCCCCTTCCCCGTCTCTCCCTCCGTTTCGTCCAACCTTATCCTTTAATAAATAGCTTTGTGGTGATCTATGGTCTCTTTTGCACCTTGATTTCACAACACGGAAATCCATAAGAACAGGTCTTGCTCCTCTGGACAGAGATACTGTTAATCCCTGTTCTCTGGACCTTGACAGGACCATACCACTATTTTTTTACTAATCAACTTTATCAAAGTATGGGGAAAAGTGAAGAAAAATTAAGAAAGGGAGCAGTGACCAAGTTTTATTTATAGATGTTCATACACAAATTATGACTAGATAATGATTCCTGTGCAAGATAATATGAGCTATGGTCTCAATATGAGCATTTGTCTTCATGATTGTTGAATAATTGCATCCTCATCAACTTCTCCAGAGAGATAAGCTTCAACAGAAACTGCAAGCTACCCTTCAAAGAAGCGTACTGCATGTTTTCACCTTACCATCTCCTGTGTTGGCCAAACAGAGGCTCAAGTCTTTACAAGTTGCAGCAAATGATAGAATATGAAACCAAGGAGAAAGAAAAGAAAAAGGTATACTTTAAGAAGCAGAAGTTGCCTCATAAACCCCCAAGATCTTTCCCTGACCCCATATCTCTACTTGCAAAGGACAGATGGCAGGACTGTAACGAGGAGGAGGATTTATCATTATTTAAACCTTAGTTGTTGGCATAGACCTCTCTGAGTGTCTAGCAGCTCTTTCACACAATGAAGCTGATCTACAAAGCCAAACCATGAATGCCTACTCTGCTCTCGTGGGACATCATCTGGAGTACCACATCCAGCTATAGGGTCCCCTGCTCAAGCAGGTCCAGAGAAAGGCCACATGAATGATCAAAAGGCTGCAGCAACTGCCCTTTGAGGGCAGGCTGAGATTGTTTAACCTGGAGAAGACTGTGAGGGAAACTTACAGTAGCCTTCCAGTACTTAAAAGCAGCCTATGGGAAAGGCTAGGCTCTTTATCAGGGAGTGTAGTGACAAGATGAGGGATAACAGTTTAAGTCTGAAAGAGGGCAGATTTAGATTAGATTTTAGGGAGACATTTTTTTACTATGGGGTAGTGACACCTTGCCCAGAGTAGCCATGGATGGCCTCTGCCTCTAAGTGTTCATGGTCAGTTTGGATGGGTCTTTGAACAACCTTATCTGGTGGAAGGGGTGCTTACCCATTGCAGAGGGATTGGAACTAGATGACCTTTAAGTTCCTTCCAACCCAAAAAATTCTATGATTCTATAAATAAATCGTTGGTCAGACCACTGCTGGACTGGCAGAACAGCAAGCTTAGTGGAATGTAACAGTGGTAACATGAAGGTACATCACAAATCTGGCTTCAGTGCTTGGAGGCAGATGGGGGACCTTTGACATTCTTTGTCTTGTTCAAGATATTCAGCAATCATTCATCAGCAATTGGAAGCTACAATTCCCAACTAAAGAAGCAAATCTGTCCAGGAGAATGAGATCTTCTCATGTAGGAATTAGATGCACTCTCATCAAATGCATGCTGTGATGAAATGGTGACTACAATCAACTCCACACAGCCCCTCTTCAAAGTGGGACCAGTGTCAATTCTGTGGAAGAGGTGAACCAATTGAACAGTGTTTCCTTTTACCAGTTTTGCTCTAAATTCTTCTTAGTGAGAAACCTGTGGTTGTAAATGAACAATTAAGTTAGTCAAGATGGGGATGAAGTGAAAATGGCATGCCACAACTGTCAGCTAATCCTGCTCTGTTACGTGGCTGTTTTTTCAGGGTTGACAGCCTGAACTAATCCCATCATTTCTCCAGAAAAGTGCTGTTTGAGCAGACCATGGCAACACACCGAGCAACATCTAGGATACGAGGGTGCTCTGCCTGTGACATCTGTCACCCCATTGATCAACAGGCTTGATTCAGCTGATCTGGCTGGCTAGGCAGGTGTCCCCTTCCTCCCTCACCACTCCATGTGCATCCCCCCTGAAGCTGTGCGCTCGGTTGAAGAGGACGACCTTCCCTGATAGAGATGTACCGTTCATCTGTCAAGGGGGTACAGTAGCCATGCTCTCCTGTTAGAACCTCCAAGCAAGCTGAAGGTCCATTTGCAGGAGAAGATAGGGTAGTCAAGCTTCCAAAACTGCAGACACATCCAAGTGAGGCACTGCATAGGGCAGTCTGACATTGTTTAGGGAAAAAATGGGGGGGGGAGGCAGAACAGGTCGAAAGCTTGTGGGTAAGAATTAAGAGATATGGGAAAGGAGATTAAATTGTTGTGGGCATCTACTATGGACTACCAAACCAGAAGGAAGATGTTGATGAGGCCTTCTACAGACAACTGGAGGTAGACTCTAGAGCTAACTCCTTGGTACTCACGGGTGACTTCAATCACCTTGATGTTTGCTGGGAAGGTCACACAGCCTGGCACAGACAGTCCAGGAGACTCTTGCAGTGTATTGATGATAACTTCTTGATGAAGGTAGTGGAGGAGCCAACAAGGGGAGGTGCACTGCTGGACCTTGTATTAACTAATAAAGGGACTGGTTGAAGACAATAAAGTCAGGAACAGCCTTGGGGACAGTGATCATGACATGGTGGAGTTTAGTATTATACAGGGTAGAAGCAGGGCTACAAGTAGAATTACAACCTTGGACTTCTGCAGAGCTCACTTAGTGCTCCTCAGAGACATGCTTGCAGAAATCCCATGGGCTAAGGCTCCAGAGGGCAAAGTAGCCCAAGAAATTTTTAAAGGCCACTTCATCCAAGCCCAAGCTAGATGTGTTCCCCTGAGTAAAAAATCAGATAGATGTGCTAGGAGACCTGCATGGCTGAGCAAGAAGCTCCTGAAGGAAATCTCAGGGAAGAAAGAAACTTACAATTCATGGAAGAAGATATTTGTCACTTGGGAGAACTATAGAGAAGTTGTAAGGCCATGTAGGATGGCAAGAAGGAAGGTCAAAGCCCTCTTGGAAATGAAGCTGGCAAAGGAAGTACAGAGAACTAGAAAGACTTTTTCAAATACATCAGTAGAAAAAGGAAGAACAGGGAAGGTGTGGGGCCACTGCTGAAAGAGAAGGCAGCTCTGAAAACCGAAGATGCAGAGAAGGCAGAGTTGCTGAATGCTTTCTGTGCTTCAGTCTTTACACCTAAGGCAAAACTCCCCTATGTACTCCAGACCCTGGATGAAGGAGAGGAAGCCTGGAGGAGAGAATGCTCCCCACTGGTCAGTGCAGACTGGGTTAGGGATCAATTGTGCAAATTGAACATTCACAAGTCCATGGGTCCTGATGAGATGCACCCAAGGGTGCTGAGAGAACTGCCTCAGGTTATTGCTCTGCCATTCTCCTTCACTTTTGCCAAATCATGGCTGACAGGAGAGGTGCCTGAGGACTGGAGAAGAGCCACTGTCATTCCAGTCTTCAAAAAGGGAAAAACAGAGATTCCAGGGAACTATAGACCAGTCAGCCTCACCTCCATCCCTGGAAAAATGATGGAGTCGCTCCTTCTGGAGGGCATCTCAAGACACTCGGAAAAGAAGAAGGTTACCAGGAGTAGTCAGCATGGATTTAGCAAGGGGAAGTCATGCTTGACTAATCTAATAGCATTCTATGATGCCATAACTGAATGGGTAGATTTAGGGAGACCAGTGGATGTAGTCTACCTTGCCCTTAGCAAGGCCTTTGACACCATCTCCCATGATAGTCTAGTGAGCAAGCTGAGGAAGTTTGGGAAGGAAGAGCAGATAATGAGATAGATTAGGAACTGGTTACAAGACAGAGTTCAAAGAGTGGTGATCAATGGTGCTAGGTCCAGCTGGAGAGCTGTAACCTGTGACGTCCCCTAGGGATCAGTGCTGGGTCGAGTCCTGTTCAACATCTTCATCAATGACATTGATGAGGGCAGAGTGTCTGTTCAGCAAGTTTGCTGATGACACCAAGATGGGAGGCTTGGCTGATACAGCTGAAGGCTGTCCTGGTGGACAACAAGTGGACTGTGGGACAGCAGCGTTCCCTTGTGGCCAAGAAGGTCAATTGGATCCTGGGGTGTATCAAGAAGAGTGTGTCCAGCAGATCAAGAGAAATTCTCCTTCCCCTCTACTCTGCCCTGGTGAGACCTCATCTTGAATACTATTTCAGTTTAGGGCTCTCCAGTTTAGGACAGACAGGGATTTGCTGGAGAGGGTCCAGGAGAGAGCTATGAGGATGATTAGGGAACAGGAGGGCATGGCTTATGAGGAGAGGCTAAGGGACCTGGGGCTTTTCAGTCTGGAGAAGAGCAGACTGAGAGAGGGGATTTAATAAATGTTTATAAACATCTGAGGGGTGATCAGGAACAGGGGACAGGCTCTTCTCACTTCCTCCCTGTGATAGGACAAGGAGCAATGGGTGTAAGTTGCAGCACAAGAGGTTCCACCTCAACACAAGGAGGAACTTCTTTACTGTAAGGGTCACAGAACACTGGAACAGGTTCCCCAGAGAGGTTGTGCAGTCTCCTCTGAAGACTTTCAAGGCCTATCTAGATGCGTTCCTATGTGATCTGTGCTACATTGTGTGGTCCTGCTCTGGCAGGGGGATTGGACTTGATGATCTTTTTGGGTCACTTCAAACCGCTAATATCCTGTAATCCACAGCAGAAACTGTGCATAGCTCTTTAACGTTAAGCCCTGTGTACAGCAGAGAAAAGGCATCATGCAAACTTCACCACTTCAGGAACAGATGTGTGAGAATGAAAGTGTATGCTATGTCCAATGAAGTATTTTTGGGAGCTCTGTTGCAGTCCTCCATTGTCCACTTTCAGTGAGCTGTTGCAGGCAGTGGAGATGTCCTAGGGCAGTGTCAGAGGAATAGAAAGCAAGTAGAGGTGGAGTCTTGTTCTTTAGATGGAACTAGTTGGTGGAGGCTTTGAAAAGCTTCTCACTAGTCTTAGTTTCCTAACTGTATGTTTCAAAATCTGGCTTGCTAGGGCAGCTTTCCTTCTTCCCTTTGATCTTCCTGATGGGGGAAAAACCATGAAGTGGTGAATTTTCCAATTAGAGCTGTGAGAGACCCTGTCTCTCCCCAGTCAGACCGGAGCGTACCCATCAAGTTCCCACTTCTTGAACAATGCAGATTTTGCAGCAACATTTGGATTCAAGTCATCTGTAACATTCTGGAATTGACAAAAAATCAAAGCAACCAAGAATTATTCTGACATTTATTTCACTGCAATATCGAGGAGGATGGAGAGCTCACTGCAGTGCTTAAAAATACCTCAAGTACCTCATCAGAATAATGCTAAACTCTATTTGCTCTCCCTTACTTGTGAAATTACAGGAGATTTTAACTTATTTCGTACAACTGTCCAACTTCAGTGGAAGAGGTTGGAATTTCTTTTTCCAACTGGATTGTGCTAGTTTGAAGCAAGCTAGAATGTTTTGGTAAGACTAATTAGATCATAGGCTGAGAAATTAAAACAATGGTGAGGTCTACTTCACTCACAGTCTTGCTGAGATGTGTAGAAAGGAAAAGCAAAACATTAGATAAAGTCACTTTGCTTGGGCACTTCGCTCTGGGCTGTGCTCTCAGCTCTTTGCCTGCTGTGGAGCTGGGGCTGCTGGCTGAACTCCATCTCGCTTTCTAACCTCACCCTCCATTTGCTTTGGCTGATTTCACCTTGCTTCTTAATCCCCTCGGCCGAACCTCCATTCTTCCTTGGGACTGGAGTAAGGTTGAGAGGGGTAGGGGGAAGGTGAGGGGGTGGTTGAGAGCCCCTCCTGGGGACTCAGGTTTCTGGGAGGGGAGTTGTGTTTCTGTATTACTTTTACCTTGTATATTTCTGTCTATAACTGTATATACTGTAAATATCTGCTTGTAAATTGTGCCAGCTGTAAATATAAGCTTCATTCAAATTTCCAGAGCTGGCTGAGTCTAGTCTGGGTGATTTCTAAAGTGTGGGGGGGGCAGGGGATACCCAAACCACTACATGGATGTTTCCATGTCCCACAAAAACAAACAAACAAAAAATGGAATTACTCATCATGAAACTCCAGAGGAGTTGCACTAATGCTGGAAGCTTGCTTAACACATTTGACTTAGCCTCAGATAACTGCTTAAAATTGATAGTTACAGTACATACATAAGAAAATCAGCTGAAAAAAAAGTATCTGACAAGGTAATTCTTGCTTCAGCTAGAGTACAAAGCAGTCTTTGGTGCTTAGAAGCTAGACATCCACTCTACCTTTCCACATGCCCAAACCACTAGATTCCACTTGGACTTTTCAAAGCTCTCACCTATACCCAACTGCCTTTGCTTCACTTTTGCAGGCCATGCCTTGCTCATCTGTCTCTTTATTGAGAGAAACCATCAAAGCTACATTCCTACTAGTATTATCCTTAGCGTTTTTATTTCCCCCTGTAGGAGTCACAGTTTCTATGTTACCACAAAACAGACTTACAGAAATGCAACTGTCAAACCAAGCTGTAGCTTGAACCAAGTTCCCAGCAAGTTGCACTTGATAATTGTAGTATACAGCCAGGCTATATACCACAAACTCTGTCCAACCAAAACACTTAGGTCCATTTATCCCTTCCCTGCCTGAGCCCAGTCGTCTCATTGCTTCTGAGAAATCAGAGACTTCAATTTTCCTTCAACACAGGGAAATTTTCTGTTTTTTTCTCCCTGGGAGTAAGGAATTCCAGGCTGGATGACCACACTTGGAATAGTCTGGTCCAGTAAGGAGTGTCAGGACAGTTGGAACTAGATGATCTTTAAACTCCTTTCCAACTCAAGTCATTCTATGATTCAGTTCTCCATTTGTTGTCTTATCTCTGACTTTGCCCCATGCTTTTTGGGTGCTTGTTTGCTGGTACTAAAATCCAACAGTGACTATGTATTTGAGAGTGTCTTGAAGATTATTTTCTCCATAGAGAATGATTGATACTCTTTGTGAACAACCACTTGGAGTGAAGACAATATGAAAGCTAAAGCTGCAGACATCTGATGTTTCTATGTGTCTTTGGAAATTTTACTAACAGCAGATTCTTTAATGTCGCTTGGTTGAGGCTTCTGGTCAATCACAGGTCACAGTGCTGACCAGTGCTGCTAAGTGATCCAGATAGTAGCTAAGGCAAACTCAGACTGCCTCTGACATGGCCATGAGTACATTTCCCAACTCCAAGGATGGATTTACCCACCTCTACTATCAGCAGTAGAGCATTCACTGATTTCCCACAGTCAAGACCTGGCTGGCAGATGAAGGAATCACTCTGTCCTTCTCACTTGCCAGCACCTGGCTGGTCTTTACCCAAAAAGCTTTAAAATCTACTTTGAAGCAAGGCTTGAAAGAGCATGAACAAAGAGGGGAAGGACAAATGAAGATCAAAGGAGACCAAAACAACAAAGACATGACCAAGTAATATTACATATCTGCCCTTCTCAATTTAATGGTTGCAAACGATCTTAAGATCCATCTGACCTTCCAACATGTTCAGTGTTAATTACATTGTGTGTATTTTGGTATTCCTGTTTTCAGTCAGATTTTCCTCTTTCTTCAGAACTGCCCCAGCAGATGTAATATGGAGTGGAAACTGGCTGTAAACAGCCAAAGCTTTTGACCAATTCCAGAAAGCTAAGTTTGAAAATAGTATAAGAGAATTCAGTGGAGGAGTGGAGAAGTGAATTGTTTAGAGTGACAGCCCAAGGAAAGAGGGGAACAACATCAAAGAGGAGATCAGGTAGGCTATGACACTTGGAGATCTGGAGATACAAATCCAATCCCATTTTGCTGAGCAGGCAACATACTCTTGTGCCAGGTCTTCCTATCTGCAAATAATCAGAATTGCCCCTTTTTTCTACAAGAGGTATACAAGGAGAAACCACAGAGAATGAACGGAGTGATGCCTTTGTGGATGGCAGTTGGTATCACTGCACAAGAGTAGTGGTGGGAGTCTGGGGAAGAGCGTTAGCACCATGAACTTGCGAGACTGGTACTGCATAGAGACCAGAGAGCTGTCTAAGCTCTAATAAATAAAAAAATGGAGATAAAAGGAAAGTTAGGGATTTAGAAAAGTCATAAGGCAACCCTGTGTGCTGTGACTCACCGTTCAATAAAATTAAGATTTAATCTCTTCTGTAGTTTCATGTGGATGAGACACAGCCATCCAATACAGATTCAGCCCAGCAGATCTGTAAACCTGTTTCTTGCTGTGAAATCATATCATTCTAAAGACTTGCCTTCATTACTAAGGCAAACAGATCACGGCTGATACAGTGCACAGGATCACAGAAAGCACTGGGTTGGAAGGGACCTTTAGAGGTCATCTAGTCCACCCCTTGCAGTACATGTTTATATGTGATACACTATTGCTTCTCTGCAGTCTATTATCCTTTTTCATTGTCTCCATCAGGCACAGACTAACAAGACACCCTACAAGTGTAATTGACTCTGCTTAGTATGCTATTTTGCTAAAATATTTTTTTCTTTCATGCAGCATACCCCTTAAAGTAAATAAATAAGAGAATATTGCTATGGTTGAAAAATCAAGCTAGTTAGGTAACTCCAAATTGGCAGACATTCAGCATCCTTCAGTTACCCTCCTTGCACATTTGCATTCTGGCATAGCCTTTAATTTACATGATTACACACTTTTTTCGAGTGAAAGCATGTCATTAAGTACCTAAGGTGAGTGAAGATCCAATACAGAGCATTCTGCTTTCTTCTTATTTTTTAACGGGCTTATTTTATATAATCCTCAAAACCCTGCTCTGCAAACAGACTAATTAATTTTTGCCTCTTTTTCTCCATGTCACTGCAGAAAAAACATATTAATTTTGCTGGGGAGATGGGCAAGAGGTGAGGAGGTGTCAGAGGTTATCATTTCTGGAGGTAATAATTTTCATTTTACAAGTAGTGAACAGAAAACATGCAATCCTCAGTAAGGACCAGACTCAAAGAGAGTCCCCATATTTCCATCTCATGCCAGACTGAAGAAGCATAAATCACTTATCTGCAGTCTGGAGCACAGTGCTGGGCTCCACAGGGATGCTGAGTGCTGGCTGGTAGCAGGGGCACTGGGACAGGCTATTGCAAGTCCCAGGGCACATGGTCCCACCAAGCCTCCCTAAGGGATGCACTGGAACTGGGGAGCCCCAGGTGATAGTGTTCATCAGGATTTATGTGCCCTGGATTTGTGCTCAAAAATGGCCAAGCTGTTCTGGCTACAGTTTTCCAGCAAATTAAGTTTGACCCAGAGTTCTAATGAGGAAGTGCTCCACTCAGGGTCTCACTCTTTACCTCTACAAAAAGCTGCAAACTGGTTGGAAACAAAACTTGACAATCAGAAGCATCAGTTAAGCGTAATGGCATCTTCTACTGCTCATAATAACAAAACATAGCTTGCCCAGCCATATCCAAAACTGAGATTGATTTTGACAGTCTAAGTAGCACAGGTTTAATTGCTCTTTATAGCACAGCACCTCTGCATACCCACAAAATCAATTTACAGAGCAGCCAGCAACTACACATAGCCACATTAGAACACCAGTTTGGCAGGAAGTACTGAGGCAATCTCACCTGCTCTGGGTTGCAGATGGACCAGTACTGGCCATCAGTCTGGGCCATTTACCTCCACCCGAGTCAGGAGCACAGCAACCAGGGTCACATTAGCATACATATCCATATGCCCTGGAGGGTACAGCTCAATGTTATATCTAGCATCAAATGTTTTCTGATGAAGAAATCAATATGTAGAAGTTTGAAGAACTCCTACATATTGAGTGGAGTGATGTGCAGGTCCACCTTGTCCAGACTGGTGAAGTGCAGCTGTGAGGATGAAGGACCACTGGCCAGGTGCTGTTCCTGACATAATGTGTTTAAGCATCACAATCTGCCACAATGCAACCAACCTCTTTGGTGCAGTGTGGTTACTGAGCAGCAGTAACAGCCACAGTCCTTATTGGACAAATTGTTTTCTGAAGCAATGACATGAGATTTTAACTCAGCAACTGGGAAGAGAACAGGCATGATTTGGTTTGAAATGCAGTGGCTTGAAAAGAAAAAACTCAAGAGGATACATATGTGAACAGCTGACAGCTCAAGCACGCAGTCAGCCAGTCACCAGAGTCATCGCTGTGTGGCAGGTCTGTGCCATGCACCAAGTGCTGTGTGAAGGCCCTGAGAAGCCTTACGCTGAGCCACATTAAAAGTCTTGCATCAAGGGACATTGATTCAGTGCTATGACACTCAAAGACATCACAGTTGCTGCACTGTCACTTCTTACTCCATTGACCAAAGACTGAAAAGCCTCTGAAACAAATTTTCCTATGTCCATTTCTCAGAAATGGATCACATTCTTTAACCTAGTGGTAAAAGCACCCTTCTTTTGCAGCCCCTCATCAAACAAAGGCAGAGCCTTGAAGACACTATATTTACTCTCAAAGGAAAGGTGTCTATGTAAGGCACCTCCTCTTTTCTTCCTGAAACAGCATTGAAGCAGGGAAACATCCTCCTCAAAGTCAATGGAAATAGGCTCCTAATTTAAATATGTGCTTAGAAGGCTGGATCAAAAAATGTGCTTAGATGTTTTTCTGACTTAGAGACAGAAACAACTCCCTTAGGTCACCTCTTTTGCTTGAGAGTCATTACAGCAGCAGAAGAATGGCAGCATTCATTAACTCATTGGTATCGATGTGAAATTCCACACATCTTTCATTACAGCACTCCAACTGGCACCCCTAGGATACTTTCCAGGAGAACATAAAACCTTCATCTTCATAAGATTGTATCAGCCCAAAGCAAATAGTCCCTAGAAATAGCATACAGTGGCCTGCAGGACACAGATAAAATAGGCTGCTCCACAATACAGTAAATGCCAGCATACTTTAATCTTGCTCTAAAACCAGGCAGATGAGAGACATTGATTTGAAGGAATTAACGTTAACTAACAAGACTCAAGCACCAAGACAATCTATGTGCAATTCTTATCCTTATTTGCTATCTAACAGGTGACTGCTTTTGTTTTAAGCAAGGACAAACTCTTACTGAGGGAAAAAAATCAGGTTTCGAAATATTCTCACCTTAAGCAAATATTTTAAGTCTAAAGACAAAGCAGGGATTTTTCCTTTACTGAGATCCACCTGCCAGACTTTTTGAACACAGTTTTTTTAGGCAGGCTTGGACAAAACACAAACGCTCAGCCAGAGACACCGACAAGTGAGAATAAAGAAAGTTACATTTTGGAGGAAAGTAGCAAACCGTGGGTAAGAGTATCCCAATGATGAAAATGCCCAAGTGAATTCCAGGTGTTAGCCATCTGTTATGTTTTAACAGTTCATTTCTGAGTCACAAGGACAAAAAACCTGTGATGAAATGTATGCCTACTCATGTGTGTGCGTGCACACACCACTGTAAACTGCTTTTAAAAGTCAAATTTTATGTGGCATAAGTAGCACTGAAGAAGAGCATTAGTAGGAGAATGTGAAGTTTGTCCTATGCCACAGACCAAGGGTGAGGTAATTTGTAGTTTGAACATTTGTAAAGAATAAGTTAAAACTAAAGAGAAATTAAACACCCACTTCACCAGCAAGTACAGTCCTTTTAAATCCCAAAAGTCCAATCACAGTCTGCATCTTAAGTAATCACCAGCCTAAACCACACAAACCTCTGTCATGTGTAAGTCATGGAAGCCCTAGCTGGGTAATTCCTAGCCCATACCTTTCAAACACCAGTACTTATATTGTGGCTTAATAGATCACTTTTTAGTTCTCACATAACAGGAATATGTGGTACTGACATTTAGCAAGAGCTATCACAGGCCTCATCTTTGTTCTGGTGAAGAAATACAGAGCTCCCCATGTACAGTTTGTGGCTGTGAGTAGACACCTCTTGCCAGGTGTTTTCAGCTGACCCTGACTCTGGGTAGTGGGCATGCATGGGAGCTGGCAAGCAAGAAAGCAAGATACTCTCTCTCTGTTATGCTCCAGCTTGGTTGCCTGCCCAAAGTAGGGACCTGCATACAAGGAGAATTATCTACTTTGGAACCTCAGTTTTTCACTCCTCCCTTACTCCCAGAATTAATGTAGCCTGTGCCATGCTCACACCTGCTGTAATCAGCCTGCTTCCTCCCTCCCACCCCATCCCCCACTCCTCCCTTGCTCCATCTGGGTGGTCCTCTCAGAGGCAGAGTAAGTTAGGAGCTTTGAGACCTGGACCAATTGGTCTCAGGGAATTTGGACGGCTGTAGAATCCATAAGGAGCTATTGACATTTTGCCTTTCCCAAGACTTACACCCTGGACACCCACAGGCTGGACAGTATCAAATGCCCATTTGCATTTTGGTATGCACAAGGCAAGTCTATGCACACACACAGCCACCCAAAAGCCTGAGACAGATAAGTTAGCATGTCAAGTGCAAACAGATGCACAGTAACTACGTGCTAGGCATGCACTAATAGACTCACATGCTAAAGAAAACTAGGCCTTAAATAACTAGGTTTAAATAATGTGCCATGGAGCATTTTCATGACTTTGTGAAAGGAGAAGTGGGATAGTGGCACAAGCAGAATAATTTCAAAGAAGGTTACACTGGTAAACCAGAGAGGGAGGGGAAGAGCGAACCTCAGCCTGCGAACCTAGAACAAGGTGATTCTTCGCAGAGGAGCTGGCTGCTGGCTGCCAGTTCTCTGGGGACTCCTGGGTACATTCCCCATGCTAGAGGATAGTAGAAAATACATCAGATTAAAGAATCTGAAGTTATGCTGATGTTGTTTCTGTTCTGATCTTGAAAAGCAAAAGACAGATGACACTTGCTCTAAGTACTTGTGTGCTGAAAGCACACCAGAGTTTTCAGTCTTCTCCAAGGGTGTCTGCAGAGAAGGCAGCCCTCTGGAAGCTCACAAGAGGTTTTTATGTTTCCTCAGAGGTTCACTCCACAGCAGAGTATGGCTTAGGGGTAGGGAAGGAGGGATATATAATCACATTGGAAAAAAACAAACAAGAAACCCTCCAAAAAGCAGCCACAGAACACACTTATGCTCTGGTTTTGCAAATGAAGATTTCACATGGGAGTTTGAACAGGTGCAGTGTTACCAGATCTGGCAATGGTAGCCCCTTTCCCTGTGTGGCTGACCCTTATTTATCTTGCTGTGGTTTCCACTTAGCTGAGTCTCACAGCACAAGGATTTCAGATTCCATGTGGCTGAGAAGCAGCTGCTGGCTGTCTGCTGTGGCAGGCACAGGATAGAACTAGCTCTCAGCACTGGGCACTTGCTCGAGAGCGAAACTTCTGGCCACCAGCTCCGTGCATGACTGCATGCTCAGGGGCAGTATTTGTTGCCAATGACACCTTGTCATGGAGATACCGCTTATCTCCCATGTGCAAACAGAGAACATTGGTTTCTTGTGTCAGTGCCAATGCAGCCAGAAACTATTTGTAATGCAAGCAGCAAGCAAGAGGGTTTTGAGGATGTGCTTTTTTTTTTCCGAGCATTTAAACTGTTGCATCTAAACCTGGCCCTAATTTTGATAACTCTTGTAGAAAGTCACCAAATAAAAGTCTCTCTCCGACATGCTGCTGTTTGTAGGGCTGCCCAAAGGACAGGAGCAGGAAGAGTTAGGCTACATGGGCATGACCCAGTCAAAGACTAGTTCATGCCATGAGGCTTGTAAAATACACCACAAAACAATGCATTTACACAATTTTTCACCTGTGTGTGACAGTGGAAAATGGTGCTGACAGGAGTGAAGGGGACAGCAAACATGCAGGTGCTGCTGTGGGGAGAAGACAGCATGTGGAAACAGATTGCACTGGGTTAAAAAATTAAACTAGACAGGACAGAAATGGGGATCATCACAACTCACAAAATCAGGCAGCTGCCCCAAAGGGCTGAGGTGTGCAGAAAGCAGCTGTGGGCAAGCACCAGTGGGTGTCACAGGGCCTCCTCCTTGGGCATGTCCAGAGTGGCTCTCAGGGAAATGGGACATTGGAGGTTTCCTTAGCCACGGCAAAATAAACCCTCTGGAAAGGTGAGGCTGGAGGTACAATCTACCAGCTGCCCCATCTTAAAGCAAAGCTGCTCTGCACACATCTACATCCCGTGGGAGAGATTTCTGAAAGGAGCTTTTTGATGACACAGCCTGACAAAATGCACATCAAGCTCCAGCAGTTTCTGTTGGAGATTTTTGGATAATGATTTTCCATAAAAGCCTACCTACTTCAGAAACATTGTCATGGAAATAAAATAAATTATGCAGTAGCATACTGGTCTCCGGGGACTGCTGTCAAAGCCGTGTTAGAATGGCTCCATCTCGTGGAAATCAGCAGCAGAAGTGGGAGAAGATGACGACCAACACGTAAAGGAGCTGCAGAAAAATGCTAGCAACTTGCTCCTTGGTTTCGTGGGACAGCAGTGGCTTTGATTCTCACCTGTTAGTCCCACTCCTCCCAGGATTTCTCTGAGCTGCAGGTATGAAAGAAAACAAAACAAACAAACAACAAAAAACACCCAGAAATACCTCCTTATGCAAAGCCAACAGAAATGGTGTGTTCTGGTTTTTTTTTCATGTATAACTGCAATGTTTACATACTTACTGCATGATCATGCTTAGAGATCAAGGGATGCTTTGGAGCTGTGTGGTGGCTTCAAGCAGAATACACCCGAGCTTCAGATCATCACCCAAAGAGACTCCTTGCCTCCATTGTTTCGTTTACAGCTGCATCTGCACCCTGATCAGCATTTCTTTCATGCTTCTGTCACCTAGTTTTCTCCTTCTTGTTTAGCACCTTGTTCCAAGGGTGTCTATACCTTTGTGCACATACTTGTAGATCATATGGAACATCTCTACTGTGCAGCTCAAGCACATTCTTGTCTTTCAGAGTTCCCAATATAGAGTAGTAACTATTTCAATCCAGCACATGAAGCAAGTATACATCATTAAATCCATGAGGTTATATTTTAAAATAACAATTACTTCCTCTTTCCTAATGTACTGCTGAATTTATTCTCCTGTTCATCTAGACTTCGAGTTTCACCATCTGATAGCAGAGTTTATCTTCCAAGTTTTTTTTTAATTCATGTCCTGGGGCACAGCGGAGACAAGAACTAGATTTCAGCATCTAGGATATGTCCTTCTGGTTTTGCTCTGTTACCTCCACTTGCAATCATCCAAGAAAATACAAAATCTTTCAGGCTGAAGAAGCATAACAAATATCCCATGAATTGCACAAGACATCAACAAGCTGCCAGTATAGGTTGCTGAACAAGGATGCAACAATCTCCTCAGGTGAAAATGCACTCACCTGCACTGTGTATGAACACATAAATCATGCAAGGAAGATTAATTACTCTTTGCATTGCCTTGCCATGCTCGGGACGTCCCAAAGTGCCTTAGTAAAGAGCACCCACTCAGCATATGGGCACAAGAGCTGGAACTCCCTCCCAAGAGATGCCAGCAAAAAAGCACTGTAGTGTGCACCATAGAGACCCCATAATCAGTGGTCGTGATGAAGCTTGGGCTGATGACAGCCTAGAAATGTGACCTGGAAAAGAAAGTCCACAGCAAATGTTGTTAACTGACACTCTAAATACAGCTAAAGAAAGGCTCTCTCGAGTATCTGGTGAGGTTTTGTTCTGGCTGTGGATGGCCCATTGCATCTGTTACAAACCACAGCTCCTTCCCTCTGTCCTTTTTTCCTCATAACAAGTACAGAATATTACCTGACAGCTGCATGGATGCTCATCAGGTAACAACCATCAGTGCAAAGTGAGCAGTTTAGAATTTGTTACTATGAATGGAGGAGAAAGAGGAAAGAAACTTGAGGAAGCAGTCAAAGCTGGGCAGAGACAGTGGAACCACCTCACAACAAAAGGTCACGAAAAGACGCTCTCAGCCAATGCGTTTCCTGGGACACTTTCAGCCCTCTTGGACACAGCTATGGCTCTTGGGTCACCCTGCTGCACCTGTGGCACTCTTCACCAGTGTTTCTTGCTTGAATGTGGGGGAGAGGTTTCTCTTCTCTCTTACTGGAGCTCTATGCACAGCAATTAATGTTGCTTAGTAACAGGACTTAATTTTAAGATGCTCTTTTGTTATTTCAAAGTCTCTGTGCCAAAAGTCTTTAAATAGCCTGAAACAACACCATCTCCCTCAGTTTGGCTCTTTTTCTTTGTTTGTGCCTGGTTTCCTCCCATTTGAAAGTTCCTGTCTGCAGCCAGCTGAAGCAAGCCCAATCCAAGTAGAAGGCAACTCACAGGGATCAATCCAGCCTCTCCATGCAAGGGGTAGGAAGATATTTTCTCCCAAAGCCATCCCAAACTACACTTGTTTGGGTGTAACAAAATGCACTGAGGAAAGTAGGCTCTAAAGAGGATTTTAATGTTGGTGTTTTGCTTGCTGCTTAGGTTGGACTAAATATGCCATGAGATTTCTCTCTCACCAGCCTGAAACATAGCGTGCAAATCCTGCACAGCTCAGGATTTGCAGATGCTGTGGTTTGGAGAAAGAAAGAATGGCTTCGTATTCATCATATTACTTGGCTTTACAGTACTGATGCAAGCCACAGGAAGCAAGAATACTTTGCTCGGATAGCAGAGGAAAAAGACTGCCCTTTTAAGACAAGGGGAAACCTTGCAGTTGTTTCAGAGAGTTACAGTGGGCTCCAGCTGGGAGCTGCTCAAAAGGTCTTCTGAATTTTTCAAAAATCAAGAGCTACTCAAGGAGGGTATCAGAACAGCTGTAGTTGCACAAAACAGTATCCAGAGGGGCAGTCCAGGAGACATCGCTTTACAGATGAAACAGATGTATGGGCATCAGTGATCAATCAGTTACTAGCTCCTGTCATCAATTTCCTTCCCACATGGAGTCTCTGTCCCGACTATATTTGGTTTGTGTTTGGTAGGAATTTATACAGCTTCACACCTCTCAACCATAGACAACCCAATTTCCTGCCCTGCAGGCAGGGCTCAGGATACAGTCGTGGGAATCAGGAATCCCCAGGGCGGGGGAATACTGCATCTTAGCTGCCCAAACACGCATGGGTTAGGTTGGAGCCCAGATGGGGAGGGCACTGCAGGCACAGTCCTTCAGACCCCCTTGTGTCCCAGTCACCCCCAAGAACAGGCAAAATGACATTGCACATATGCATGGAGAGTGGGGGCTGGAGACCACATCTGGCTGCTGTCTCCTGCCTTTGTTCATGGTTTCAGAACTATTAGTTACTGCAGAAGGAACCAGAGGGGTTTTACATGAAGACTAGTATAAAGTCTGACATTTTTACAGCAGCTTTTTCTCCTTGTAGGTAATTCATACTGCTGCTGCATCACCTTGTTTAGTTTTCCCTTGGAGTGCACTCTGAGGCCACAGCACCCACAGCGTGGGCACCAAAGCACATGCAGGTTTCCCAAATGGAAAGTAGGGGTTTGTGGCAAGGCAGGGCAACTGATCCCTGTCCTCCCCAGCTGCTGTACTTTCTCTTAGGGCACCATGCAACCACAGTGGGAGAATGGTCAATGCACAAATCCTAATGCCTCAAAGCAAGCCCTAGCAGGGGTTCTTAACACCCAGTGTATCCTTATTTTGTGCCACCAAACAAAACATCCAACAGCAAAAATCCTGAAATCCGTTCTTGAAGGAAATTAATGAAAATTATTTTAACCCTTTCATCCTATATAGACAGGCATTGTAGCAGCCCTGATATGTTGTGTTACTCAGTCACTTCTTCAAAGCTCTGGAGGACTCAGAGATTGACATGATTCATCTTTTAAATAAGAGAGGACTAGCATCTCCTAGGAATTCTGAGGGTGCTGAAGTCTGCTATAGATATGCACAACTCTCTGCACTGTTTAATTTTTATGTCTTCAATTGATTCTCATTTATTCTCACAGTTTCCCAAGGCAACCCTAAAAAAGGAACAACTTCCCAGGTACATCTGATCTGTGGCACTCCTCAGGGGCCAGGGTTTTTGGAGGTGCTGCACTCAGTGTTCTGACTGGGAGTCTTTCCCAACACAAGGGCCAGGACAGGCAAAGGACTAGCCAAGCAGATTTGACAGTTTTTTCCCATCAGCCTGGACAGCCATGCTCCTGATCAGATAGAGAAGTTTCATCAGGACCCAGAATCCCACTCAGAAATGGGATACACCTATCTGCAGTGGCAACCTGTAACTTCAGCATCATACCAAGAGTCCATGTGACACCAACATCCATTTGGCTGGGCTGAGGAACATGCCAGAACGTCACGATTGTGGCCCCCTGCTAGGACCAAACCAGCCACTGGTGGTTTTTAAGTAGAAGGAGAGCCACTGCCCGTGGACATATACCATTGGTGACTCACTGTATTTTAGGGAGTCTTGCAGGCCATTTCTCATGCCTAGCTCAGAAACCAGTTTAAAATTGAGATCCTCTGAGGGATTTTACAACCCTTTCCAGGGAACTGCTTTATTGCAGGGCAGAGTGTCATGTTTGTGGGCTGATATGGCACTGGAGGGCAGTGCAGAGGGAATATTGTGCTTAGTCCCTAGCAGTGTTTGACATCTCATGAGTGCTCAGTGGCACGCACCACCACAGTAAAGCAAGTTACTACCACAGGAGCAGGAAGAGTTTCAGTGAAGCACAAAGTAAAATTATTAGCAGAAAATATACTTGAGAGCATTCTCCCAGCATCCCCTGTATTCTGACAGCCCTCCTGAGTGCAGCTGTGGAGAAAGGATCCACCCAACAATTGTAACAGCAAACAAAAGATGCAGAAAACAAGGATTCCTTGGGAAGTGAATCAGCCTGCAACAGCCATAGCTGCTTTATTCCTGAGCCCTGACCCACAGGGGGTGCCCATACCAAAGCCTCCTCCAGCACTGAAACTCCCTCATGCTAACTACTATCAGAAACTCTTACACCTCCATTTTTTGCCTTACAAGCATAAAGAGCCAAGTTAACCAGATAGGTACATGTTATGAATAATTCAGACACCTCTAATCATTAGCCATTTCCACTAAGCTCAGCGATTGCTTGTGCACTTGGACAAGACGAGGAACTTTAATAACCCAATACCAAATGTTTGAATTAATTCTTTAGCCAAAGCAGAGGCAGGCCCTGGAATTCATTGATTGCATCATAAAGCTACCCATTTCCTCAAAAAAAAACACCAAAAAAACCCAAACCCAACACCCCAATTAAAACAAAAGAAGCCAACAAAAAAAAAAACTATGGAGTTATTTCTGCTTCATTACACCACACCAATTCTGTGACACATAATAATAGGCCTCACTGTAATGCACAAAGAAGTAGGATTAGCTTTGGTTGATATCCCCTCCTGATTCAAAGGACTTCCCTTATCAAACAACACGTTCATCTTAAATTGGAGGTTTCTGGTACATGCAGTCTGAGAAAAGCATTCATGCCACCAGTACTCATAGAAAGAAGGAGATAAGCATGAGCCCAAGCTGCTATATCGCAAGAAAGCACAGGAAGGATGACAAGGGCACACAAAGCCTTAGCCTTTAAGCATTAGCATGGAAAATGGCAAATAACCAAGGACAGAACACCCTAAACAAGCCTCTCAGAACTTCTTGCAATCAGCTGGGGGAAGAGAGGATTTTCCAGCACATGCAGAGCTGGCTAGAAAACAGGCAGAGCTGCTACTTGGATGCAGAGTGAGCTTTTCAGCTCGCCCTTCAAATAAGTTATTTTCTTCTGTATTTTATAAATTATGGAGGAGGGGGAAATCCAAACAAATCAGACCAGCACAAAAGCATCCTAGCAGCAGACAAATACAGCAGCAGAGCAGTGATCTCTCCACATCCACCATTCAAGATACCTCACTTTTAGTTGAGGGCACAAAGAGGAGTGAACTCTGCACTGTATGTTAGGCTTTGTTTCTGCCATGTTGGCTGCTTTTTTCTGCCTAGCACGGCTCAGAAGACTGATAGACACATCAGCTGCAGCCACCAGCACAGCTGTGACCATCATACACTGTTTCAGAGCCAAGGCTAATGGGGAGTTTTTGTGTGTCCTTGGCACCAGAGAAGCTCAAATATCCCCATATTCCCAAGCAGATGGCATCTTGATTGCATGAAGCTTCACTGATCCAGTCCCTTGGGCTGCCCACCTGACCTCTCCTCACCATGCTGGGGTGTGGTTGCCAAGCCCAGCACATTTTCACCATGCCTTTACCTACTAGCTGGTGAAGAAAGAGTGCCACTTCAGCCTGCTTCAAGACAAAGTTGTCAAGCTAATGACTCAGCCATTAAAGGCAGGAAAACAAACGGGCAACTCGTTCTCTCTGGCTAGAGCTAGCTCTCAGCACTATCACAAGCAACAAAGACCAGGCATGCTTGTCCCGTTGGCACAGGACCCTCATCCTGCCTGCAGCTGCCACACACGTGCCCAACTTAGAGATGGTTAGGAATATTGTCCCCCTTCAGAAGAATGGGTTGTTACCTGCAACTCAAATACAAGAGGAAAAGAATTAATTTTCAGATTGAGCTACTGCTTGTCAGCTTCACTCGTTCTAATCATAGAATCATAGAAGCAACCAGGTTGGAAGAGACCTCCAAGATCATCCAGTCCAACCTAGCACCCAGCCCTAGCCAGTCAACCAGACCATGGCACCAAATGCCTCATCCAGTCTTTTCTTGACCACCCCCAGGGACAGTGACTCCACCACCTCCCTGGGCAGCCCATTCCAATGCCAATCACTCTCTCTGGCAAGAACTTCCTCCTAACATCCAGCCTATACTTCCCCCAGCACAACTTGAGACTGTGTCCCCTTGTCCTGTTGCTGGTTGCTTGGGAGAAGAGACCAACCCCCACCTGGCTACAACCTCCCTTCAGGTACTTGTAGACAGCAATGAGTTCTGCCCTGAGCCTTCTCTTCTCCAGGCTAAACAACCCCAGCTCCCTCAGCCTCTCCTCATAGGGTTTGTGTTCCAGGCCCCT
>WAAF01006432.1:63898-129744 GCA_013400475.1 Tricholaema leucomelas | reverse complement strand
GAGAGTTGGGGCTCTTCAGCCTGGAGAAGAGAAGGCTTCCAGGAGACCTTATAGTGGCTTTCCAGTATCTGAAGGGAGCCTACAGGAAGGCTGGGGAGGGACTATTGACAAGGTCTAGTAATGTTAGGATGAGGGGGAATGGGTTTAAGCTGGAAGAGGGGAGATTTAGACTGGATGTTAGGAGGAAGTTCTTTACAGTGAGGGTGGTAAGACACTGGAACGGGTTGCCCAGGGAGGTTGTGGATGCTTCCTCCCTGGAGGCGTTTAAGGCCAGGCTGGATGAGGCCTTGAGCAGCCTGCTCTAGTGGGAGGTGTCCCTGCCTATGGCAGGGGGTTGGAGCTGGATGATCCTTGATGTCCCTTCCAACCTAAACCATTCTATGATTCTATGATTCTATGATTTCTATCTGCAGCTACAGCACTTCAAAGTGCCTAAACACAGGCATGTTTCAGTGATGTCCAGTCTCTGAAAGATGGACCTAACTCCAACCCACATCAGTGCATCACCCGCATTATCGGTGGCACGAGCTCTCTCGCAGAGCTAGATCTCAATGCAAACTCCTTTGAACATCTCTGTGACATCAGCTGTGCTGCCTTCCCGTCCTTCAGCCACCTCCACATCAAGGAGAACACACAGGTCCTGCAGATAGACTCTGGCTGTTAAGAGAATCTACCACAGTTTCAACGTCTGGGTTCAAGTAAGAGCCATACTGAGAGTTTTGAGTGCTTTAAGGAAGAACTGACAGGTTTGAGCAGCCTTCAATAACTGAATCTGAGCCACAACATAAAGCTCCACCTCCAAGATGTGCTCAGTAAGAACAGTGCTAACCCAGAGCTACTGGATGTAGCTTTCATTCCTCTTCATGTCAGCCCTTCACAGGGTCCTCGCTGAAATTTACATCTTTAGCAAGTGCCGAATGTTTCCTCCTCCCACATTAATATTAGCATTCAGCATCTCTTTCAAGGTCTGGAAAACCTCATGCACTTGGACCTTAGTCAAAATAACTTTGAGTTGGGGATCATGCCAAAGAACAAACTGTTCAAACAGCTATCCAATTTAGAGGTGCTAATATTATCATCCTGTGAACTGACAGCAATAAGCAACCAAGCACTCCACACCCTCGAGAAGTTACAGCATGTTGATCTGAGCCACAACAAACTGTGCTGAGCAGAGATGCATTTTTAAACCTCAGGAACATCTATCTCAATCTGCCCACAACAGGACCCAGGTTGTATCCTGCGACAAGCTAGCGTGCCTAGATAGCCACTTTGTCACCAAATGAAGGTACAATCCTCTGGGACTGCAGCTCCTCTGATATTGGTTTAGTCACCTGATACATACAGAACCTGGATACAATAAAATACTCCGAAGGAATGAGATGCTTTGAAACCAAACTGCTTGCTGGGGCTCAGCTGGCCATCATTGCACTCTTCTGTGGGTTCAAAACAGCAGGAATCATTGCAGCAGACCTGCCTGTTATCCTGTGGTGCCATCTTCATTTGAGGTGCTCGCTATTAACAGGAGAAACTACCAGCAAGTATAAGTTCATGATGGACAGAGTGAAAAGGTCTACAGCAATTGTATTAAGATGAAAGGTGACTTATTGGTTTTGTTTGTGACCTGTATTTTCTTAGCTTTTGTAATACTCTTTCTGTTTGTAACATAATCATTGGGAGGGGGGGAAGCTATTGAGAAATGTAAAAATAAACTATGATCTGAGTCTTGAATATGAACAAATTCTCTTACAGAGAAATCCCAGTTCAACCAGAATCTAATCCTGGCATCCCAGTTACTACAGCTAATGCATCTGTAAAGGGAAGATCCAAGGACCAAAATAGAAGCCTTGTTTTGTTAAAAATAAACAAACAAAGACCCAAACCACCACACCCAAGGAAAAAAAAATCAATCCATATCAACTAAACCTCTGCCTTCTACCCAACATCCTTGAAAACCAATGTCATTTATGAGCTAGCAGTACTGTACTTTGCTCTACTAAGGAAAGAAAAAAAAACCCCTCTGTGAAGAGCAGCAACTACGCTCACAGCCACATAAGACACATAGAATCATAGAATCACAGAATGGTTTAGGTTGGAAAGGACCTCGAGGATCATCCAGTTCCAACTTCCTGCCATAGGCAGGGACACCTCCCATTAGAACAGGGTGCTCAAGGCCTCGTCCAACCTGGCCCTTGAACACCTCCAGGGAGGGAGCAGCCACAACCTCACTGGGCAACCCGTTCCAGTGTCTCACCACCCTCACTGTAAAAAAAAAAATCTTCCTAATGTCTAGTTTAAACCTTCCCTCTGCCAGTTTAAANTCCTAACATCCAGCCTATACTTCCCCCAGCACAACTTGAGGCTGTGTCCCCTTGTCCTGTTGCTGGTTGCCTGGGAGAAGAGACCAACCCCCACCTGGCTACAACCTCCCTTCAGGTAGTTGTAGACAGCAATGAGGTCTGCCCTGAGCCTCCTCCTCTCCAGGCTAAACAACCCCAGCTCCCTCAGCCTCTCCTCATAGGGTTTGTGTTCCAGGCCTCTCACCAGCCTTGTTGCCCTTCTCTGGACACGTTCCAGCACCTCAACATCTCTCTTGAACTGAGGAGCCCAGAACTGGACACAGCACTCAAGGTGTGGCCTGACCAGTGTTGAGTACAGGACCCAATCCTACAGGACTGATAGAAACAGCCAGCATCATCTTTCTAATGTAATGAATGTATTTCTAATGCTTGGAGAGTCCTCAGCCATTGAACCTCCGTCTGCCCATCTCCTGCCTGGATGTAGGTCCTGCTCATGTACTATTTACCAGATTCAAACAGGACTAGCATCAAACTCAGCTTTAACCATAGAACGTTTAGATTTACAGAATCACAGAACATTAGGGGTTGGAAGGGACCTGCAGATATCACCGAGTCCATCTCCCCTGCCAAAGTAGGATCACCTAGCATAGTCCACATGGGAATGCATCCAGGAGGGTTTTGAAAGTCTCCAGAGAAGGAGATTCTGCAACATCTCTGAGCAGCCTGATTTAGTCAAGTATCTGAGGGCGCTTGGCACAATGCTTGCTTGTACCAGGCAAAAAAAAAAAAGTCAAAACAATACCAACAGCTATGAGACTTTCCTCTGCCAGCCTGGAATGGACTACTCCAGCAACAGCCCAGGAGAGAAAACTAGAGATGGCAAAGCAGGTGGCAGGCACAGTGGGAAGAAGCAATCTCATCCCACAGGTGTTCCAGGTGCCAAAGGCTTCTTCACATTGCTTGTGACATGTATTCCTGGAGTGAAATCAGTCTTTTTTCACTTCAACAGGATGTGTAACAGCTAGGCAGAGGAGAGGGGAAAAAAAAAGACAAACTTGCTTACTTACTTACAGCAAACAATCAAATCCCCTTTTCTTCCATTACATCTGGAAAAAAGCCACTGGCAAGACAGTTTGTGCATTTATCCACAGGTCTGATGGCAGCTCGCTGTCCATACTCTGTTACCACTGAGCAATTTAGCAGGCTAACCCTGACCTACAGAAGGTGGACAACCTTTGTGGAGGATGTGATCCTTCTGTCTTCCCAGCAAAGAACACATTACATGTAATTTCACTCTGCTCCAGAAGGATCTCCTATGCGCTTAGCTGGAAGCTTCACCTTCCATGTGGGATTCCACATTCAGTTTCAGCTCTTGTCCCAAAGGCATTTCCTTGACATTTTCCTCTGCATGTTAACTAGGTGAGATCTCAAGATCTCTGCTGGATCTAGAGAGTTCTTGCTCATTTCTGAAGATACTGCTGACAAGAATTGCTGCTTGGTCTTCTGAGCATCTGAAAGCTTTCACATCACATATGC
Source organism: Tricholaema leucomelas (assembly GCA_013400475.1). Taxonomy (NCBI): domain Eukaryota; kingdom Metazoa; phylum Chordata; class Aves; order Piciformes; family Lybiidae; genus Tricholaema lacrymosa; species Tricholaema leucomelas. The sequence goes on along the minus strand of WAAF01006432.1, from coordinate 125,911 downwards.
CACCTGCCTCACTCCCCAGCTTTTCCTCCTGCCTTTGTAGCTATATGCTGCCCAAAGGCATGCAGGGAGACAGGTCTGATGGTTCTTTTCCAGTTGCCTATAAATGCTCCCAGATTTGGGGTATGAAGATGTTGCTTCTCCTTACAACTCCCCATACTGCTGATCTGTGTTCCCTAATTCTGAGTGAGATGATACGCTCTGCACCAAACTGTCCTCTTGACCCCATTAGTAGGTGCTGTGCTCCAACAGCCCGCTAAAGCTGCATGGGCTGTCTGCATCAGACAAGCCCTTCTGCAAGGACTGGTCCAAGGAAGAAAAGTATCACTGAGCAAAATCCGCTGCCTGAGGCAAGGACACCCCCATTTGCTCTTAGCGGCAAGGCAGGGAGGAATGCTTCTGAAGTCAGCCAGCCGTTCAGGGAGTATTTTCCCCTGCCTTTGCAAACCGAACTCATTAAACAGGAGACCTCCAGCTGCATTACCTAACAATCCAGTGTGAACGACAGTGTGTGCACCACCTGAGACCAAATTCTTCCATTGTTTCCCTGTTAAATTTTTGGGTTCAGGAAAGTGACAAATAGTAGAGTTGAAAGGGAACATAACAACTCATAGCTTCGTAAGTTGCAAAAAGAATGGCTGCAAGCGTCAGGCAGTAACTCTTTAGAGGATTTAAACATCACCAGTTTCAGAAATCTGACCTGACGTAGACTCATGTGGAGGCTTCAGCTGGTTAAAACTGAAAAGACAGCTGAGCAGGCCAAATGGTGAATGTGGTCCTCTACAACAAATACATTTTTTCACACCAAGTATTAAGTGCACTCTTCCTTTTCCCTCTACCCAGCTTATTTTTTGATGACTGTGTCTTCACCTGTCTTAATTTAAATTCAGTCTTTGATTTGCCTCACAGTGTTATCCCTGCTTTCTCATTTACCCACCAGATGCCAGGCACAGGACACCACACAAGCAGCACCGTTGAGCAGCACACCCCCTCTGTTTCGGGAAAAGCAAATTCATAATAATCAGTCCCTGTATTTAGAAAGAAAAATTATATGTGGCTATAATGCACTACAGTGTGCAGATCATATATTGAAACTTTTTGAAGTCCGAAGATTTAGTCCTCTGAGATTACTTAGCAAGGATCCTGCGTGATCAGCTATAGGTGATCCTGCTCTGGCAGAGATATTGGACTAGATGATCTTTGAAGGTCCCTTCCAGCACCTAACCTTCTGTGATATAAATAAAACAACAGGAGGTTTGTTTTTCTTTATAGAATTCATTTATGTGGTTAGGCTCTGAGCTTTGACACTGTCTGCCACAACAAGCTCCTAGCCAAGCTGGCAGCTCATGGCTTGGACAGATTCACTCTGTGCTGGGTCAAGAACTGGCTGAGCCCAGAGAGTGGTGGTGAATGGTGCCATATCCAGTTGGCAGCCAGTCACTAGTGGTGTTCCCCAGGGATCAGTGCTGGGCCCGGTCCTGTTCAGTATCTTTATTGGTGATCTGGATGAGGGGATTGAGTCCAGCATCAGTAAGTTTGCAGATGACACCAAGCTAGGAGCTTGCACCACCCTTTTTTCCTTGGCCTTGAAGACTGGAGACTCACTCTGGGCACGCAGGTTTCTATGCAGAGCAGCTAAATACAGTCAGTTCTCAATTTCCTTATCTGCTGGACCCTGCTCTCCTCAACTCATCATATGCCTGTCAGTGCCACCAGTTTTGCAGATACTCAGAAAGGTTGAGAGTGACCTGCAGCTTCCTCTCACCTACTGGTTTCAAGTAGAGAGCAAAGCAGCAGGAAGAGATGCTGTAACACTGCTCCACTTGGTTTTGTAGAGAGGAAAAACCCAGAGAAAACAAACAATAGTAAAATGTGAACAAATATAATCCTCCTGCTGGGCAGCTACTGAAAAGTAAAGATGTCTGTATTTTAATAGGTGTCGCTCATCTGCAAGACATGGAAAGAAGAAAATCAGGGGAAGATCAGTAGTCCTCCCTATTGCTCTTCCCTGCAGCTATTACCTACCAGTCACGATAGGCTGTCCATCCATCATCATCACCTTGTGCCTACCACTACCTGAGATGAGACAGTCAGCTACGCAGATCTCCATCTCCAGACTAATCTGCATCTCCTCATGCAAAATTTTTGGACAGCATGTGCCTTAGCAGATGCAGAGTTGGCCCCCCAAGAGGTGAAAGAACCAAACTAACAAACAGCTGCCTTTCTCCAAGTAGAGCAGAGATATGCCTTTACAGGCATGAAAGCAGTTCAAAGAAAGAATCTGACACAACAGTTTCATGCTGAATTTTTATTTCAATGTTACTCAACTGCATAAGTATAAATAATCATGTTCAATATACAACAATTATGACATCCATAAGGAGTTTCTTAGAGAAAATAAGACTGCAAACACTTTATTGCACGGACCCTAACAATTTTTTCCTCCTTTCCTTTTTTTCTTGTCAGCTGAGGAATCTACAGCAGAAAGACTACAAAAGAACACGTCAGATCTACAGTCACACAGAACAAGTAGAACACAGGCAGCAGGATCTCTAACAGATCACTGCTAAGATTACAGATAAGGTAAACACCAGCAAACAGGAACTACATAAACACAAGCTTAAGCACTGTTACACTTCCAAAATGCAAAGAACTTATTTGCCAGAAGTGATAAGGAACTATACAAAATATACACAAGGTATACTGTAAACAAATAACTATATGTGCTTTAAAGGAAACAAGCGGGCAGCTGAAAAAATGCAGGAGACTGTAAACTAGGAAATATCTCCCAGACAGAAATGTTATTTCAAAGTGCATTAGCGTTTATTTGTAGTAACTGCCAAGCACAGGTGAACTGTAAATGTTGAGACCATTTTATCTTTTGAACTGCTCAAAAAACATTCCCCACTGCTCACTAGCTCCTCTGTGAATGCAAAGGCAGAACGAATGTTGTAGTGCCACATGAAAAATTAGAAGGATTTGTTTGTAGTATCACCTTTCCATGGTAGGTTTGCTGTAATCCAAGTCAACTAATTGATATACTAACAAAGTTTTCACCAGAGGGGAATTAATTCGACACACTGTTGGTTTTCATACAAACCTCCACGTCAAGATTACACTGTGCTTTTATGAACCATTTCCTAGACTTTGAGACAGAAAGACAATCCATAAGCCCTGATGAAACAGGTAGGGGGCCTAGCTCTACAATGGGCACATTTAACAGGAAAAAGCAAAACTGACATTTTATTGATCCCAATCATCAAAAACCCCCACATCCAGCAGGGTATTTTTGTAGTGCTTTTGTGTATGCTTTAACTTTTAACTTCCATCCTTCACAATTAAATACCTCAATGCTAGAATAACTGTCTGTATGTTCCACATGTATAAAACTTAAATAAGGCTTAGCAAAAGTAAAAAGACAGTCACATTCTAGCACCAAATAGCTCCAACAGCTTCCTTTGTTACAAAATGCTTCTTTTTAAAATTACAGTACTTTTTTTTTTCTCCTTTTTTTTTGCATACAAATGAAAAGATTGAGTTATGAAATGTACGGAGCTACTCAATGCATTTAGAAATGAATGTGAAACTTAGAATCACTTGCTAAAAACAGCAAGTAAAGAGTACAACATAAGGCCCCAGCTATGTATTAAAGGTATTGGATGTCCTGAACTTTTTTGAAGATAGGATACTGAAACTACTTTTTTTTTCCCCCCTTTTTACCTTACTTGCTGTGAAACAGAATAAAAGTTAGAGTGATATGACACTAATTATGCAGACCTATGCACCATGGTAATATATGTCCTCTGAATCTATTACAAAACAGGGATGAACACACCAGTAGTACTGCAAGTCATGTGCTTATACTTGGTGCCTCACACTGTAAGGCCTGGAATTTAAAAAAGCTCACAGAACTCGAGAGGACTGCAGCAAAAACTAAGCACATGGTGTGTGCTTCATAGTTTCAGCCTTGCCTGAGGTGAAGGTCACAGAATATGCTTCCAAAAGACAAGGAAAAAACCACCATTTCACCACAGAACGTTACTCTTTGATGGAACACCTTGATAACCAAGTGGTCATCTCATAGCTTTAATGATACCTAGCCTAAGAGACAGGCTTTATGCAGTAAGGAGATGCAGTTGTGTCTTGCGTTAGATCTGCAGAAGCATTCAGTCAGGTACAGTACTAAAAAATTGGATTAAAAACATATGTAAAAACTCACAATAAATCACCATATTTATTCTGTACTACAATTTTGTTTTTCAATCTCTAGCTAGACTTTTTAGTAAGCAAAAAATGTGGCCTGCTTTTGTTTTCCGTTCAGACCAATGCTTGTGCATACCCATGCCAGGTCTGAGTTCTTATAATTGTTTCAGATTTGAGTATGGCAAATAAGTGGCAAAGCAACTATCTTAGAAAAGGGGAGAGTAAACAATGCAATCAGCAGCAAAGTATATATGCTACATTCAACCCCCAAACAGAGTATTTACAGAGGAAATCTTTTCTTCAACAGCTGTCAGCTGTAAAGGTATTTTTTGTACAAATACTATATGGTAACAGTTTTACCGGTTACAGTTGGGAAGGCATTTTGAAAAACACAACAACAACAAAAAAAAAGTTGTATCTTTACATATCCCCTCTATTCTCTTTAGTGACAAGAAAGATTTGCCGCACAAAGTCACGACACAGTGCTGGTTTTAAAGGCAGTCCAATGTGTTATATCGACATTGTTTCAGCTAGTCTTGAACTCACACCTGCCAGGTCTTAACAGGACTTTTTGTGAGGACTGCTCCGTGAAGCTTCTTTCCCTCGCCGTTGCCGAGATGAGTCTTTGTCATCAGAAAGTGCGTTAGAGCGGTCAGGTGTGGTTGCTGGCCTAGATGAATCCTTACTTACATTCTGTTTCCTTGAAGCAGACTGCTGAGCCTGAATGGTGTCTTTTCCCTTTACTTCTACAGTGTTAACAAAAAAAGACTTGTCTTGATTTCCAGGTTTCCCTCTAAGGCTTGAAGCAGGGTGGTGGGCTTCTACTACAACAGCAGCACTGTGCAAGGCCACCAGTGAAACGCTTTTACTCATTTCTGCCTTATTGCTCCCTGCAGAAATGGTGTTTTTCTTATTTAGTTCCTTGCCAGTTGCAGGAAGCTCAGGTGAGCCTGCTTTAGCTTTTGCTGAAGAAGCATCACTCTTTGCTGAAGACAAAACAGGTACTTCTTGTCTACATTCAGAGGAATTGGCTGAACAAATCAGTGGCTTTGTGGCTGTTGCAGCCACACGACAAGAGCCCTGCCCACTGGCAGCTGACAGATGTTTCACTGCAACCTGCTTGTTTGCATCCTCTGACTGTTTTTGATTAATTTGTCCTTTCCCTTTTGAGTCTTGGGAGCTTTTGCTACTTGCAGTTGCCTTTTCTGCTCCCTTTCCTCTGACATTGCAGTTTGCAAGGCAAAGGGTAGGCTCTACTTTCCCACTGTCAAGCTGAATATAAAGTGCGTCAGTGCATATTTTTCCTTCAGGTCTTTTGTCTGCAGAGACCATGTCGTTACTAGGATTCTTGTCTGCCTCTTTACTCAGCAAGAGACAGTCTTTCACAGTGGAAAACTTTGGAGATGTGATTTGTTTTTCACTGAGGTGAAGCTGCTTTTGATCAGCAGAGCCCCCCAGACCTGACAATTCTTGCCTCTGCATCTGCTTAGAACTTTCTAGGCCTGCTGGTGCCAGGCCAACAGCAGAGAATTTGGGTTTGGTGTCAGAAGCAATGCTGGTTATCTGGGGGGTGGATACTGAGCCCCGCTCTAAACTCACAGGCCTTCCGGGCTGCACATGCTCAGTGCTTGTTTTTCTCAAAGAGCCTGAAACAGAAGAAATGGGATCCAGCACATTTTTACTGGCATGCTTCCCATCTTTCCGGGAGCTAGCAGACACCTGAATAGTAGTTTCTTTTTCTTTTGAAGTTGCAGAGCATGGCTTTTGTGACAATGTCTGCTTATCCAAGTACTTAATGTTAGAGGAACTTGTATCAAAGGCTGGCTTCTCTTTATTACTGCTGCTTTCTACACAGGTGGCAGCAGGCTTCACATGTTCTTGAACATGAGCGTCTACAGCACAGTGTTTGCTTGAAATGTGTCCCACAGCAGGGGAGCCTGAAGCATTAGGTTGCTGCTGAGGAACTTGGCTCACCTGCTCTCTCCCAGTAGTCTGAAGCCTTACGTCAATAAGCTGCTTCTGATCTTTATTTCCTAAATCTTTGGTACTGTCCTTCCACACAGAGGAAACCAATGCAGACTTCTCATTTTTAGGGTCACAGCCTACTGACGGTTGCGTCGGTTGCCTAGGTGGAAGAGTTTCACTCTTTGATTCTGTGATAACTTTCTTAGACTCACTGAGAAGGTCCTTCTTGGTTATGTCTCCTTCCACAAAACTACTGGCAACACTGCTGTTGTCTTTGCCTAGCTGTTTGACTGATTCTCTGCCATCCTTAAGTTGTGCTCTGGGGGCAGCTGCCTGCATTTTGCCTTGCATCTGAGGTGGAATGGCAAAATCAGCACACCTTTTTTCATTGCTTTTGGAGTAGCTTGTTATAAGGATATCTGTGGCAGATACCTTCAGAGATGACTCCCTGATCACCTCCACCTTTGCAGGGATAGGCTCACAACTTCTCTGGGTTACTGGCTGTTTGGCAGGCAACTCCTTTTGCATTTGCTTCTCTTTTTCTAAAGGTTTTTCAGGACTGCTTTGGATAGCAGAAGGTTTGGAGTGTGTTTGACTAGTTTTAACAGTCTGAATAACACAAGACTTCACACCCACTGAGTTGTCCTGCTTTGAAGGGGAGGTGTCTTTCTTCTGACCATCTTTGATAACAGAAACAATGCTTTTAGAAGCCATACTAGAAACCTTTTTCTCTGTCACTACTTCTGCAGCCACAGAGATGACAGGTGGATTTGGAGAACTCTTGCTTGTTGGCAGAACCTTAGTCTCTGATACACTGACTTTGCCACATTTTGTATAGCTTAAAACCTGTTCTTTCTGACAGGGCAGTTCTGCCTTCCCTCCGCCCCTTTGTGGCACTGGGAGTTTAGGAGATCCCCCATCACTGCTGGTGCTCTGTCCTTCTGGCAGCACACACAAAGGAAGTTCAGTCTTTGGAGCCTGTGGTCCAGAAAGTAATGCAATGTCTAGTGTGCCTTCTATGGGCTTCAAACAGGAAATGGACCTCCCATCAAGTTTATATTCGGATGGGCTTTTTCTGACAGGCGTCTCAGTGGAAATCAGGGCTGATTTTTCCACACTCATGTCTGTTCGGCTATTCAAGGTCTTCAGAGGAACAAAAGAAACTGAGTTAACCTGAGCAGCATGCGCATTGCCAATAAATGCTCTAGCATCAGCAACTGCAGTGGACTCCTGCTGTACATTTAAGGGTCTGCCTGCATTCAGCTGAAGGCCTTCATGAACATTTGATGTCAGTTTAGGTTTTAGCACTGGACAGACACTGTCATCTTTTTCTTCCATGGACATCTTCTTCCTAAGATAATCAATATTTGCAAGCTTACCATCCAACCTTTCAAATTTGGCAAACTCCTTTGCTGGTACACTTTTGTCAGTGTTTTCTCCCTTTCCATTTGGCATCCTGTCAGAGGACTGAGGTACCACATCTTGCAGCGTATATGGAGGGGAAACTCTTTTGAAGTCATAAGAAACATGACTGAGTTCACTAGGAGGAAGCCCATGACACAACATCTGTGCATCTAAAGCAACACCATCATTTGATTTCAAGTTTGCATTCTTTTGAAGGGTTTCTTTGAGTATGCCACCAGCTGACTGGGTCTCTAAAGCAACACTTTTTGTTTCAAACTGATTTAATCTTTCTAATACCTTCTGGAATGCTATTTTATCTCTTTCTTCCAATCTTAAGGTATTGGGATTTTCTGGTTCACTGCTAGGTTCGTGCATAGCAGCACTTGTTTTCTCACCAAAATCTTGCTTTTTCATAACTATCTTGACCTTCAGCTTCTCTCTGTCCAATTCATCGATGGATTCTTGCCTACCTAATTTTCGGGAGATGGGTCGTTTCAAGCAGCCCTGCTCTGCAGGCCTGACTCGTGTGAGTGACGGCACATCACATACATTCTCCTCCAAGCTCTGAAGAATTAGCTCCCTTTGAGGTAATTCTCTATTCACTTCCTCCTGAGTCACTTCCAGACTGTGTTTTCGTGAACATAAATGTTTCTTATCGCTGCCATAAGAGGGTGCAAGTTTCTCTTCAGACTGGACTCTCTTTAGCAGTGGAGATCTTGGAGGCTCTGCACTCTTTGGCCTAACAATATGCCTTACAATAGTTGGAGGGGAGTGCATTTTGCTAGGAAAAGATTGAGCAATTTTTGTATTTCCGACTGAATATCCTAGCAATGGCGATGGAGATCGCTGAGGAGATGTTGGCTGGGGTGTTGGAGAAGGTGTTCGTGCAAGAGGAGAGAGAGGAATGCTGCCAGCTGATTTGCGCCTTCCTGATCTGTATCTTTGCCCACCAAGCTTTGGACCCAAGCCATGAAGAGTGCTGGGTCTTATGTGTCCTGAACCAGCTGGAGAATTGGGAGCACTTGAACTAGGGGAGCTACTCTGGGAAGAGTTAGTACCTACAATAAAAACAAACAACATTAATATTAGAAAGATTTTCTAATTCTTGTGCAAACGTTCAGCAAGCCACAGAACTGCCACTGGCCCAAAAAGTCCATGTGCCATCTGCTGCCATAACGTTCCAAAATTTGAAAGGCTTCTGAGTGAGGGCTGTAACTCCTGCCGTCATTGCAATTACATTGCTATTTCTCCCTTTCTTACTCTGTTCCTTCATGCCCTTTAATGTTATCATTTCCTTCTATTTAAATAGAACAGCTAACATGTTCTGCCACTTCAAAGCAGTGATCAAGACCTTTCAAATCATTTACCTTTTCCAAGGGACTGTACAGTACCTGTCATTTTTAGTACACATAGAAATCGTGACACAATTAAAACAGGAAATAGGGGCAGGCTTCTGGAGGCCAGAAAGATGGACATTTCAGAGCTCAGCCACCCTTTTCAGCAATAAACCTACATTTCTAAGTGTTCAAGATAGTTACACTACATAGCAACTTTTTCTACAGTTTTGTTCTTTTATTGATAAGCCTTTCCTGGGGTGACACTGTACCTTCTATTCCAAAGGTGGATTGTTTACTATTCAACTTACAGCCACTGGACTTTGACTTAAAGTCTAGGATAAGCCTAGTAGACAGTTTCCCCCTTCTAGGTGCTTCTCTATAATGAAAACACATTTGACTTTTCAGTACTCTTTTTCCCTTTCCCAGACAGAAATCAGCTGTTCAATGGTTATGCTTGTTAGAGCCTAGCATAGCTGTCAGCATAGTTTAACAGACCTGAGGGGCTCACAAGAAGCAGACTACACTTCAAGTCCTTTTCCTCTGCCCTCCACATCTTCACACTCACCAGATGGAAAATCAGGAGTAGAGCGGTAGCTTGGGGTAGGTGATCTAGGAGACAGGCTGTGGGTTGGAGACCCAGGCAAGCTCTCCCCTGAAGACAGTGATCGGTTCAGGCAAGAGAAACTTCTGCTGGTGTGAAGAAGAGGAGAGGGTTGCTTGGCCAGCTTTTTAAACAGAGATCGTCTCCTAGTTTGAGAAGAGCACAAGATTAATCAGAAGTTAAGATACAAAGAAGACATGACCATCACTAGCAAAACTCTAGCAAGCTGAAATGGCTTCCCTCTCCCATTACCCTCAGAGAAGCAAATATCAGGTCTAAATACTACATGAAAGCAACCCACACTGCAGAGTGTGCAATCCAGAAAATATGCTTATTTGCTAATAAGTGGGATAGATATTACATTTAAAAGAGATGTGCAAGTATGTAGATAGAGAATGATATTAACTTAGTGTTTTAAATTAATTGCTATGTATACATACACACAAGGAAGCCCTGTCTGCCAGGAAACAAATGGATCACTCACCTCTCTAAACTCTCTTTCTTCTTTGTTTTCTTACTGCGCCGGACCATTCGGCTCCTGTAGCTGTTCCGTCTGGCAGGTCCTGTCTTGATCGAAGTGTTCTCAAAAGGGGTTGTTGTTACTGAGACTTTGTTACCACTCTGCCAAGACGGAGAAGGAACCTTAAGGCATGAGTAATACAAAGCAATTTTGCCTAAAATGGAAGCTACATAACAAATGCAAATGCAACAAGGCAGAACTCCAGCACCAGAGTAATAGCTGGCAGTGTAAGAGCGCCTATGCAGCCATCACCAGGCTAATTAAAATCAGATAAACCATTACTGGAAAATTCTCGTTTTCTGCCACATTTCCTAAGCTACCTCCATTGCAGCTTTGGGACAAAGAGAGTTTCTAATAACTTTAGTCAGACAGGAGGAGAGCAAGGGTTGACTAACACTGCAACAGTCAAGGTGAAAGCTTCTACAGAAATGCTGTGATTTCCCATCAAGTATAGCAGTCGCTAAGCAATGACAACTTCCTTTGACAGGCAAAGTTCTGCATGTACATTTATTATTAACAATTTATAACGTAAGCCAATACATAGCTGTCTAAAGTAATTCTGACCCATGTTAGTCTGCACTAAAAAGATTACATGAAAACTGCAATATGACGAACTACAGTGAAGAAGTCAGACATCACTGCCCACTAAAAAAAGCTGTTATTTTTCGTTTGTTCTTAAAGAAAAACTAAGTTTCTAATGGAATAGATGTCAGAAAATTCCAGAATATAAAAATCTGATAGATCAATCAGAGAAGTCCAACTGCAGGACCAAAACTTTGTTAAGCAAAAAAGTCCTATGGGATATGCTTGGCTACATACCATACAAAAACTTTTTGGTCCTTAAGATCATAAAAGGAAAGTTCCTGTACAACAGACAAGAACAGATTTTATGTCCTTTGTTTCCACTGTTCCTCACTGTTAATCTTAGACAAGAGAACACAGAGGGAGCATTTTCAATGAAAGCCTAAATTACCTGATGAAGGTAGGGAAATTTGTGTTTGAAAATGTCAATTTTTTTCAGAGACAGAGACTTCTGTTTGTGTCAGTGCCTCTAATGTACTTTGGCTACCTCAGCAACAGTGCCAGTTTATTGCACTGACACCACAATCATAGCAGGATATGTGAAGTCATTGACCTTTTCTCCAGTCTGCACTTGAACAATCACAGAATCTAGTAACTAATCTCTGAAGAAAACAAATAATCTCTTAATCCTTGAATAAAAGAGCAAGCACTTTTATATCCCAGCTGTCTAAAAGGTACCTTTAACAACAACTCAATGACTTCAGTATGAACAAGACCATGTACTGGCTCGCCATTGATATGAGTAATCAGGTCCCCAGCTTTTAAACCTGCTTGATAGGCTGCACCTCCTTCTTCCACATTCTGGAAAACAGAAAAGACACACAATATGGACTCCTGTTTAACCTCTGTACTTCCAAGAGTAAGCTTCATTTAAGAAAACCTTTATATAAACCCAGGTGATAATGAAGAAAACTTACAGATATTAAGTTGCATAAAGAAGGAAAAGATAAAAAATCATCTCTTTCACCACCAACTACTTACTCCAACTTTATACTGACATGAGGCCTGGAACTGTTTCAAAGTTCACCGAAACACTGCTTGTTGTCACTGATACTTAGTAAGCTCTCTATAGCAGGGCTGTTTCCACAAATTGTAAAGCAAAATTGTAAAATGGAATGAAGATTTCTAGATTCCAACACTGAGTAACGCTGACATAATGCAGTGGTCACATGCTGTACCCTAATCACGAAGAAAATTAACTCCTCTATAGAGGTAACAATTGTTTTCATTTGACTCACAGTCTCCAGGCTGCTCAGAGAGACCAGTGTAGCACGAAGCTGATAAAGTACCAAACCAAACTGACTTATTTTGAGGGTGGCTTAATTAATTTACCATATTTTAAAGTAAGCTTTCAAAAACTTGTCATGCAATGACTACCGAAGCCTACAGCCCTTATGGAGCTAAACCCAAACAACAAACTTGCACTATCTTGGAAAAAAAAAACAAACCCACAACAATATCAAGAAAAAAACAACCCAGAAACAGAACTTTTATAGCACACTGTATCATTTTCCTCCCTTCATTTAACTGACGTGATGCTATACCAGTGGCAAGAAATAATTTTAAAAGATTTATTCCATTATCAATCCAGTGTAGTTGATTCTCCAGATTCAATGTCCCTGATGGACTAAGAGGTCCGAGATCTAAACAACCCACATGAAAAATGAGTAATACACAAGTAATTGCATCAGGAGCACTGCTACTTCAAAAACCCACAGAGCATATTTAAAACAAAGTACTGTACAAAACTTCACAGTCTTTGATATATTTTTAATAATATTTCCAAAATTATCTTAAAGTAATTGAAATATTTTCATTTTTACACCGTATTTATGCATATAAGAATATATATAATTTCTGATTAACTTCAATTAGAAAAGAGATACAAATACATATGTATTTACAGAAATACTTATTTTCAAATTAAGGAGTTTGATAACCAATGGAATGCAAGAACTCCTGTCTTTTCCTTTAGCCTGCCTCCCACTTTGCTGAAATTAGTACTGACCAAAGGATGAAAAATACATTATGTATCAAAACAGGTCAGTCCTTTTCCTGTGCCACAAAATCCTCAAAAGGTATTCACAATTCCAAATCAGTTGCGCATTTCTATGTAAAAAATAGTGCTTAAAATCAAGCTACTTGTGTCTAGTGAAATACTGCTGTCTACCATGAATCAACTACATGTGTATTTCAACAACTTCTGTTTATGATCTCCTGTTTTCAGACCCTGTCCTCAGTCAAAGAAAAGCCTTTGCTAAGCCACAATACTCTGATCGTAGATATGGCTGTACACAATTGCCAAATTTGCCAAAAGAGAGGGTAGGTAACATTGCACACAAAGACCACTTCTGCCAAAGGTGGCTTGCGCTGTCCCTAAAGGCAACACTGGTCTTGTGCAAGAAAACTGACATCATGATTTACATTGTAACTGTCAACAATAAGAGACTGCAAGTACTGCGGCTGTAAATAGACAAACCCCCTATTATCTTACCCAAACAATATGGTCCACAGTGTAGATATCACTGTCGCCCACGTAAACCCTGATGGCCCGGATGGTGAAGCCATATTTTTTTCCTGAACTGTGAATTACTATTGGTTGACGAGGACTTGCAGCAGTGATCGATGAGTCACGGCTGGGAGATGAATCTCGGGAGGATGATGGGTCAGATGATAGGGAATGCGGAGACATAGGACTTCCCAAAGGAGAAACACCAAACACATCTGGAAGAAAAATAATCTGCCTATTAGAGTACATTCTGAGCACACATAAATACAGGTACAGAATAGGGAATCTGCTTAATAAACAGTTTTGTGTCAAAAATAACTGCCTTCGTATAAGCACTCTCCCCTCCTCAATTAGTGTGTATCTTGGTGATCTTAGAACTAAGTGTATTTCCTTGTAGTGTAAACTGTGTATTTTTAATACACGGGTTTACTTCTTAGCTGTAGACTGATTTTTCCTTTTTGATAGGAAATACACTCACATTGCTCACTTTAAAAGAATGATTCTCACCCTCCTCCTAATTAAAAAAAAAAACCAACAACTCAGACTCTGGCATTACTGTGAGTACCCTCCAGACCACTGCCAAAATCACCCAGCCATGCTAAAATAACGCACTAGTTGTTTTTTTTTACTTTGTTACATATAGACATAGATTAAGACTCCTGTAGTTAAACCACAGTATCTATTTGATACATAGGACAGTAACTCAATGCTTGTACCAAGCCTCCATTTCTCTGTCCTGCTATAGCAAGCAAGAATTTGTTGCACCAACGATTGCTGCTTCATTTTGTTTCATAGTTGAAAACACTATGTGCTCACACTTGTGCAAAGGCAAACACAATTGCAGCAGCACAAAACACACTTTGGTGGTAGTAACAGGGTGACACCTCTGCAAAGGAATGCAGCCCAGAGAGATTCCAGGTTTGGTGTCCTTGCCAAGTCACATCATGTGAGTAGAGATAGGCTTTGACAGCAGAGGTGCTACTCCCTGGATGTGAGTCACCAGAGGCTCCCAGAGATTAACTGGGTTAATGTTGAAATCCCATGGAACAGCCAAACTCCAAGAGGACTGTCACTGTTACCCCCTGGCTCTGACATGCCCATATCTTCCACCTTCTGCTGCACGTGGGACATGTGCTGTGACTGTCAGCTACATGACTTATTTAGGTTGAGAACACTGACCATCTGCTGCTGTAGTTTATTTTAAGGGTAAATATGAATAAGGTAGGATTGTTTGACAATATTAGGTACCACTAATATAAGATTTTGATTGCTATAAATACAATGATGACATTTTTAACTGTAGGCAAAGCTAAGTTTGGATTTTGTAGAAATGATACTGAGTTGAAACTGTAAAAGAACTATAGTTTACTAAGCACATAAACTCAGCCTACACCGTCTCTGCACTTAGTGATCTATGAAAGAGTTACTAGAATACAAACTGATGAATAACTCTTGAGTGTTACTTGGCTGTGCAGTTACCTGTGTGTATATAATGCTCCTGTGATAGCTAATCTCAATAGTTTGCATGCACTACAGGCCCTCTACCAGCAGAAAACCATAACCACGGTGCTACTAGAGGGATATACCAGAATCACATGACATATGGGAGAGAAATATTAGTTGGAAGAAAAAGTTTATATAGGGAACAAGCCCAAGTCCTGGCAAGCCACTTACAGTTTCAATGACAGTACTGAACCTTCTCATGTAGCTTGTGAGAATGATCATAAACACTCAGAGAGCATCACAGAAATGCTTCTCATTGCCACCTAGTTGTTGTCATCCAAGAAGGGGCAAAATACATCTCTTTGATCTAAGGATCAACATTTTCTTCTTGACATGTCATGATTAGCAGCTGCAATGACAGGAACTGCATAGCTACCCTGTACTATGCTTTAAACGGAATAAGAAGGTAGCAAACATCAATTAAATCTGATATTCCTGCAATAATAGGGATTGTACAGGTCCTTCTCCTCTTCAAGCACTCCAAAACAGAGCACAACCTTTGCTCACCAAGGTATTATGGAGGATATAGGACACTTCCTTTCAACCCAAAGACAGGTTAATAAAGTGGTTTAAGTTGGAAGCTCCAAACCCTCTGTGATGGGCAGCACCAACTTCCACTAGATCAAGTTCCTCAAAGCCCTACCCAAATTGACATTGAGCACTTCCAGAGGAGGCATCCACAGCTTCCCTGGTGTGGCAGTTTGAGCAAGATTTATAGCTCAGACACAGGGGAGAGGTGAACATTCTAGGGATAGGCCATATGACGGCAACAATGGATAAGTTAATATAATGTCATTGGAGCATCAAGACCTTTATGTCTAGAAGCACAGCTTGCTCTTTCCTCTTGCTGGTTTCTGCTGCTTCAGCTGCGCTTGCTGCTATCTTCCCTCGCTGTTGTTTTGTCTGCTGCTGCTTTGCTGCCGCTTGACCCCTTCCCCATATCCTTGTTAAGGATTGTATTTCTCTAGTAGTTTAATTCTCCTTATACTGTTATATGTAAACTATAAGAAATGTGATTCTCATCTTTTCCCTGACTTTCAAAAAAAATCCGTGTTGCGGTGGGTTTATTCTACCAGAGGGCGGATCCACTCTAACCCGGGACACCCGGGCAAGCTGTTCCAGTGCCGCCTCATCCTCTCAGCAAAGAATTTCTTCCTAACGTCTAATCTAAATCTATCCAATTTCATCTTGAAACCATTCCCCCTTGGTCATATCACTGCACTCCCTTGCGAACTCTCTCCCCTTCTTTCCTGTCAGTCCTAGAAGGCCACTATAAGGTGTGGCCAGAGCCTTCTCTTCAAGCTGAAGAACAGCAGTTCTCTCAGCCTGACCTCACAGTAGAGATGCTTCTGTTCCCTGATCATCTTCTAGCCCTTCTCTGGACTTATTCAAGTAGGTCCACATCTCTTTTTATTACTCTGGTGGCCGGAGAGCTGACTACCACACTCCATCTAGGATTTCACCAGAGCAGAGGGCACAGAATAACTGTTTGCTACAGTTCTCTTGATGCAACCCAGGCTGTAAGTGCACATTGCTAGCTCATATTCAGTTCTTCATCCAAAAAAACCCCAAGTCCTTCTTTGCAGAGGGGACCTCAATGAACTCATCATATCACCTGTATTTGCAGTTGGGACTGCCCTGTACCATGTTCAACACCTTGTTGAGCGTCACAAATTTTGCTAGCCTGTCAAGGTCCCTCTGGATGGCATCCTTTCTCTCCAGCATGTTTACCACACCAAGCTTAATGCGATGCTGTAACAAACAACTACTCCGGGAGCTGTACATAGTGAGCTACTTAAAAATGAAGTTACATTCCTCCTCTAGGATGGGCCAAGGACTGAAGCCTGCATACAGTTAAATACTAAAATACATTTTTGTTTGTCACTGAAGGTCCCTCAGTTGTAATGTGACCATTGTACTCACTGGCAAGACTGCACACATGTGAATGAGGGAAACGGGAAAGTGTGACAAAGAATTCACTCTGGAATTTTCAGAGTCTTGCACTTACATCACAAAACATCAAGCATGCATAATCATAACATTTCAAACAAAAAGATTTATCTCTACCTCCTGGGATCATGAGTGACAAAGCACTTGCAGAAAGGGATTTTGTGACTTTTCCAGAGATCTTCTTTTTCTCTGTGCTTTCTAATCGCTGACGAGCCACATGTGACGCAACTTCACTGGGTGGCTTTGAGTTATCCGTGCCATCCACACTCTCACTTCTCCCATTTACTTGATCTAAGTGCTCTGAAAAACTGCCAACTGTGCAAAGAAAAAGGAATGAACATACTGAGGGAAAATTCGGGGTCAGAGAAGGTAAATGGTACATCTCTGATACAGATTTTTTTCTTTCAGTTAGCAGGTTCATGAAACAATAGGAAAAGACAAGTAATTCTTCCAGGCCTATAGAATGCATAAACATTGACAGAATTAATTGAAGCGGCAGGTTTTTGTGGTCACTGGCTAAAGCAAATCAAGAGAAAAAGCTGAATAAAGTCTGGTATCTCAATACTAAACACTCACCTTAGATAATTTACTCACAGACCTATTCTTCATGTGAAGTCCTGAAGTAAATGAACAGCTTCAATACTACATAATAATTTGCTATCAGCCTAACAACTTTTTCAGCATCATTAAAACACTACATATATTTCTACTTTTAACTCCTATCTTTTGGTTTTATTCTGTGGATGGTTTTCCACCACAAAGAAGATCTCAGCACTGGTATTATCCTAGCACAGGTAATGAACATATACTGAATGGAGGTGGGACAATGTTGCAAACAATGGAAAAAAAACAACCATAAATAAAGGCCTTGTGCCATGTGAATGATTGGCACAATATTTGTTCAAAATTTTAAAGATGCATGACCTTATGAAATGTGCAGGGTAGCTCACCTGTTTAGAAACATAACAATTTCTAGCATTCCTTCAAGTTCACTGAATATCCTGTTGATAATGGACCACAGAAAACTGGAATAACTCTTAAGTGATAGTAGTAGAAGAGGATCAGACACTTCTAAGTTATCACTGTTATTACTGTATTAATATCAACACCATAACACGGACTAGGGGTTAGTAAGGAAGACTTGAGATACAGCACAATTGAGGTTTTGAAAGAAAGAAATGATCACACAGCTGGATGAGGCTGAGGAAATTTATCTTCTCAAAAATGGGAAGGAAGAAGGGGGAGTTAAAAATAGATTATAAAAGAAATAACGAGTATGCAAACAGAAAGGGTTATTTTCAGATAAAACAGTGAAGTACAAAAGGCAAATGTGTAGGGAAGGTAACTAGAATTGTGCAACACTGCTGACATAGGCTTAGATTTGTATTAGGTATCCCAACAGTTATACAAAAGTCTCCTCTGAAAGCACCAAATAAGAGAGAATCCAGGGCCCTGGGTGCTACTGAAATGCGTGTAAGTACTTGACTAGGGAGAAGGATGCATAAATTGAATAGGGAATGGTCTACAGCATTGCCTACCAGATTGCTAGTGACAAACATTGTTTCCCCAGGTCAAAGACAACCCTAGCAATTCTGAAAGGAGGACACCATTAAGATGTCTTAACTAAAAACACACAATAGTGCAGCTCAGACTGTTAGAAAACAGCAATACAAATCAGCTGGAATGGCTCCAGGATGATCACTCAGAAGATCACCAACTGCAGCTAGGGAAGGCATAAAAGTAGTGCTTTACATGCTCAGGATATCTAAGACTCCTTTTCTTCACAGAAGAATCCTGCAAAGGCTCTATGGTCAAAACATCATTTTACTTGCTTGCCTAGCAGCCTTTTAGTGTCAGTGGGACCACAACAAATGATGGTGTTTCCAAAAATGCTGAAAACTTTCCCATACACACTTTCATGAGATCTTAATAGCTTGATCAGGAGTCCAAACCAGACCTTTCTTGGGATAGCTTTTGTCAAAAGCAGTTCTGAAATCCAGGACATCTAAATGCATGAACAGCATTACAAAGACAATTCACAACTGTCTCTAATGTCATCAGTTAAAAGACCCATTGCAAATTACCTGACAATGTGGAGCTGCTGATTGTACTTGCTGGAGTGGTTACTTCAGGTTCATCTTGCACTATTTCCTCGCTCACAAACACAGGCTTTTCCTGTTCTTGCCGGGGTTCCACTAAGTTTATGGAATCATCTTGTTCTCCTTCTGATGATATGGCCAACTTAGGAAGCAAACCTGAACTGTATCGCTGCCTACTACATTCAGTGTCAGAGGAGATGGATGTAGATACTTGTTGTCTTCATTAAAAAAACAAACAAACAAACAAAAAACAAGCTCTCATGAAGTTATTGAGAAAAGAAGGCCTGCTACTTGGCAAGCAGGATAATTGCCACTTCCAGCACCTCTTTTTACTTACATTTCAGAAAATTCTGAACTCCAGCTTAAAGATTCCATAGAAGGCAATGTTACACTTTTTGTTTTGTCTCCTGCATCTTCCTTTTCTTCACCTTGTGCTTGAGTGACTCGATCCATACTACTAAAAACCTATTACAAACAAACAAACCAGAAACACAAAACCCCCCAAATCATCACTGACATATTCGATATAAAAAGATAAGCTGAAAAAACAGATTTAAAGTTGTGTTCTCCACATTCTAAATGCTTATACACTATTTCAGAGTGTAAACTTAAAACTACTTGTGGCTTTTCAGTTTTCCAAGAGTTTGTGTTCTTAAAATGCTTTCTTATTGCTCTTCAGGTGCAGGATCACAAATAACACCTCTTCTCATTATGAATTAATGAGCTTTCTCCTCATTTTGCCATGTGAACCAAGAGAGTACAAACAAAATCCATAGCCATGGGGGTCTTCAGGTCACAGGATTAATGCACATCTTGTAGTAATTCAAAACAATAAAGCCAATTAAGGTAAAAAAGCCCTAACTACTTTATACCTATTCTATGGAAGGTACAGATAGAGATGCAATGATGCAACATTAATAAACTAAACTATTACTGCAACTGAGCCTTCAAAACGTCAGAAGTTAATGGAATCATAGAGTGAGGTTAAAAAAGACCTCTGCAAGTCATGTTGTCCAACACCTCTGCAAAACCAGGGTCACCCCATAAACGGTTATTCAAGACCATGTCCATGTAGACCTCCAAGGATGGAGAATTCACAAACTCTGGATCACCTGTGTCACTGCTCAATCATCCCCACAGTATAATACAGTAAACAAGTATTTTCTTGTCCCCAGACATTTTGTGCCCACTGCCTCTTGTCCAAGTTATGCCCAAAGAGACTGCATCATTTACCAGTACCTAAACTGGAAACACGCCACCAAGGTGAAATAAAGATTTTATATATAGTGTGGATAACTACATCTACAGTTCCTGTCTCTGCTCTTCCATGCTATCACAGATGCAATAGATATTTGGTATTGCAGAACTAGCATAAAAGCCATCAGCTCCTTAAAGCATAACCCAAATGCAGACGCAGATGTTCCAAATAGCTTTAAACAGTTCCTAAAGCAGGGAAAAGAAACTTTTGAAATAAAAAGTTTTTTGAAAATCATTGTTAGATACTAAGTTAAAACCTAAAACATGCTCATTCAGCATTCAACTTCCATTATTTCCTGACAATTCATACTCCCCAGTATTTCCTCAGTATTCCACTTTGCTTCTACTGGCTTCCCTTGTCCAGCAGTAATCAGCTCTCAACTGGTGCTATGGTCTAGCCTTGAGCTCTGTGGTGAAGGGTTGGACTTGATGATCTGTGAGGTCTCTTCCAACCCTGATGATACTATGATACACTACCCTTTGGGTAGTCCATTTTACCTCTAATGCATAGCATTCAAATCACTCCCCTCAAATCCACAACTCTTTTTGACCAAATCAAATACTAACCACTGCTTTGATGTCTCCCTTCAGTCTAATGTCATTTCATTAGTAGCTAGTATAGGTTAGTACAGTAATCTTTAGGTCATCATGTCCAAGACACTCATGATATGACTGGCGCAACATGCAAACTATGTACAAGGAAATTAACATAAGGAATAGCTATCAGCATTTAATGGCACAGTTCTCTAAACCTTCTCTCATGCTATTATGAATTCCCTACAGAAAATACCAATCTGTTAATATAGCTCTCTATTACCTTCTTGAGGATTCAAGAAAATACTTTTCTACAGAATCTTTTAACAGCATCCATTTAATTCTTGCTCAATTTCAGTTAAATTTCTTGAAGAAACAATGCCTTATACATCTCTTTTATATCTAATGCCTCCCAACTCTACAAAAGTTTATATGACCAAAAAGATCACGTACACGACACATACTAACATTACAGAAAATTTTACTTACTTTGGAAAATCTGTGTGAGCATGAGGAGAATTGTCTGATCTCCAAATTAAAATCTTCATCATTGGTATCATCTTCTTCCTCAGTTTCCATATGGTGGTATTTCTCAGAACGAGCTACAGACAAGGGAAACAAAGTATTTGGATTTATCAGGAAGAGTGGGTATCAAGCTTTGTATTAACTGTAAGGGTAACTTTACTCTTAAGATAATCTACGCTGAAATGTTAAACCATCTGTGAAATTGCAAGCTGCCAGTGGTTCTGATAATGGAGATTTTCAAAGCAGTAAAGAAACTTAAAACGCAGTGATTATTTAAACAAGACATCGATCACATTTTTTCTAATGCCATCAAACACCTACTGTCAAAATAACTCGTGTCATCTTCAGATTCCAATTGCGGAATAAATTCTGCTTTCTGCCTTAGCAGACTATTCCAGTCAAGGCTCCTGAAGAACTTGTGCTGCTTTACTTCATATGCACCACCTGGGGGAGCCAGAGAAAAACACTCAGCAAATGAGCTCAAATCTGCTGACATTAGTCCAACTAAGCCCCTCATCAAAAAAGGCTAATTATTACATGAAGGTATAGCCATCACTGAAAACAGAAAATCTACTACCCATTTTCAACAGAATCTCCTAAATCTGTTACAGCCACCAACTTGTCCCCATTTTGTTGTTACCATTACTTTAACAGTAATTGGCACTGCTTTATCATGTTCCTCTGAGGTTTGTTTTTTCCTGTTTTTTTTCTTTTTTTGGTTGTTTTTTTTTTTTTTTTTTGGATATACTCATTATTGTCTGTCAGCTGTACGTTAGCCAGAAGCGTTGGACATAGCAGTAGTCACAGAAATATAAATATGTGTACTAGATGAGTAAGTACAAGTTAGAAAGCAATGAAGAACTGATTCTCAGAAGTTGCTCAGTGTAAATACTGCTGCTGAGCAGGAGCAACTATTGGTGTTTTATGGCAGTAATAATTCCACAGAAAGCATCTTAGCATTTATCTTCTTACTGAGTATTGTCTAGTTGTTAAATAATTACACTAGCTTCAAGTAAAGAAACAACTATAAGAACACAATGAAATATTGGAATATTTGTTCTGGAGAGGCGGGCAAGGATGTTTATATTAATAAACATAAATTTAATACTAAAACGAAAACAAGTAATCTTCAGGAGCAAGATGATAGCTTGATTGTATTGGATTTATGTGGCATTGTTTCAGTGGTGGTGATGCTGCAGGGCTGGTTTCTGTGAAAAGATGCCATAAGCTGCCCCCACAGAGACAATATCACTTAGCTCTGAGTGACCTGGTGGCTGGCGCCTTTGTGATAAAATGCTTTTAAAAGGGAAAAAAAACTACTCTACAGCAGCCTGAAAGAGAGGAGTGAGAATATGTGGGGGAAGCAATTCTGCAGACATGAAGGATGGTTAAGGAGGGGTAAGGAGGTGCTTCCTGTGCCACAGAACAGATTCCCCTGCAGACAAAGCTGAAGATGATAGCGAGGCAGGCTGTACCCCTGCAGCCCATGGAAATTAACAGCGGAGCAGATACACACTTGGACCCCATAGAGGACTGCTTGCTGCAGTGGGTATACACTCAAAGGAGGACGTGACTCTACGGGAAGACCTATGGAGAGAAGCCCATGGTGGGGCAGATTTGTTGGCAAGACGTGCGACCACGTGGTGAACTCATGCTAGAGCAGGCTGCTCCTGAAAGACTGCACCCAGCGGAAGGGACTCATAGCTCATAGGAGGACTCACACTGGAGAAGTCTGTGGAGAGCTGTCTTCCATGGGAGGGACCTCTGTTGTGGGGCACTCCAAATCCTTTCTTCCCTCCACCTCCATCTTTGGAGGTTTGAATGGGGGAAGAAGGCAGCATGAAACTGCTCCCCTAGCCCTGCATTGCAGGCTTGAAGGGGGAACAGCAAAAGGTGCCCTTTTCCATAAGTGTACTGACTCGTGGCAAAGCCCATAGTGGAACTGGCTGGATTCTTCATGCTCAGTATACATGGCAACAGACACCATGTCTAGGAAGCTTATAAATAGAATGAGGAAAAATGAGGACGGAGTTCCTGCTTTTGCACTATTCTGTGCAGTTCCACTCCAGTCCCACTCTTGCACAGTTCATTCTGCTCCCCCACGTCTGCAAGTACAGCAAATCCCCTTAGCTGCATTTGAGAGCAAGCTGCCAGCAGCACCCAGACCTGGCTTCTCTTGGACCATCGTATCCTGACACCCTGATTACTACCCCAAGCTTGGGAACACAGCAGCAGTTTGGCTTTTTAACTTGCGCTGCTAAGACAGCGCCTCTCCATGATCTTTGCTTTGTGGAACCTGTGTCTGCAGATGCTTTGGGGGGTTTTACTTGCATTGGATTTAATGCTGTGTGGATATAGCTGCAGTTTTAGAGGCTGCTGCAGAGAAATTCAGAAGGGATCATCACTGAAGTCCTACTTCACCTCCATGACTAAAATCTGCTGTTCCCTAGGTTCTCTGCTCAGCCTGATTTGTAAGTGGGATAAAGCTGTCTTGTAGCTTAACCTTTTCCATTTTCTGACTTTCCTAAATTACTTAACTTGTCCATAAGCATCCTTGTGGAGATTTCCCAACCAAATTAGAACCTGTAAACAAACCTTAACTATTTCTGTATATAGCTTTGGGGTTGGGCTTTTTGGGAAAATAAATATAATTTTTATAATTCCTGCCTTGGCCAATTAATTCCCAACCAAATCAACCCCATGCCAGAGCAGAGGAAGAGTGTGAAGAGGAAGAAGCAGCAGAGGTTACATGTAATGAACTGATTGCATTTCCCACTCCTGGTCACTTGGGTCACTCATGGGGAAGAGCTAGAGAAACAGGGAATGAAGTTGAGTCCATTAAGAAGGGAGGGGTGAGGAGAAGGTACTTTAAGATTTGAGAATTATTTTTTATTACCCTACTATTATCCTATTAAATGGCAATAAATTTCCCCAAGTCAAGTCTTGCTTTGCACCAAGTGGTAACTGCCAAGTGCTCTCATTGTCCTTATTCTGACCCACAAATCTTTTATCATATTTTTGCCCCTGCCCTGTTTAGGGTGGAAAGTGACAGAGCAGTTTGATGGGCAGCTTTTGACCAGCCAAGGTTAACCCGCCATGTTAATACAGCATTCCCCAGGTCAAAGTTAAGTCAAGAGAAAGCCATAGAGAAAATGTGAAGTCTCCAGGACTGGTCTCCAAGTCAGAGTCAGGATTTCTGACTGTACCAGTGAAAAACTCATAATAGCCAAATCTTGTGTAAAGAACCCAAAATCTCCTTGTAAGTCACTAGCCAAGAAGTGAACTCTTCTCACAGCAGAGTAAAGGGATATTACATCAAACCTGCGCAATTCTTGATTGGTATCACACATTTCAACAGAGGTCCTTCTTCTGTGACTTTTCTTCTTCAAGTACAGCATCTATCTCCCTTCAGCTGGAATATGACTATGCCACTCAAGGCCTCCTCAGAAAAGACATTATTACAATCTTCATGAAATGTTATGCATCTAGCCAATGTTAAATAGATAGTGCTGTCACTTGAACTGCATGGTGCAGTCTGTGATAAAGTCTGGTATTTTCTAGTGCTCCCATGAGATCTGTCAGTTTGCAGCCTCCATTCCTGTGAGTAGGTTCTGATGTTTTAAAGAACAAAACAAACCCCACTTTGTTGCCCTTTCTGAACACTCCTCTGTGCTTCAAAGAAACGGCTGTCCCATTTGCTTCTTCCCACTGCCAGCTCTTGTGAGACTACAAGCAGCTGAATGCAGTGAGTCCACAAATGAGCTGCACAGATGCTCCACGTGGCAGCACTGGCCATTACAGCAGCTAAGCCAGACATATTCAGTAAATTCACTTTCTTAGCCAGCTGAAGGAAAACAGGCAGAATTTGCAACCTACTTCTAATCCAGTCTCTCACAATGGTCACAGTCTTGAACAAACACTGTTTACCAAGGAAAAAAAAACATTCTGGCAATGAAAGTACAATGCCTGAAAGAAGCATTCTTAAAACAAAGGAATGGAACCAGTTGTGGCTCTTCATTTTGCCTTTGTCAGTGGTGCCCTTTGCAGCACAAGAAGTAAATAGTATGCGAAGTTGTTGACTGGAACACAACATCTCCCTCGCTTCTAACTTGTCCAACGCAAGGCAAGAGAGATTAACAAGCTTTGCTGGATGTTCCTTACTTCAGACTATCAACTACAGTGAAGTCTAGGGGCTGTTGACACAGATCCCAGACACTAGGGGAGCAAGGGTCATGTAGTTCACTTATCTCAGTCCCGTCACCATGTTGCAAAAGGAAGACCTGTCATTTGGGACCTCTTCAGTTGTACTTGGGGTCTGGTTTTACTCACATTCTTCCTGAGTGGCTGTGGTAAGGCCAATAATGAACTGATTCTTAAAGCTTTTTATATCAGTTCTAAAAATATGTAGCACAATCTGACTGCTGGGCTTGTTCTGCAAGCAGTTTCCCAAACACTCTCATGTTGACTCAATCTGGCACTTGTTCTCCTTAGTAACTCCAGTGTACTTATATTCATGGCATACAGCATTCACTAAAAATATTACCATACCTTTACGTTCAAACTTCATTTAGCTAGGAGGCCTTTTCTGGTGTGTTTACATGGTGCTTTGCCTGCTGGGATGGCAGTCACTAACCAGGGAATGCATGCAATATTCTTCACTACTAAATTCCCAAATAAATACTGCTCCAACAAATAAAGTGTACTGCATAAACGCACAGTGCTTTCCTTTGCCTACACAGGCTGACTGCCGCTAGGAAAGAAAAAAAAGCTGTGTCATTGTCATAGGTGACCTGCTTCAGAAGAGTGTGCAAGGGCCATTATGCCAACCAGACCTGCTTGTCAGGGAATTTTGCTGTCTTCCTGTGGCCTGGGTCACAGATGTAAAAACGAGGCTTCCTACTGTAGTGTAGCTCTCTGATTACTATCCACTAGTGACCTTTCATCTGGGAAGTGATGAGGTGCCCATGGGAAGCCTTAGGGCAATGTCTGTCTTTGAGTGTGGTGTCACTGGCAGGACATCAGAGCCCTTGACCATGGGTGACTTTACACAACACTGGATCTGTTTGCAACAGGTAGGGAAGGCTGCACAAACAGGGAAAATGATCTGGGGGATAATATACTTCTCAGAAGGGACAGGCAAAGAAGATGGTGGGGCTGTCCTTGATGCCAGGGAGGGATATCAATGTCTAATGCTTAGTGATGGTGGGAGATAGGATTGAATATCCATGGGTAAAAATTAAGGGGAAGGCAAATAAGGCAGATATCTGACCACCCAGTTAGGATAATGATATTGATCAAGCTATCTGAAAGCAGCTCTCAGAGTTTCACAACTGCTACTTCTTGTTTTGATGGGGGATTTCATCTTCCCTGATGTCTGCTACAAATACAATACTGCAGAGAAGGAACAACCCCACAGGATCCTTGAGTGTGTGGGAGATAACATCCTAACACAGCTGGTGAAGGAGACAGCTAAGAAAGGAGCCCTCCTGGATGTGTTGCTTGTTAATAGGGAAGGACCCGTGGGGGATGTAATGGTTGCAAAGTAACTTGGGAATAGGAACCACAAAATCATAGCGTTTTCAATTCTCAGGGAAGTAACGAGGAGAGATTAAAAGAACGGCCACCTTGAACTTCCACAGGGCAGATCTGGCCTGTTCAGGAGACTGATAAAATCCTACCAAGACATCCACCCGGGCAAAGGAGTGGAGGAACTATTTAAGAAGGAAAACTTCAGGTCCTGAAAGATGAGCCAGTGAACAAGGAGACCTGTATGGTCAAATAGAAAACTTTGACTGGAGCTCAGGAACAAGAGGAGACTATAGCCTTTGGAAGAGGGGGCTGCCCATTCCGGTAGACTACAAAGACAGGGTGAAACAAGGCAGGGAGAAAATTAGAAGGGCTCAAGCGCAGCTTAAATTTAATCTGGGTACTACTGTGGAAGACCTTAAAAAAATGTTTCTGTAAATACCTCAACAGCAGAAGAAGATGGAAGGAGAATTTCCAGCCTTTAATGGATGCAGTAGGAAACACAGTGACAAAGGATGTGGAAAAAGCTGAGGCATTCAACATTTTTTTTTTTTTTTTTTTCCTCAGTCTTTAACTTATTTGTCCTTCAGGTAGCCAGCCAGCACTGGTAGACAAGGAAAAGGAAGGAAATGAGGCCTCTCTGCTCCAATCAGAAATGGTTTGTGACCTGCTACATCTTTGGGTGCACACAAGTCTATGCAACCAGATGGGATCCATCCAAGAGTGCTAAAGACGCTGACAGAAGAGATCACTAAGCCAGTCACAATATATTTTTTCAGCAGCTCTGGATAACTGGTGAGATCTTGGTGGACCAAAGGTAGGCAAATGCAATGCTCACCTACAAGAACGGACAGAAGGAGGATCTGGAAAACTACAGACCTGTCAGTCTGGCTTCAGTTCCAGAGAAGGTCATGAAGAAGATCATCATGATGGACATCACACATGGGACAACAGGATGATTTGACCCAGTCAGTATGAGTTTATTAAGGGTAAGTCTTGTTTGACCAATGTGATCACCTTCTATGACAAGATAACCTGCCTGATGGATAAGGGAAAGGCTGTTGATGTTATTTACCTTGACCTCTTGAAAGATTTCCCACAGCATCCTCCTGAAGAAAATGACTGCACATGGCTTGGACAGGCACACGCTGTGCTGGGTAATAAACTGGCTGAATGGTCAGGTCCTGAGGGCTGTGGTGAATGGAGTTAAATTCAGTTGGCATTCAGCTGCTAGCAGTGTCCCCCAGGGCTCAGTACCGTGGCCAGTTGTGTTTAACACCTTTATCAGTGATTTGTTTGAGGGCAGTGAGTGTGCCCTGGGCAAGTTTGCAGATGACATGAAGTTGGGTGGGCATGTCAGTCTGCTGGAGAGCTCTGCAGAGAGATCTGGACAGAGTAGATAGATGGTCCGAGGCTAATGTATGAGATTCAATATGGTCAAGCACTGAGTGCTGCACTTGGGTCACAACCCCATGCAACAACATAGGCTCAGGAAAGAGTGGCTGGTGAGCTGTTTGGTGGAGAAGGAACTGGGGCTGTTGACATGGTCTCAAAGGTCTCATCCAAACTCAACAGTTACATAACTTTATGAATGTCACATGTGATTTTTTTTCTTTTTAAAGAATCACAGAATTAACCAGGTTGGAAGAGACCTCTAGGATCATCGAGTCCATCCATCACCTAACTGTGATTAACTAAAACATAGTACTAAGTGCCTCATCCAGTCTCCTTTTAAACACCTCCAGGGATGGTGACTCTGCCACCTCCTCAGGTAGCCCATTCCAATGGGCAATTACTCTTTCCATGAAGAACTTCTTCCTAACATCCAGCCTAAACCTGCCCTGGGGCAGCCTGAGACTGTGTCCTCTTGTTCTGTCATTGGATGCCTAGGAGAAGAGACAACCCCCACCTGGCTACAACCTCTTTTCAGGTAGTTGTAAACAGCAATAATGTTTCCCCTGAGCCTCCTCTTCTCCAGGCTGAACAAGCCCAGCTCCTTCAGCTGCTCCTTGTAGGGCTTGTGCTCCAGCCCCCTCACCAGCCTTGTTGCCATTCTCTGGACACGTTCAAGCATCTCAATATCCTTCTTAAATTGAAGGGCCCAGAACTGGACACAGTAGTCAATGTGTGGCCTAACCAGTGCCGAGTACAGAGGTGGAATGACTTCCCTGGTCCTGTTGGCCATACTATTCCTGATACAGGCCAGGATGTTGCTGGCTTTCTTGGCCACCTGGGCATACTGCTGGCTCACGTTCAGTCACCTGCCAACCAATGCCCTGAGATCCATCTCAGCCTAGCTGCTCTCCAGCCACTTTGTCCCCAGCCTGCAGCACTGCATGGAGTTGTTGTGACCAAAGTGCAGAACCTGGCACTTGGCCTTGTTAAAACTCATGACACTGGACTGTCCAGGTCACTCTGCAGAGCCCTCCTACCCTCTAACAGATTGACACATGCTCCCAACTCTGTGTCATCTGCAAGCATACTGATGCTGGACTCAATCCCCTCATCTCTATCATCAGTAAAAATATTAAACAGGACTGGGCCCAGCACTGATCCCTGGGGCACACCACTAGTGACTGACTGACAACTGGATGTGGCACCATTCACCATCACTCTCTGGCCTGTCCCTCCAGTCAGTTCTTAACCCAGCACAGAGTGCACCTGTCCAACACACAGGCTTCCAGCTTTGCCAGGAGTTTGCTATGGCAGACAATGTCAAAGGCCTATGATGAAGTCCAGGTAGACTACATCTACAGCCTTCCCCATGTCCACCAGGTGGGTCACCTGGTCGTAAAAAAAAAAAATCAAGTTGGTCAAGCAGGACCTGCCACTCCTAAATCCATGCTGTCTGGGTCTGATCCCCTGACCATCCTGTAGGTGCCCTGGACCTACAGAGTACAGCACTGAACTAGCACAGTGGCAGCTTGTGGTCTCATCAATACCCATTTAATTCTTTAATAAATGTCACCATGGGGAGAAGAGTACATGCATAAGCAGGAAAGCAAAAGCATCAACACGGTGAACATACTAAGGGGGGAAAAAAAGGGTATATGAAATTATTTTAGTAAGTTTTAGTTGAATTTTCTCATTATCTCAGCCCCTTCCGAGTCCTCACTGGGCATCAAAAAAGGACTGCTATGGTTTTAATCCACCTGTCTTCTGCGCTCCATCCCAGCTGCTCATACAAAACTCCCCCACACCACATTATGGGTGACACAGGAAGGAGGATTGGGAGCAAAAGAATAAGCAATGACAAGAGAGCGTACAAAACCTAGGAGCAGAAGCAGCAAAGCGTGCCCCAGAAACAGGAAGCATCTCACATCACAGTCCAAACTCCAAGCCCCATCCTCCTTTGCTCCAACCAGCTGTTCCTTTATACAGCGGGCATGACATCATGACTGTAGCAAATACCCATTAGCTGGTTCAGCTGACTGTCTTGGTTGGTGTTCCCTCTCAGGGGAACCCTGGACACTCCTTAACATTCACATTTCTGATTTTTTTCTTCTTTCATGCAAGACAGCAGTGTTTGTTGAATGAGAGTGACAACACATTTCACAACACAATGTCAAATTAGTTTAAGTATTCACCACCCACCCTAAAGCCTAGAAGAACTAATTTTGAAGGTTAGGACACTTTTCAAAACTGGAGCATCAGTTGTGTATTCACTTCCATTCTTTGTTTCTGTGTTTAGTTGTTTAACACTGTACTCAAGAAGGAACCTGGTCCAATGGCTAACTTGGTCTTTGAAGCACTACTGTTTTAATTACCAAATGAAAAGAAAACTAAACAGAGATGACCACGTATAAACTCAAAAAATATCCCTATCATCATCTTATTAGGCTCATACTACTGGTCTGAAGCTACAGAATACCCTCTGCTGCAACAGCACGTTACCGTGACACTTGTCTTGACAGATGTTTCCCAGGCAAAACAAACAGGTAAACAAAAGCTCCCCATGATGAATACAGGAACTATTTCCCACACAATAACAATTTCAAATAGTGCCTGCTAACCTGTTCCCAGTCTTTCCAAAGGATTCTGTCTGAGCAGCAAAGTAATTAGATCCTGGGCATCTGGAGGTGGTGCCTCATCTTTTTCAGGCCAGTTGATTTCATCTAGCAAAACAGAAAGTTATTATTGAAGTCTGATCCTGTCATTCAGTAGAAACTGTGTGAAAGTTCTCATCATGAGCTACCAGTAAAGTTAAGGCAACTTCTTCATGCTTCTCTGTTCAGTATCAGCTACTTCAAATTGTTATACTCTTTATGCAGACTCCATAAACATACGTTCCCTTTTCCATCAAAAGTATCGCTTCACACCAAACAGTGTTTAACAACGAAACACAGGAATGCTTGGTTCATGCAAAACTACTGCAAAGTATGAGCATGATTTGCATGCAGTCCCTTCTTCCTCCCTGCCCAAAATCATGATTTAAATTTTAGTTCTGTTCCATGACAGCTGCTGTTAAGAAAAGACACTGCTGACCCAACCCAGCAGTCACTGTTCACACTGTAATCACCCTATAATGACAGTAGATTCATTGGAGTCACTAATTTATTGACTATGAACCATGGTATTGGACTGTCATCAGAAGAGACACCTGCAAATGCACCTTTTCCCAAGTGCCTCATACTTCAAAGTAAATCCACCTCATTCTGCTGACTCTTATACTACTAAGGCTTTTTCAATTTATAGCACTTTGGGCCTCATACAATCAAGATAAGAAATTCTTTATTAGGCTAAATAAAAACTCAGATAAACTTTCATTTAAATGAAACAACATAAAATTGTGCCAATTTCAGTATATGAACTTCATAATAACTCACATAGTAAGTTTTGTCTATTTTTTAGCAGATGCTGCCTCCACAAATGTAACACACTGCAAGTTCAGATAAAACTGTGCCTAAGTTTCTTGGAGGGATTTTGGCATCAGATTAGCACAATGCTAGATGCCTGGGACACACAGAAGGCTGTTAAGGAATTTGTTACCATTATACAATCCAAAGCTTTCCTTCAACATTATCATAATTAAAAGCTACACATGAGTTTAATCTATTTCAAAGTTTAATAAAAGGTACTGAAATAAACTGGCATGAAATGCAGCTTGTTTCTGGAGCATTATTTTTAACACCAATTATTTTAGGCATTTTAAGTTTACACTGAGGACTCCACAGTTGTACTCAATACAACCTGGGAGCAGGAAAGGTAACCTAGAATGAAGAAAGAGTCAGGTAAAATGATGGCGTTAAGATTTTTAAAGTAGAATGTAGATTTCACCCACAGAAACTGGAATAAAAATCTAGGCTATAGTGTGGGCTCTATAATATAGCTTTAACAGATTAATACAAAGAGACCATACATTCAGCACAAGAAACTTATCTAACAAAAGAGTTCTGAAGATACTATGCATGATTTCATAAAGTACGGTTATTCAGAATAGAAGAAAATAATGACTCAGTATCAAAACAAGAAACTAAGCTGACCAACAGCCTTGGAGAGTGAGTGGGACTATATCAGATCTACAATCATACACTTCTATAGATAATCTCTGGAATATAAATGGACACATTCAAACAGATACAGTTATTTAAGTATCATCTACAAAAAATGTAAAATAAACACCACAAAATAAAGTCTAAAGTGCAATATTTGCCATTAATTTTATACTATTCCCTCCTCTTCTCCCAGTCAGAGAGCATAAAGATAAGCACACATGTGCCTGTGTCTGGAAACGCAATAAAAACATGAGTTATTTCTATGTGCCTGCCTATAGCTTCCACTGCAGTTTAAATCTGATTTGGAAAAAAAAAACATGAATATGCATAGCAGCTGTGAGGTACCCAGAACAAAGCCAGCATTTGCTGCTTGTGTTAATTAAACAGTTGATTCTAGCTGCCATTTAGGCCTCAGCATATCATATCAGAAAACAATATGGTTATAAATCCATGAACAGCTAAGATGTTGTATAAAGAGGTCACACACCAGAGGCAACTCACAAATCCATTTCATTAGTTTAAAAACAAGTCTGGGTTTCAACTTGAGAAATAATGACAAGAGTGTCTCCAGTACAAATGTGGATTTGTTGTCTTCCCAGAGAGTAAGGAATCAGGTATCGTTAGTTTTGTTTCTATTGTTTTTCTTTTGTATGCTTGGCTTTTTTGTTTGTTGCTTTGCTTAGCTATTAGATCTCTTAAGCAAAGCATAAAACAGCCAGGGAAATAGCAAGAGACGTGCCATTCTGTTAAACTTTTGCCATAAATAAGAGACTCTCTACATCTATGCATCTGGGAAATTTATGGAAAACAGCAGGTAGGTTAGTAAACAAT
Organism: Tricholaema leucomelas; assembly: GCA_013400475.1. Taxonomy (NCBI): domain Eukaryota; kingdom Metazoa; phylum Chordata; class Aves; order Piciformes; family Lybiidae; genus Tricholaema lacrymosa; species Tricholaema leucomelas. The sequence continues at coordinate 93,073 of WAAF01006432.1, read as the reverse complement.
TCTGTTTAATTATCGTTCAGTTTTGCCACAAGCCACATAATACGTAGGGTCAGCTTGCAGGTTAAGATTAAAAGGTTATTGAATTTTAAATGGAAGAAGAACAGCTGCTACAGAAACAACATTACACTACAACAATCACCAATGAAATCATTAACAATCTGTCAACTGAATTTCTTTCCTTCTCTTTCACATTATTTATTATTTGGGAGACATTTGTTTTAGGGTTTTATTGCATCTTTGTTAATTTCTTCATCATACCATGAGGCATTTTCCCATTTAGGCAAATTTATTTTAACCGTTTATTCTCTTGTCCAGTTTCTTTACTAAACACTGAAATCATTGTGCCACAGTAGCATCACTTTTCTTCCAATACTGCTTTTCTAACAGTGCAGCTTAAACGTTGAACTTTTAATCCAAATTTGTTCTTACTGCTTTGACAGCAATTTCTGTACTACAGTCCTATAACTACAGAGATTATGAGCAAAGCTATCTTGAAAAACTACCTTATTAATAAAGTTCTAAATATCTTTACTACTAGCAGAATTGAAATGTTTCGCAACAAGCTAAGAAATTCAGCATTTATTTCATAGTGATCCTCACCACTGATTACTTGTCCAAACAGCTCTTCTGGTGTGTCTCCAAAGAATGGCACACATCCAACAAGAAATTCATAAAGGATAATTCCCATAGCCCACCAGTCCACTGGTTTCCCATAACCCTGTCTCAGTATCACTTCAGGAGCTATGTATTCTGGTGTGCCACAGACCTAAGGGAAAGAAGATAAGCATGACAGTAAACCAAGCCTAACTGAGCTATGTCACAACATTTTTAATTCTTGAAATGAAAAGTAATGTCTGGTAAAAGACAGTCTGTGTTTTATACACGGGAATCTATCATGGCAAATACTTCATTTAATTTAAACATATCCTTATCTTTACATGGAGGTTGTGATAGTTTTATCTTAAGTAACTTTTATAGCAAGCAGATTGTGAGCAATGGTAATGTGGCATGCTTGAAAGGAAATGGGCCATAGCAAGGATTTTTAGCACCCTTGGTAGTACAATGCATCATGAGCTCCACAAAGTACTCTGCTGAGACTTCTGAATTCCTTTTAACAACAGCTTTCCATTTGTCTTTCTTACAGTTTCACTTGAACACAATTAGGTTGTTCATCTTACTAATAGATCCTAATGTAGAAAGAAAAAAAAGCCTTGAATAACCTGCAGGGCATCATTAAAAGTAACTGCCACACACAATTGGAACGGCAATGAAGAATAACAGTTTATACAGTACTGCAACACATTCTACTGGAAAAACATTACTTCATTTGAATACTGAACATAAAGGTGAAAAAAAAGTGTCTTACTTGTTTGTCAAGGAATTCTCTAGCATCCTTCTCAATGTGACCCTCATACAAATTGGTAGTCAAACTCATTAGCCCCACTTTTGACAGGCCAAAGTCTGTAAGCTTTATATGGCCCATGGATGTTACCAGCAAACTGAAAATCAAAACGATCTGACGTTACTGTGTTGTAATTCACCATTATGTGATTATTATTATTACTATTACACTTGGATGAAAATGTTTCAATAGAACTGCAAAATGTAAGGACAGTTTAAAATCTAATTTAACCAGGTACAAAATAAAGAGGTTAACAAATCTGACAGTTCTGCATTTGTTACTATTACTATCAGAAGTAAACAAACTCTTAATAGGCTATTGCACAACATTTTATAGGATCTGCAGCTGCTGAGAGATAAACACTTTGAAGAAACAGTCGTCATATGAAAGACTCAGAATAGAAAGTGTCACTTCTGAAGGCAAGCATTTTCCTTCTGCAGCACCCTGGGTCACTTGAAAGAAACTCAGGTACTAAGTTAATTAGCAACTATTACTACACTGGCCTGAGGTATCATGCTATGAAGGTATTGTCACTCAACAGACATGATTTCTACAAATTTTTCTTTTTCAAATGTGAAACAGGAAGAGCATTAATGGAGCTGCAACAGCCACACGTTTTAGCACTGTGACTTGTTTTAACGTTGTTTACATGTGTAAAAGCAGCATTGTATTTCTAAATATCAGAAAAAAAAACATTCATGCAACAGGGAGGTTTTCTCAGCATGGTCAACCTTGTTTTCATATACTCAACTACTGCAAGCTGGTAACACTTTTTATTAAATGATGTTTTAAGCATACTTTCAAAGATCTTTTCTTAATAATCAAAATGCATTCCCCTCCACTTCAGCCAGAAGTGGGGTTTTTTTTAGCTACTCTGATAGCCTCTTCTATCTTAAAGAACTCTTCTTGAAAAAAATTACTTTCTTGTAACTGCAGCTAATGATAATCAAAATACTGAGCAGACATCATGAATGCACATAAATTCACAAACATTCAAAACAAATTTACACCTTTCCCTATTTGCCTAACAATTTCAAAGTCCTCTGTCTTTTGGTTATACGCTGTATACATACTTGTCTGGTTTCAAATCCCTGTGAACAATTCCGTAATTATGAAGGTATTCCAAAGCCAGAACAGTCTCTGCAAAGTACATCCTTGCCATATCTACAGGTAAGGGACCCATATTCTTCATCAAAGTGGCACAGTCTCCACCTGTGGAAAAAGGACAAACGTTCCAAATAATGCTATACATTTGGTGGTGTATTAGTATGATCCATACATGCCGCAGAAACAGTAGTCATAAATAGTTGTTGTCCAATTAGCTGAGTTGAACATGTAACCACGTCAGCTACTGTACTAAGGAAAGTACCACAAAGGTGGGATGTCGGGGGGTACATGCAAGAAAAGCCTGCATAACCACAGCATGGGTATCAGAGGGCCACAAAGATGACCATCAGAGAACTGGAGCACCTCTCCTATGAGGACAGACTGAAAGAGCTGGGGCTGTTCAGAGGAGGCTTCGGGGTGACCTTATTGTGGCCTTCCAGTATCTGAAGCGGACCTACAAAAAAGCTGGGGAGGGACTTCTTAGGATATCAACAGGACTGGACTAGGGCAAAGGAGCAAAGCTGGAGATGGGTAGGTTCAGACTAGACATGAGGAGGAAGTTCTTCAACATGAGAGTGGTGAGAGCCTGGAATGGGTTACCCAGGGAGGTGGTTGAGGCCCCATCCCTGGAAGTGATTGAGGCCAGGCTCGATGAGGCTCTGGCCAGCCTGATCTAGAGTAGGGTGTCCCTGCCCATGACAGGGGGGGTTGGAACTAGATGATCCTTATGGTCCCTTCCAACCCTGACTGATTTTATACCTTACACTATCTGTTCATTTTTCCCCTTCAGCATCAGCAACTTTTAAATTGCGTCCCACTCCCTTTCCTCATTACAATATCTACTTAAAACCCAGTTATTTCCCATTGTACCTGGAGCATGAAGTGTTTTACACAGGGAGATTATGATTGGTGAAAAGAAAAAAAAAATAACAAAAACCTACGTTGCTGTTGGATTCAGATCCTAAATCCGTATTGGTAGAGTACAGAGGATACGATACACAGGAGGCCTTTCTAATCGAAGTACCATATGAGTTATTTCTGTTTCTCCCCTTTCTTTGTAAAACAAAACAAACATTTTACCTTCAACGTATTCCATGACCATGCATAAATGACGTCGTGTTTCAAAGGAGCAATACATGCTGACAACGAATGGATTTTCTGCAAATGTCAGGATATCACGCTCAACAAAGGCCTGTTGGATCTGGTTTCGGAGGATGAGATTCTGCTTATTAATTTTCTTCATAGCAAATCTTTGTCTGGTTTCTTTGTGTCTCACAAAATAAACCGCACTGGAGAAGTTCAAATGGGAGAGAAAATGTTTTTTCAAAATCTGAATAAATGTTAAAAATATGCTTTGAAACACTTTTTTTTTTTTTGGTAACATCTATTTTTAAAAAAATTGGTTATCTTTCACATTACAGAACAGCTACAAATCTCCATTTCATAACCAAGTGAGTCTTGGTCAACACAAACTGCTACACAGATCAAACAACTCCACTGTTCCCTAAAGCAAAAAAAAACCAGTTCAGATGTCCCCCCAGTAGATACAACAAATGCTCTCAGCTCAGGCACGTTCTGAGTGCTTCCATCAAAACCTGGCCACAGCACAATGTTATAAATCATTCTAACAAGTGCTTGTACTCTCAGTGTGCTGTCAGGTAATTGTGACTCAGATTCTGTCCATGGCATTTTATAACATGTCACAGGATTCTCAAAAGTTTCTCAGAAGCTGCTCAGTGAGGTGGCTCCCTTATTGCCAAGTGCAAAAACTTCTGTTCTTATTCAGTCCCTGATATCAGAGCTGATCCATATTAGCAGTAGGTCACCAGCATGTAATCCAAAATAAAGATCATCACATTAATCTCATTATACTGCAGGATTAAGATGTATCTTGGCATAAAGAATTTCCACTGGACTGCTGGATACAAACTTCCTTGTAGATTTGTTTAGATAGGTCAAGGCAGCAAGAAAAGCAGAAGGAAGGAAATCCTCACATGAATAGGCCATGAATAACTGACATAAGACTGTTCAATTTATCAAAATCTCCAAGCAAATCTTGAAAATGTTTGCGTTGCAGCATTTAATGCTTATAGCATTTCCACTATATAATTACCACAGTAATGAGTGTTTATGGAAAGAAAGGTCTGAAAGGAGAAAACAGAGGAGGAAAAAAAATGAGACTCATTTATGTACTTTTGAAGGTCTCTTGTCCCTGTAAAATCAAATTATTAGCATACAATTATTCACTCAAACAGAAAAAGGAATTATGTCCTTACTATTTCTATGGAGATCTCCCCACAGCTACCAAAGTTAAAGATGCTGAAAAAAATCAATATGCTTCTTTCCTTTGTGGGGGAAAACCTTTTCTAGACAAGAACATTTTGCTTACTGATTCCAAAAGCTTTTATTAATCCCTCATTATTATTTGAGTATGGGGCAAGCAGAAGACACTACACCATTATGAAAGTAGGGGGAAACCACATGGGTAAAACCCTGCCCTTCATGCACTCTACTAAGCCTCACTCCTTTCTCCCCTTCCATAACTGGAATAAAGAACCAGTTACTCAGCTTCAGTACTCCTCCCAGCTGGCTTCATACCTTTAGGTCTCCTGCACCTCTTACTACTGCTTCCCTCACATACTTCTCCCTCTCCAGCCCTTTATTATATTTCTTCTCTCTCTCTTACATTCCAGTTTTCCTCTTGCTTTTGTTGCTATTTTCTGTCAGTCTGTTTTAGCTTCTTAATCTCCATCTCTTTATCTTTTCCCTTCCCTATTCCAGTCCCCTCACACACATTTTGCATGTAAAAAAATGAGCCCTACAGGTACGATCCTTGAAAAAATAAAATTACATAAGTGAACTGAAGACTACAGACTCAGATCTTTCTCAGAGCTTTAATTTGGACAGTGTGCCAGTACGAACTCTTAAAAGACAGGTATTAGAAAGAGTGTATATTTAGAGCATTGTGAAGAGTTGCGGCTGGGCCAGCCACTAAACAAATGACAGGCACCCTCCACCAGTCCCTCTCCCTTGCCAACGAGAAAAAGAAGGGAAAAAGTGAGACAGATGTAGGAATTGGAAAAGAAAATGAAAACTGCTTTACTAGAAGCAATAATAATAGGATGAAACACATACAAACCCAGTATCAAACCCACTCCAACAATGACCATTATTCACTGTGACCAATGGTGCTAGGGCAGAAGTACCAGAGTGGACTCAGCAGCAGACGTAAACTAGATTCATAAAATTCATGGATCGAGATCAAACACAGAACAGACCAAGTCCTCCTCTGATGCTGGCCATTGGGAAAAAAAAAAGTGAAGAGGAAGCAGCTCACTCTCATGACCCCTTAGCTTTATACCAAATACAATGTACATGGAATTGAAGACCTCATTGTTCAGTTTTGGGTCACCTACACTGTCTACTTCTCCCTGCAGGTGTGGCATTTTACTCTCCAACAGAGCAGGAACCTTGGCCCGAGCATCAATCTTTGGTACTAACTATAAATACTAAATATGTCCTAGAAGCAGACACTGTCTGTGAACACATGCCATGAACTTCAGAAAGTGCAGTTACTTAGAAGCAACTGAGCTGAAAATTAAAAGTCACTGAATAGAATTTGTTCTGTTTTATTTCAGACCAGGACAAGTACCTTGATAAATCCCCTCTTGTAGATCATGTGGGTCTGTAGGGTCATTACCACCATATTTAAAGATGAAGAAACAGTAAGTTCTAGGGACTGTCTAGCCCTGCAAATATCTGGGACATGCTGGCTATGTTTCTCCATCTCTCTAAACTGCCTTCTTCAGTCTTAGTGACAGGCAGTTAAATGTTTAACTTTCAACTAGAATTCAGTTATCTGCTACTACTCAGAAAAGAAATTATTAGTTCAAGTGTGTTGAAGTCACACAATAACTGCAACATAGTTGTCTCACATTTACACATAAATATACACACTATGTCATGTAAAGTGTTTTTACATGATCTTCAAAGCATCATTTACACGAGAAAAGACCTTTAAGATCATGAAGTCCCTAGCACTGCCAAGTCCTTCCCTAAACTATATCCCTAAGCACCACATTTTACTTCTAAAATAACCCCAAGGATGGTGATTAGTCTACTTGCCCATTAGAGAACTTCAACCCTTTCGGTGAAAAATTTTTAACCTAACACCCAATCTAAACTTTCCCTAGAACAACTTCAGACCATTTAGTCTTGATCTGTCACTTGTTACTTACAAGATGCTGAAACTGATCTCACTACAACCTCCTCTGAGGTAGGTGTGGAGAACAATGTTTCCTGTCAGGCTCTTGGTTAAGCATCTCTAGTTCCTTCAGCCACTCCTCATGAAACATTTTCTCTAGACCCTTCAGCAGCTCCAGCTTCTCAAGGCCTTTCTTGTAGCAAGGGGCCCAACACAGCCTTCACATCCTCATCAGCACTAAGTATAGGGGGGCAATGACTTCCCTACTCCTGCTGGCTACACTACTCCTGATACAGGCCAGAAGGCTTTTGGTCCTTTTGGCCACCTGAGCACAGTGCTACCTCATATTCAGCTGGCTGTCAAATCTGCACCTCTACATCATTTTCCACCAGGCAGCTTTCACGTTCTCTGAAAATAGTAACCCTGACTTGCAACCTGTAGCAGCTTATTGTGTAGATTGTGATGGACTTCTAGCTTCTGTTCACTTACCTGAAAGCTGTCAATTTGCAATATTCAATCAATCAGCACTAAACTTGGATTTTTCTTTTTCCTCTCACAGAGTCACTTCTTCACATCTATCTCTACTCTTTATTTTTCAGAACATTACATCTGGAGTGCCGCATGGAAATCTGTATTTGTTTTGTAAGTGTCTGTAAGAGACAGTACAGCACTTCTACTTTCATGATCATGAAATGCTGTTCACGTTTTTCAGCATATTATAGACAACTGTAAATTTGAGGATTTCTCTTACACAAAATCAATGTGTTAAGAACACCCAGACCACTGTGTCAATCCATTCAGTGACAGCAGTATGCTCTGGTTGTGATAGCCACAACCAGAAAAGCGTTGTTGCAATTTCCTGTGGTTTCAAACTAAGAATCTGCTTTCCATATCACTCACCTTTTTTTCATAACAGGGTAAAAAGAGATCTCAGAAACAATCTCTGATTTTACTGTATGGATCTCAACAAGTACTGGGTATTTGACTAATGCTGTATTTCACTATCACAAGGTAAGTTCACTTTCCAAGAGAAATAAGGAAGTTAACTTTGGCATTGTCCAAATATTACTTTATTCCACTTTGAGCATAAATCTGAGTTTGGAAAAGTATCTAAAATATTTTTAGCTAGGCACAAATATGAAACACCATACATATATTAAGATAGCAAGAAAAAATGCTAAAGCATTTAACTGGGTTGGTAAATTGCTGCAGCTTAAATATTATGCAATCTATTATTCCACTCTTACAAGCAAGATTCCAGTTCTGTTGGAGTTTTTTTTCCTAAGTACTCATAAGCTTCAGGTCTAGTTTACAGCTCTTCGGTAACTTGAACTTTTAGAGTCACTTTACAATCTAGTCTACACTCAGTGCCTGAAGCTAATGAAGCCATGTTGCTTTGACCATACGTAAAAAGCTAATACGCCTAAAGTAAGTCCTGGCTTGCCCCTCCCTACTGCTGATGGGGGAAGCAAGGGCAAGAGGAAAACATAGGCTTTGGCCATTATGTCCCCTCCTAAAGTGATAAATAGATACCCACAGGTGCACTTGTCTTGTCCAAAAAAGGCTAAGCAAAATCTGGTTTCATCTAACATGGTCAGTTTGGAAAAGTGCCATTCTAAGCATTACACTCAGGCAAATAATATAAACCGAGATAAGTTGCAAGCAGTGCACTCCACTCTAACAACATGCTCTGATCTGCCATGCTGGGCCCTATCTGCTTCATAATAACAAGCCCTGATGTTTTTGGCTTAAAGTACCTAGAAAATTAAGTACCTAGAAAATTAAGTGCCTCAAGTTTACCAGGAGAAGGCATTAAGTGCCTTGAGATGTGGTGAGAAGTGCCACCAACATCATGCTCTCTGCGCATCTGCAAGATACCCTGCCTGCACCTCTGCAAACCTTCATGCCAAGTCTGGAGTCCAAGACGAACCAGGACCAGGTCATAGATCATTTGCCTCTTCAAAAGCCTCTCTCTAACCAAATCCAAGTGCCTTCTGCCTTAAATAGAAAGGAGCTTCTCGGGTCTTCCTCGAGGGCAAGTGGCGTATTTGCTNCAAGTTTACCAGGAGAAGGCATTAAGTGCCTTGAGATGTGGTGAGAAGTGCCACCAACATCATGCTCTCTGCGCATCTGCAAGATACCCTGCCTGCACCTCTGCAAACCTTCATGCCAAGTCTGGAGTCCAAGACGAACCAGGACCAGGTCATAGATCATTTGCCTCTTCAAAAGCCTCTCTCTAACCAAATCCAAGTGCCTTCTGCCTTAAATAGAAAGGAGCTTCTCGGGTCTTCCTCGAGGGCAAGTGGCGTATTTGCTACAAGATTCTCTTTCCAAAATAGTTTAATGTTTCTTACATTGCTAGTTACTTCTTAAGTGTTCTAGATGCACCGTTTTCCCCTTGGTGTAATACTTTCCATGACTGTGCAAAGAACCCATTATTAAAAAAACATGGTCTGTGGTGAAATTCCTGAATATCAAAATTAATAAACTATATTAAATTTGGAATAGATCCTGCCCATACTGCTACACTCTATTTCATTTGTCAAAGAACCTTGAACTCCCTGCAGAAACACTTGATGCTTTAAAAGTTTAGGTTCCTCACCAGGAGCCACACTTAGTTTTAGTAATTTCCTGAGAAGAGACTGATAAATTCTTTGCTGACCTGGAGTCACATCTCTAGTGATGAGGAGCCACATATGAGGCTGTGATTCATAAAATGGCAATATGGTAAAAGTTTACAGATCAGAATTCACAAATAGCACTGCACCACCTCCTAGCTAGGTGACATCTATGACCTGACAGTGTTTATTTTGGGGCAGGGGTAAATGCTGCCTAAAGCACTTCACTCCTAACAAACATGCAGTACAGTGTAGGTCTTTTAAGCCCCCCAAGACAACACACATACCCTCCTCTCATCGGTATTTCAGATACATCCCAGTCTGCTTAGAAGCAAATGAAAAGTTCTCCATCTGAAGAAGAGACAGCCGTATCACAAGCTCCTGGCTAAGAGAACGCTATGGCTATGGTGCTTCTCTCCCAGTTGGTATTTGCCCTACTTGCTCCAACATGTCACAAGTTTTGACTAATAAAATTACTTCTCCATCAACATCAATGCCTTCTGTCTTTACAGCAGAGAGTAAACATAGGCAGAAAATGATGAAGCTGTTACCCAGATCCCCTATCAGTAAACTGTTCTGCATTTGCAAATGAAACACTTAAGAAACTGAGTTCCTCACTCATTTGCAGCATGCTGCACATTCAGGAAGGATAAAATTTAAGCCCTTTAACAGAGTAACCGTCTTTCTCCCAACACCAAGAGAACTGCATCAGCTGCTGATACTAGATCCACACATGATATGCAATTAAAAAAAAAAGGTAAGTCACTCAGCCTGTGCTGTACTGCAAAGGGAGGCTCACTCGAGGAAGATAAAGTGCCTAAGTTCAAAGTTCATAGTTTTGAGTAAGTCCATAATGAATGATAAATGTAAGATCCCTAGCATAGAAATTGCCAGCCTGTACTTTCTAAACTTCTCTTTAAAACGGTGGGTTTCTAGGATTGAAGCTTCTTATTCTGCAAAGACCTGTTTATCCCTGTGTATGACTGAAAAGAAGGAAAAGAATAATTAGACCTGCAGTCCATTCAGAACTGGTGCTATTTTCAGTGAACCTACCAAGCCATACCTCTCTCTATTCCTTTTCACTTCTGCTGGTGACTGCCAGGCCAATGGTGAATTAACCTGTGCCAGGCTGACATGGTGCTATTCCACAGGTGGGTAACTTTGTTAGTCTCAGTCCCAATACAATTACACCAGAGCAAGCACTGTCAACTGAGTGTAAAAATGACAGGAATGAGTACTTGCAGTTTAGAAGCAGCAGCTGCTTGAGCCAACATTCCAAGTTCCAACATTTATCAAGTAAGAGCATTAGCCAGTATGTCATGTACATACTGACATTACCATCTATCTAGAAGTAAAAGCATTCAAAGTAGGTCCAAAAGTGGCATCATTTATTTGCTTTAAGCAGATACAGTTATACATCAGTGAAGAAAAACTGAACATCAATGGAAATTTTATTTTGATGAGTTGTTTCAGGAAGTAAGGCTGACGCCAACTTGAAGAGATTGACTGCTATTACTTGCTACGTCTTACAAGCTGGAAAATGGCAAAGATGCTGCTGTGGATGCAGTAAAAGTTTCATACTTCCCAAATTTTAAAGTTTTGACTGGATGAATGAAGTCAGACAAGACAGCTTGTGAAACCATTAGTGACTTGGCCAGCATCCTACATGTTTACTGATTCACAGCTTGTTTAACTTCTTGTATATTCCTAGCCATTCCCAAAAGCCTGATACACCCCATCTACTATATAGCTATTTAATTGTGCTACAAATGAGTTTATCCAATCAATTAGAAACAAAGAACTGCTATTTAATCAAACCTTCACAAAACTAATAGTTTACATTTAAACCCATCAAGTTTAACATATCTGACAAATCTCTGCGACACCATGCCAAGACCAACAATTATCCTGTCAAGCAGTCGAAGCTTACAATTTCACTAATGAAGGCAAAAACATCACAGCAAAATCAAAGACAGAAGAAGGTACCTTTTTTTACAATTGGCTCAGAAGTAAACCCTTCATTATAGCCTCAAAATAAAGAGGATACTACAACAGCATACTGCAATGTTATTAAGTCAGAGCACAGAATATGCCCACTGGTTTGTTTTCGGTTGGGTTGTGGTTTTGGGGTTGCTGTTTTTCGTTTTGTTTGTTGTTGGGGTTTGATTTTTTTTTTGTTTGTTTTTTTTTGCTTTTGATTGTTTGGAATAAATTAAGTATGAGCAGAATTTACATATATTATGCTTATTTCAAAAAATTAATGGCCTGGAAAAATATGGAAGGGAAAAATAATCTTTGAAGTGCAACAATAAAAGCTTTTATTTCAGCTGCTTATACTTGTAAATAAACTATGGAGCAGTTTATTGCTTTGTATTCACAGATGGAACAGGTATTATTGCTTTCTTATGTGCTACTTTGCAGATGGGTTAAAGAGCATTTATCTTATCATAATGTGTTTCCTTTTAAACTTGACTGTAACTTTCAATCTATAACAATCAATCATATTGTTACCAGCAGAAAACACTGAAGACAGATTAAAAACATAGCTTAGAATCAGAGAATCAACCAGGTTGGAAGAGACCTCCAAGATCACCCAGTTCAACCTAGCACCCAGCCCTAGCCAGTCAACTAGACCACGGCACAAAGTGCCTCATCCAGGCTTTTCCTGAACACCTCCAGGGACAGCAACTCCACCACCTCCCTGGGCAGCCCATTCCGATGGCAAATCAGTCACTCTGTCAAGAGTGTTCACCTAACATCCAGCCTAGACCTCCCGCCAGCACAACCTGAGACTGTGTCCCCTTGTCCTGTTGCTGGTTGCCTGGGAGAAGAGACCAGGCCCCACCTGGCTACAACCTCCTTGTTGACACTATGATCCATCCCACTCATCTGACATACCACACTGGAGATCTTCAAGCACATGGACAGCTTTGAAAAAGTGGAGAATTTAAGGAACATTAAGCTGCCCCAACCTACAGTAACTGGGGGAAGTGATAAGTCTTTCTTGTTCTTGATTTTTCTTTTAAGAAGTTACCACTTAAAAAGTCAAACCAATAAAACCTACTTTGTTATTGTTTGCTTAAGGATGAAAGCAATAGCACTCTACAAAATTGATGGGACTTTCAGCTTCCACTTTTAATACTACCACAGTATAACCTGCCAGTCTAGCCTTGTTTTAAAGTTTGCTACAGACAACAATGATTGATGCAGAATCCAGATACAATCCAAGCTGTTTGCCATCTACCAGCTTTCCTTTTCCTTACAAATTTATCAGCACATCATCCAATTTTTGTGACATTTATATACCAACTTTTGCGTATTACTGCCACTAAAAAGGTGTTTCACAAGTATTGATTTTCCCTGTCACATAAGTGAAAAAAAATAAAATCCTTACATGCCTAGATTGCATGCGTCATAGAAAGCCGTGGCTTTTCGCTCTATTCCACCCCTTACTTGTCTTCAGTTTCAAATGGACAAATGTCTCCAGTCTGTATGTCTGAATGCCTCATCATGGCTTCTCCTGACTGTAATACCTACAGAATAACAGCCAAGGGTCTACCAAACCTCTTACTTTAAGTGGCCAGCCTCACATTGCTGGCTGCAGTACGCCCTCTTCTGCAGATGCCCCCTTCTCTCTCCACCTCTCAGTGTGGATGAATTTCTTGCTAGCAGAGGACACGAATTGATAAACATGAGCAACTCGTGCTGAGAACTGTCCCTGGGCTGTCTTGGGCTCAGGAAACCAAGCTGTAAACAATGAGCACCCCACATACAGCTGCAGTGGGCAGAGCTAGCCAGCCGCAGGGGGCTGGGTCAGCCAGCCCCAGAGGTTGACCCTCAGAATGTTATGGTTAAATCAGCCTATGTACGCCTGACATGTAACCCTGTACCCTCCACCTGTGCCAATCTTAGTTGTGCACACCTCTTCTAAGAAAGCATGTAAGTCACTGTATCACGGAAATAAAGCGGAGAATGACTACCTAATCACATTGATGAACAAAGAGTCATTTTATCCCAGGTGCTTCACCAGCATCTCAGCATCCTGTAACTGCTGGGAAGCTGGGCAGGTCTAGTGACTCAGACACTGTTTTCTGTAACAGAGACCTACTCGACATGGTTGTTCTTATCCTCATGCAGCAAGATCAAGAGAACATTCAGGAGCAGTTAAAAGGAGGAGTGGAGGGGACTAAGCATCTGCCAAAGTAAAGACAAAGAGATGTAGCCAAGAAGGGGTTCAGCAGCCAACTGCTGGAAGTAAGGCTTTTGAAGTCCTGGGGCAACTAGGAGAAACTGGCATAGAGTAAGCAATGAGTTTGCCTAGGAATAAGTTCTGAGAAAATGAATTGTACAGAGGCTGATTACTGAGTTGTTGTTTATGGCTACTTTTTCAACTTTAACAGAAATTATGCTATTTCCTTCAGACTTTTTGTTGATCTGTGCAAGCCAGTCTAGACACAAGCAGCAACTTCCACTCAAGCTATCACAACCAAGAGTATCAGGCAGTATTAAACACTCCTTGTCCCAGAACTCAGGGTTACCTTTAACTAAATATGATCTAAGATTATTACTGTGCGCATCAGGGTCAGGCCATTAAAATAACACACAGAACTCCAGTGGGTAGACTGCAGGCACCTTCTCTTCTATATTCAAGGTCTCTTCAAAGGCTGCTGAGTCCCATCAGGTCACTACTGCTTCCTACTTCAAGTAGCACAGTGAAACTAAGAGGGTCTGTGCTGGACAGCAGCACAGCCCTCTCCACTGCTTGGCTTAGATACTGTTGCACTTGGCAATGGCCTCTTCACCTCAAGATGCAAACCCTTCTTTTTTTCAACCAATACATCCCTGTTGGTCCTGCAGGTTACACAGACCAACAGTTCCTTACCTGATACATTTCAGTACAGAGAAGGAGCCAACTGAGATTCTAACAGACAGTATCTGATCAGAAATCACAACTGAATACAGTCCTCTGCCCGCTGGTAAGGGAATTCCTGAACAGCTCTTCCAGAAAACATTTCATGTTCATTTAAGGCATAGGCTAAGAATTTTCTCTTGGTCTACTACAGTATTTCCAAATGACTCGTATCACTTTCCAAGTTCTCAAAAACTAACCAATTAACAAGAATTCGAGTGTCCATGGAGAAGTAACAAAACAGCTCTGCCCTATTTAAGGAAATTTGTCTATACTTCAATATTTTTAGGTCAAGCAAGCACTCGTTTTTTAACAATCTGTCTCCCTACAGATGCAGTTTTATTCTGTTTCACAAGGCTTTTTCCAGTATTATAATGATGGCTTTGAATCCGCCTTTTGATTTATTCAGATTTCATCTTCGGCATCATGTGATACCTACTTTTGAAAAATGTCTGTCATATTATAGTACATATATTAATTTAGCATAGCACACAATAATTCATTAATGCCTAGCAGGCTTTCACCAAAGTTTTTCTTCTGAACTTCAAATCAAAGCAACAAAATGGGAAAGCAGCAAGAAAAACGCAGCGCCAATAAATTCTCCCACATAAACACTTCTTCAATAAGAAATTATGGGAAGTTAAGCAAAAGTAAAATGCAAAACAGCTGTTACACTCATGGATTACTCACCCATAAGCTCCATTACTAATCAGTTTAATTGTTTCAAAATCACTTTCCCGAGGTTTCCTCTTCAGCTTCAGTGATGCATTCGAGCTCTTCAAAGTAAAAGAGAAGCAAGAATGAAATCAGTACAGCACTTACTTTATATAATAGGGGGAAATAAAGTACAAACAAAACCCAACTATCACCAGGCTGCCACACCCTGATGGATCAGCTGAAAGGTCTAGACAGCTCATCACAGCTAGCACAGAAGAGGGACCAAAGGGTCTCCCAAAGCAAAGCTGCTTTTTCACGGAAAAGCTGTGTTACACTGCAGCTATCTGTTCACTTGTCTACACGCAAAGATCACAGCAGACAGGCTCAAAAGCTTATGGCAATTTCCATCCCGTGTTAAAAACCTCTGTGAATCCCACTAGGCATTTGTTGGACACTGTTTTCCCTTTTTAGTACAGACTGTAGTTCAGAACAGTAGTAACAAAATTTCAAAGAGGTCTTTTTTATCCAAATAAACTTCTGAACATTTTGAAATGATATTAGGATAGACTCCAATATAACTTAGGATAGACTGTAAGAAGAGACAAAATTAGAGAAAAACGTGGAAGATAAGTATACAGCAATTTCACTGTAACAGAGGTCACTTTCACCTAATTGTACGCCAGAACATTTTCCAAATGGAGTTGTCCTGAGTACTGCACAACTTTTTTTTCTAGCTTTAATTTTCAATTAATCTTGAAGACTAGACTCTAGAAGACTGAATTAGAATGCAGAGGGGATGAGGAGGACACGAGACTCCAAATTCAGTTTCCCAAATCCAGAATACCCTTTTAGATGAGTTTTCCAAGTCTCCAAGAAGTTCTATAATCCAGGCAGTTTGGTGTTAGTTAAGGTTTGAAGTAGACCTGGTTGTAATATTTTCAATTAAATGCTTGCTAGAAAGGTATTAGCGACTAATATAACAAACTACACGCAGCAGCAGAGAAAGACAATGCATTAAATTGTTCAGCCCATTTGTCTTGCCAGCACAGGTCTCTTTCTAACAACGTATCTGTGATGATTTGGAATGGCCCTGCATTTTAAGCTACGCATCATGTCAGTTCATATGTGTATTACACAGCTACACTTTGAGAAAACATTTCCATATAGTGGCTCTTTTTCCTTTACTAATTTCATCACCTCCCTTGCTTTTGTTCATTACACTGTCATTCTTGTACTTTTCCAACATTTGCACATGTAACTTTGCAGTTGCAATTTCTTAGCTACTGCTAAGAGAGTTTGCACCTTAGATTTTTCTAAGCACTTCAGCACTTTAAGTCTTCTAGCCATTCTCTGTCTTTTCTCCAATTTGTCAGTATCCTTCCCCTAAATACAAATGCAGATCAACAAAATAAATAAAGAATCACCTTTCATGTCACAACTCTGGAAGCCTGTGTAGGTGACATTTTGCCAGAAAGACAGTAATTATTTCAAGATAGTATGACATACCAGAGGATGATTCCTTTTCTGTAGCCTATCAGAACTAGCTTAACAGATACCCTGATGCCTGTACTTTAAAACCTAATATTTATAAACAGCCATAAAATACACCTGCCTATGCATCCCTCTAAAATTGTACCTGCTTTTTCCATTCACTTGCATAGAAAATAGATACTAATTTTTTAGAACTCAATCTACTCTGTTCAGTAAAATCCACATTTTAAGAACCAACTTCTAAAAGTAATAATTTGAGACCATTTAAGCCCGCAGTATTCAGAATGAACACCTCAAATTATTTTTTCTTTTGTCAACCTGAGTAAGCATCTGACAAAGTAAGGTAGCCACTACTGTAGTCAAGCATTTTTTCACACTGATTCAAAAGAACAATCCACATCTTCCAGATAGTCTGTATTAACAAAGTCAATTCGCTATCTGCTAACTTCTGTATTTCTTCTTTGTTTCCTCATTGGACCTGGTAAGAGTCTCTCAATTGTATCATTAGCTGTCTCTGTAAATCGACTGTTTAAAAATACTACATTTTTTTATGAAACAGCTTTCAAGCCCTTCTAAATGAAAAATACCTTCATTAAAAAGAAATAAAAGGAACCAGTGGTGGGTTTTGTGGTAAAAGAATTTTAGCACAGTGAACATCAGCATTGTGGAATAGAGTATTTTGCTGCAAATTTTTTTGTGACTCGCTGTCTGCTAACCATCATGGCATTAGTCTGAGGACTAACCACTGTTTTGTTCAATATGTTTAGACATGTCAGGAGGAAATAAAATGCAGCAAGGCTGACAGGAATATAACACTATTTATTTTCCTTTGTTCAGATTCAGTAAAAGCAGCAATAGAATTTGAAAACTTACATTTACTGATTCATCCACTTCCAGAGTTTCTGCTGTCCCACTATCACAGTTAGCTAGCTGAGCTATTTCTGAAAACAAAGATTATAAACTTAGTATTACACTAGAGCAAATACAAAACTAAATGAAGCACAGAAAACCTGAGCAGTGACACTTTCTGGATTATTTAAACATGCTGTCATATCTGCAGTACTTGCCAAATAACTTTTAGGGCATCTCCAAGAATATATATTAAAAAAAAATCCTACCTAGAAAATGAGTACCCACTATACAATGTCTACATAATCTTCCACTGAAGAATTCAAACAACCATGAAACAATGAAGAGCAATACTGTTATCACTGCTGATCAGCCTCTGCAGGGTTAAATATAGGCCTCATTCTTCTTGGGCTCCCTCGGGAAGGAGAAAGCTTCCATTTTATACAGAAATGTAATCCAAATGGTTTACATCTTCTACATAGAAATGCTGATACGCTTAACACAATAAGACAGAAGTAAATTTTTTGGAAGCTTATCAGATATGAAGTCAGTAGAACAGATGACTTCTCTAGGAAATTAAGATTTCAGGAGTCTGCCACTTAACATGGTTGTTCCTGCCACAGTCAACCTCTGCTGCAGAGCTCTTCAGCCAACCGTGTTCTTCAGGGACTCAGTAACTAAGTTCTCATTTGGATAATGAAAGCTAAGCAGCTGGTAGTTCACAGAATCACAGAATGTTAGGGGCTGGAAAGGACCTCGGAAGATCATCTGGTCCAGCCCCCCTGCCAGAGCAGGATCACCTAGACCAGATCACACTGGAATGCAGCCAGATAGTTCCTGAATATCTCCAGAGAGGGAGACTCCACAGCCTCCCTGGGCAGCTTGTTCCAGTGCTCCATCACTCTCACAGTGAAAAAATTCTTCCTCAGGTTCACATGGACCCTCCTACGCCTCAACTTCCACCCATTGCTCCTCATCCTGTCTTTGGGCATCACCGAGAAGAGGCTGGCTCCATCCTCATGATATTTGGGTATTTATAAACATGAATGATGTGATCCCTTGGTGTTCTCCTTTCCAAACTAAAAAGTCCCAGATGCCTCAGATTCTCCCCATAAGAAAGATGTTCAACTTCCTTAATCATTTTTGTGGCTCTGCACTGGACTCTCTGAAGCAGCGACCTGTCCTTCTTGAGCTGGGGGCCCCAGAACTGGACACAATACTCCACATGAGGCCTCACGACAGCAGAGTAGAGGGGAAGGAGAGCCTCCCTTGACCTACTAACCACATCCTTTCTAATACACCCCAGAAGAAGTGCTAGAAGACCCTAGGAAGTTTGGTATGACTTCAACCATCTACATAGTTAATTGCATATGCTACAGAGCCAAAGATGCACATTTTATCATAATTATGTGCTGGAGATCAGATCTCTTGAAATTTGTGAGGTTCATTATTATCTCAGGACTGTTAACCAAATTTATTAATATGAAAAATAATGGAATATCTGATCTAGATTTTTCTATATAATAATGTGACTACTAGAAGTAAAATTCTGCACAACATTTATTGCATTTATTAAGAGAAAAATAATGACAGATTATTTTCTACTGGAACACCTAAAGATTTATGGAGTAACTCTCATTTGTAATCACTATCCCAAATGTCAGTTTGAAAAAAACCAAACAGATCTTTGAAGTGTCAAAGAAGTTAACATTCTAAAACCTGAAGTCAAACTGTGAAATTTAACTCCTGTAAGAACAAACAAGTCTCAAAGAAGATTAAAAAAAAAAACCAAAAAACAAAAAACAAAACACAAAACCAAAATATTCCCCCCCCTCCCGATTTTAAGCTAAAATTATATTGACCAACTTGAAATTTCCCTGGCAAGAGTCAGTTTTGTGAACATGAGGGGTTCATAACAGAAGTGTTGATGAAACCTTTATTGTACAGGTGAGAATCAAACAAGCTAAAATAATACACTCGGGTAGCCTTCTCAACTGAAATAGCAAATTAAAATGAGTAATTTTAAAAACACAAGTTCACAAAATAACCACTACCTAACAAATAAATGTTATTTCCAAGGGGCAGGTATAATGGAATGGAACCAAGAGCCGGCTTCTAAAAAGAGGCAAATATGGAACCATTTTGCAGTGCCTGAAGAGGTTTCTTTTAAAACTTATCTAAATAACCATTAAACATCTGTCCTTTTTCTCTCATTGATTTAAACTATTTTTGAAGACTCATGATTCAAAAAGGTAAAAATTGTAATTTAAAAATTGGGAAGAAAAATTTCTCCCTGGGGAACTCTTCAGAAATGCAGCCATCAGTCTCTCCTAAGTGCTGAATCTGTTGTGGTATTGCTTTCACTACAGTAAAAATTTATCTACCATTTTCTCCAAGTAATGCATGCATCATTTCACTCAAAGAAAGGACACCACAGCTATGGCTGTGAACAAAGGAGGTTAAGCAGAGAAAGTAAAAATCCATAGCATGAACATTACTGAACATTGCAGACAATTTAACAGCTTAGTTAAAAAGTACAGTTCTGTATTTCAGGTTAAGTGGTATTACTAAAGTGAATTTTGTTTGTTTTGAAAGATTTGGTTCACCTACTACTTAAATTTTTACAAATTATTTTAATCTTTTTCCATACAAAGAATTTAAAGCTCTCTCAGGAGGATAAACTTCAGGTCATTTTTTTTTTTTATTTGTAACAATGAATATAGTATTTAAAAACAATATTCCTTGTGCAGAATTCCAGGGCATAAACCTATAGTGCCATTCTTTAATTATTTTTGCTTAGAAAATGTCCTTGTATATAGAGGCATAAATTTAAAACCAAAACTTTATCATTTAAGAAGTCATTGCACAGTGATTTATTCTGCCTATAAGTATCACTTTTTACAGGAAGGTGGTAAAGCACTAGCATGAATCATGGTCTGAACGATTTGATCACAAATCTGTATACACATTAACATTTAAAATGACAGACAAATTAATTATCCAAATCTCCAACTGAACCAAAGATCAGTAATTCATATATCATACACCCCTCAGTATTTACTATGAGACCATATAGCCTGTTTCTCTCCCTTGGAAAGACAAAATAGTTTTCAATTATCCTGGAATGCTTCAAAGTTTATGTTATATTCATTAATATCCAACTTTGTAATGTTATTACATATCCTAGGTAAAATATAATTGCATAAATAGTCAAAAAAAACAGTACTCTTATTTATATACAGCGTTTGTTTCTAGACCTCTCTCACAATAAACTGTTCATAAAAATTCTAAAGATATTATTAAACTTGGCTAGTGTCAGATCCCTGGCTCATGCTGAGAAACACTGCTATCTATGAAGTCGGAGACGATCAGTAGAACCAACTCCAATACTCCTCAACCCAGACTCCAAATAAATTTTGTATACTTGATCATTAAAGAATTAACAAATTTCCTAGGCCTAGGCCAGATGAACAGCTCTCTAAATCAAGACATACCTTTACCTTGCAGAGAGTCATGCTATTTCTTGGTCTTTTCCAAGATGACAAGGAAAACACTGTTTATATAAAATTTCCCCATTTGCCTAGCACCCTAAGCACAATGGATCCAAGCAAAATCTCCTTCAAAATTCCTTTAATCTACATCTCAGACAACATAAACTAAGTTCAGATGAGGGAATTCTTCCATGAAGACAAAACATGGACCAGTAAGAGGCTTAACTTTCTTTAAATCTGTCATCAGTAGCAAAACTCTACCTAACTGAATTAGGTCTAACCAAATTTCTAACAATATCTGGCAATGCTGAACTTCACAAGCTGATGAAGCTGAACACAAAGGAGTTTTCTTTTAACACACGATACAACAACTGTGCCTTTGACTGAAGGAAATGTGACCTTGTATCATGAGAACTGGTTACAAAAAAGTTTATTGCAGTTCTTGGCACTAGCTAGGCTCATTTTCCTTGACATTTCTGCCAATTTTTTCCAAATTGCAGGACTAGCACTGAATATGATGAATAAATTTCAGTTTGTCACCAATGACAGAATCTGGTCTCAGGAGGAAACAGAGTTTGGAGACAGACGATATTTAATTTTCCCAACACTAGTCTTAGAAGAATCAAGCAAACAAATATTCTGCATTGACAATACGTTTATCAGAACTCAAATCCTCTAGAAATACCTTCAACATGGACACACAAACTACCCACAAAAAGAGTTTTTCAGTTTTAACAGGAATGGGAGAGACTTCTCAAGGACTCTGAGGGAGTCTAGGAGCACTGACAACCAACCAACAGCTCAGTCCAGTTCCATTTACCTACAGTTGGATGCTATCAAATTGTACCAGTACACATCACCTACAGCTGACATAACAAAGTTGCCTTGTCAGGCTGTAGTAAGATGACAATTGTCATTGACAGAGTATTTCCGAATGCTATTCACAACACAAACATCTCAGATGGCCTTTTTAATGATTCTGATCTCATGATAATACTGTGGGGAATCAGTGAATGCTTGTTCTGCTACCATCTTTATTTTAACCCTTTTCAGGAACGTGCAGATTATCAGAATAATTGAACATACTGAGAGGGAAGAATCTTGAAGTCTGTATCTGAACCAGAAAATGCACTCACCTTCCAAAGGATCTTTATTTAAGCCCAGCTGGCTAATAATATATCGTGGAATGTCTGTTTTAATGCCTTGTCCCTCTTTAGCATGGCCTTCAGCTGCTTCCAGAAGATAGTAGAATTCTTCAGGATCAAATTCCTAGAAGACAAATAGCCATCATCACTCTTTTCGCAGAAACTGAAGTCTTAAGCCTAACATAAAAACCTCCTTTCCTTATTTTATTTCAAATGTTTGATATTTCGTTTGCTAAAAATAATACCTCTTTATTCCACCACTAGTAGTGTACTTCTGTTATGAGTCTAATATAATGTAACATACTGTAACGAATTCCATGCAATAAAATTTCATACCATTATTTCACAGCACTATTTTATAACAGTATCATGCTCTTTGCCCTCAGAGCTTCCCATAATATTTAGAGAGAAATGACCTATGATCAGGAGCAGTAATGTTTCACATATTGAAGATTTTTTCCCTGCAGTCACTTGCATGTAAAAACCGATTACTGAAATAAATAAACTATGCTAAAATATTACTTCTAAATGAAAATTTGTATTTGTAATCAACATATATACACTGTATTTTATGGAAAATAGAAATAGTAATAATAAATAAATCAGTGGCTTTAGAATCAAGTCAAAATCTTAAGTTGATGAAAACAACATTTGAACTTCATTGATCCAATTGTTCGAAATCTAGAAATGAAACATTTCTCCTTTGGGAGCCAATTATATTGCAACCATAATTTATACTATGCCTAAAAGGCAAGCCACAAAAAAGGGAACAAATAACAGAAACTCAAACTCCTGCCTATCCCCTAAGTCCCTTGGAAATATATTAACTTTACTTCCTTAAGAGATGATAAAAATAGAACAGCACTGAAAGGAGCAAGGAATTTTAGGAGAAGGTTTGTGATTTTTGTAAGTAGACTTTGTCTACCTATATGAAATCATACTAAACCATCTCTCACATAGCCATTCTTCAAGATGTTTGAGTCAACCACAGATCCTAAAAGCTGCAATGCTTAATCAAGTGAGAGCCACTTGGAGTCATGAAGCAAGGCATTTTTTCTTCAAGTCAGTCAATTCTAACTGTTTCTGCAGTTAGCAGCCCTGCAGGTTGTCCCATGGTCTGTCATAACTCCACGGGGGTTTAATCTGCCTGCTCCTATCCTAACTCCTCAGGCTGTCCAGGACTCGAGCACTTATCATCCTAATCACGAAGATAGCTTGAGAAACTAGGTATCATGTTTAATTTTGAAAGCATTCAAACTGCTGTGGCTACTGGAAAGACCTGCAGTGTATCTGAAACAAAATGTCTTCTGAGTTTTCGGGCTTGTGGAAATAATATTAATTTTTAATTTGACACAAAGCAGGTTTCATTATCTCCAGCCACAAGAAGGATTTGCCATAAACTCCTCTCATTTAGCTCAAAGTCTCAGGATGTTGCTGAACTGCTTAAAAATCTAAACAAACTAAACATTACATGTTGCTTTAGCCTTATTTCCCTCACTTGAAAAGCTTTCCACAGCTGCATCTCTTATATAACTCCTTGGCAATGAAGAACACAACCACGTTATGGTGTTCCAGTAATTTCCATCTACCTGCTCCAGTAGCAAATACACAGCTTCTCCTCTGCTTCCTAGTAAATCAAGGTAATTTTGAAATCAATACTTCTAATCATATGAAAGTGCTTCAGTATTTAAGTATACACATATATACATACACACATGAATAATTAGAAGGCACAAATTTATTTCTATATTTTACTTTGAACTCTGCACTCTTTCATGTACGAATGGAGGCTCTTTGAACACGGAACTGCAAAGGCTTTATTCATATGACTATCGAACAAAGAACAGGAATTCACATACTATGAACATCTGAGCTAAGATCACTTTCAAAAAACTGATGTCGTTCCTGTCAGTGTCTGAAAACTTTTCAAAACAAATGTACTGGATCTACTTCCTACAAGGCTATGTGAACTCTGTTATGGAAGCTGAACTTTTCCATATTTAGCATCTATTTCAGAAAGACATTCTAAAATATCAGCCAATAGTATTCAAAAGTTTCCAGAAGGGTGCCACAGAAAAACAAAAAGACTGTTTCTGTAAGATCACATGATTCCAGGGATGCTTATGGAATACACTTACCATCTTCTTGCATGAGAAATGTATTTATTTGTGACAGTATGTTTGAATTTGTTCAAGCTACCTGCCTCTGTAGAAACATATGGTGAAGAGCTGTACATTTCTGCTTAACTCTCCTAATGATGTCACCTGAGGGAACAATACTTTAAGAAGCTGTGTTAGCTTTCTCTGCAATCGCTGCTCTGAAATTCTCAACTAAAAGACGCAGTCATTTTCTGGCCTTGCAACACTGTTTTTCCACTTCATCAGCAGAACTAGCAAAGGAAGAATATAGGATGTAAAGTAGCTCTGCCTGAACCATGACGAGGCAGAGGAAGTAGCCTAGGATAAATCCCAGATGCAGAAACTGGGAACTAAGTGAATGGAGATTTGGACACGTTCATTATAAAATTAAACATTCAGGGAGAATAGGCAAATAGGTCAGCAGAAGAGAACCCAAATTAAAAAGTTAAAGGATAATCATGCCACTGAGGGTAGAGGAGCCAGAGCCAGCGAGCATGGAGGGAAAGAATAAAGTATCATAGAGAAACCCTGGTTTGTCAGCCCACATGATGCATTGAAAGACATTTTTAGATGTGTGATGATAGGGAACACAGTCCAGAAGAAAGACAAGGTACAATGTAAGAAACTGTGTGAGGAGGTGGGAAAAGAGTATGTGAATCTTTCCAATGGAGCAGGGAGGATCCTCTAGGCATGGAATGAGCACTTTGGAGTAATACAAGTTTGGATGCAACGGACGAGACAGGACATTCTAGGACATCCTGTCCTCTAAAGTATTTTTTTCCTGTTTAAACATCTCTTATGCTGATTCAGAGCACATATCTTATTTTAGATTCCTTCTGAACGGCAAATCATGAATTAACTGCAAGAGGGAACACCGAGACATGGTGTTTCCAAAACAAAACAGAGGCAAAATGCTCACAGCTGAATGAGCCAGGTTGTGGATTAACTGTGTCACAGATCAAGTGGCACAGCACAGAGTTAAAATCAGTTTGGAAAGACTTACTAGCTCAGTGCATACAAATGGAGTTATGACATTTTCAGAGATAACTTGAGTCTAGCAGCAGGCTAGTAGTTTCCACATAAGCCTTGCCAGCCTCACATAGCTGTATGCACCATCAACACTCTGATCCTAGTACTGGCAAGCACAGTGGCTCAACGAAGTCAGCTCAGGCTGTCAGCCAGGCCTGTTGCACTTTGGCTGGCTCTTATGTGGTATTTGGACATCCACACTGTCCTCTTGAGTACACTGCGTTCTGCAAGGGTTTATTAGCTCCACTGAACAACAGGAGTGCATTGGCTCTGTGCACAGGAGCAACTTCCCACACCTGAGCCATCCCAGCTCACATAGCATGGGCAGGTCAAGGAGAAGCACACTCACATGCTCTCGCACAAGTTAATCCCAGTCTAGCAGTATCAGTGTGTGGTCTTGAATAAATTGGTTAACTCTTCTCCTCCTTCTGATACCCAGTATAATTCAAACTACCTGTATATACAGACACCTTAATCCCTCTGCTGCTGTTCCTTCCAGATCAGGCACTGCAAACCTGACTGCAAGATGCTAATAGCTTTGGTAGCTCTTGAGTGAAACAAAATTATGAAACTTATAAGAACAAGAAGCACAGGAAAGCCACCAAGAATTGTGATTCCAGAACACTCTTCCCAAAGAATAGCAGTCTAACAAAACAACAGAAAAAACCCAACTAATTTCAAAGAGCAGCCTCTTCAGTAGATGAAAAGGATTGTACAACACGGTATTTGTAACAGCAGGGAACAAAACACAACTGTAGGAGGTCCCTATCAGCTTCATGTTCCTGAAATAAAAGCAGAAAGAGTCTCACCAACAATGAAGTTCTAACCCACTGTTCAAGGTATTTTCAAAAAACAGTTGTAAAAGACCTTGAATACTAAGCCAGAAATCTTCCTATGTTAACAAGTGAAGAATATACTAAGCATGACCTTACCAGGCACTCTAGTAAGCGAGCAGGTCGAGCAATAACTATGAGGATTTTTCGGACAAGTTGCTTAACAAATGCCATTTCTTCACTGTCAGACCGCTCCTGAGCCTAGATAAAAACAGAGTGATAATACAACAAACCACATTTGATGCACTATTCAGGAAAGTACTTAAAACACTTTTGAGGATTTGAAGCATTTACTTGAGACAAACAGCATGTCAATTTCACAATGCCAGCAGAAATAACAAGAATTTGAGCAATGCTGTAATTTCAAACTGAAGTGATCCCAGTTGTACAATTCTAACTGTTAACAACAGAAATGCCTACAATATCTACCTCCTTTTTTAAAAGCCACAATGATACACAGTATTATTGCCATTGGTTTTGCAGAGAGGCTCCACACAAACCTACATGGGGAGGCAAGACAATGACTAGCTCAGTTCTGCAAAGATGACACAGGTTAAAAATGCTATCAAATACATACAGAAAACATTTCTAGAATGTTTGGTGACATTTGCACAACGTTCTGAACTACATTTCAAATTTCTTTCAGGTATTTCACTCTAATAGAGGTGGTGCAGTCACCATCCCTAGAGATGTTAAAAAAAAAGAATGGATGGGGCACTTAGTGCCATGGTCTAGTTGACTGGCTAGGGTTGGGTGATAGGTTGGCCTGTATGATCTTGGGGGTCTCTTCCAACCTAATCGATTCTGTGATTCTATAAAATTTAAGGATGGTAATGACTGCAGAGAAACAACATAATTCTTTCTCTGATTAATATAGTAACCCTTCACTCAAATATCAAAGCATTTATTTGTTCTGAACAGCAGAAACCATGGACTTAAAAGTTTGTCAACCCATTTTACTTAGTCAAAACCACAAATAATTAAGAAAATGACATTCTGTAGTAATCTGACCAAATAAGTACTTTACATATAACTGTTTTGTATTTTTTGAAGTTAAAAAACCTATGAAAATATGATGCTACACATCACTGTTCATGTAATCACTGTAATTTAAAAAGACACCATGGTATCTGAGAAGAATTAATCTGTGAAGTTTAAGAGGAAAAAAAAAACACAAGGGACCAAATACTATTATGTGCCCTGCAATGTGTTTTGAAAGAGCCCATTAGACACAGCCATTTGTGTTCTGCACTCTTGTGCTAGTTTGAAGCTAGCTAGAATGTTTTGGTGAGAAGAACTAGGTCACAGGCTGTGAAAGGTAAACAATGGTGACATGTACTTCACTCATAAGCTTGCTGAGAGGTACAAGAACAAGAATGTAAACATAGATAAGACATTTGGTCACTGCCTGGGCTTTGAGCTGCATTTCTTTCTCTCTAACTTAACCTGCTGTCTCTCTGATTAATCCACCTGCTTCTTAACCTCCCTAGCCAACCCTACATTTTTCCTTGGGCACAAGGCCATGTCTAGGGTAAGGTAGAGAGGTGTGGGAGAAGGCGGCAGGGCAGTTGGGAGCCCCTCCTGGGGAGTCAGGTTTCTGGGAGGGGAGTTGTGTTTCTGTATTACCTTTTACCTTGTATATTTCTGTATATAACTGCATATATTGTAAATATCTGCTTGTATATGTTGTGCTAAGCTGGATGATAGGTTGGACTGGATGATCGTGGAGGTCTCTTCCAACCTGGTTGATTCTATGAAATATAAAACTTCATTCAAATTCCAGAACCGGCTGAGTCTAGTCTGGGCAATTCCCAAAGAGTGGGGGGGGGCGGGTAACACCCAAACCATCGTAACTCTATTAACCCAAGACCAAGGATAATGCTTGTTAAAAAAACAATCCAGAATGCATTTGTCTATTTTAACCACCATCAAAATGTAAAGCAGTTCTGTACAGTTTTGTTTACTCTCAGGTGTGTATGTGAAAGAAAGGCCTTATAATTAAGAGGGACTAAGTAGGAAAGCATTCATGTCCACTTAACCTTAGAATTATTAAAACACTGGCTGAAATGAGCTGCTCAAAAACTAAAGGAATTCTCACCCCCTAGGTATACAAAGTAATCGGAAAGTGCCAAGTACCAGATGGAGTTGAAGCTTTTTAGTAAAGGTCACAGCTGGGAATTGACAACAACTGAATCACACGAATTCAAAGCACAACTCTCACCTGCCCACAACCAAGTCTTGCAAACTGAATATTTTTTTACTGTCTTGTTAATCTAGTAACAGGTATTGTGAAGTTGCCTGAAAAGCTATGTCTGAATATTTTAAGGTACCATGTTTTTGCAGAACCGGAAAACTTTACATAATAACTAAAATGACTGAACATGACAAAATGAGTGGTTTGGCGCTTTAAGTAATGCACTGCTTTAGGCGCAGGTTGGAGAACCACTTGCTAGAGTGGGTTTTTCAGTTGGCTTAGGAGGTAGGGGTTACATGAATGACTAAATACTCTGTACTACTATATAGCTATTTTAAGAGATACATTGCTAACACTGATTAAAACTGTCAGCAGTACTTCAGTGAATCCTAGCTTAGACATGTTTGCCTGTATTTTGACGTTATCACTAAAAATTCATAGGAAAGTATCTCCACTGTAAACTAGTCAGCTCTGCCTGCACTTTGGCATCAGAATAACACAAGTATTTCACAAGGTCACTAGTCTGAACTTCCTTTGACTATTAAGCAAGCTCTATGTATTTATGTGCTAGTTTGAACCTAGGTGGAATGTTTTGGTGAGAAGAATTAGATTACAGGCCGTGAAAGGGAATCAGTGGTGATGTCTACTCATAGGCTTGCTGAGATGTATAAAAACAAGAAGATAAATATAGATAACACAGTGGGTCTCTGCTGCAGCTGGTGCCTATACTTTTCTCTCTGGCCTGCTTTCTATGTAACTAATCCTTCTGCTTTCTAACCCCCCTGGCCAATTCTCCAAACTCACCTTGCACGTAAGGCAAAGTCTGGGATAAGGTAGAGGGGTGGAAAGAACATGGAAGGGCAGCTGGGAGCCCCTCCTGGGGACTCTGGTTTCTGAGAGAATCATAGAATCATAGAATGGTTTAGGTTGGAAGGGACATCAAGGATCATCCAGCTCCAACCCCCTGCCACAGGCAGGGACACCTCCCACTAGAGCAGGTTGCTCAAGGCCTCATCCAGCCTGGCCTTAAACGCCTCCAGGGAGGAAGCATCCACAACCTCCCTGGGCAACCCGTTCCAGTGTCTCACCACCCTCACTGTAAAGAACT
>WAAF01006432.1:1091-63625 GCA_013400475.1 Tricholaema leucomelas | reverse complement strand
CTGTGCCTGGGATTGCGCCGACCCAGGTGCAGGACCTTACACTTGGCCTTGTTAAATGTCATGAGGTTGGCCTGGGCCCACCTCTCCAGCCTGTCCAGGTCCCTCTGGATGGCATCCCTGCCCTCCAGCAAGTCAACTGTGCCACACAGAGAGGGCTGTTGTGTTTCTATATTACTTTTTTAAATTGTATATTTCTGTATATATTGTAAATGTCTACTTGTATATTGTGCTAAGCTATACATACAAAGCTCCATTCTAATTTCCAGCGGAGTCTAGTCTAGGCGATTTTCACAAGAATGGGGGGGTGGGTAACACCTAAACCATCACAATTTAAAAAAAAACAGAGTTTTGATAATCCAGAAATAAATCACTGATGTTTTACATTTTGCATTGCTTTAGAGAAAAACATTCCAAATACAGTAGTTGCAGAAGACCTACTAACTGAATAGAAGTTATTAAAAAAAGCAGCACAGGAAAAAACAACAACTACAAAGCAAAACCTTCAGCAATTGCTCCTGTCTTCAAAAGCAGAGAAGACATAAATTAGGAGAGTCACAGTATCTTAATATCCCAGCTGGAAAATTTCAAATCCATATCAAATCTGGCAGTCTATCACATTAACTTTGTCTCATACAATGTTATCAAATACCACACAAAAAAAAAAAATAGTATTTTGCATGCTATACTTCTAGTTCATAAAATGATATAGTCATAAACTGCAGCTACTTAGGTCATAGCACATTTATTTTGTCTTACCTGATGATTCCCTGGAAGTTTCAACATCTAAAAACTATGTAACTTCTGTTAATAAACAGTTTAATTATTAAATTAATAACAGAAATATTGAAATAATTTAATAACTTCTAATAGAAAGATGAAGGTTGTCATCTGCTTTCTTAACATAGCAGGCAATTAGCAGGGTTGATAAAGAGGAGAGTGTGTATGTTTCCTCATTAATCCACAGTGAGTGGAATAGCAAGCCTCCTCATTAGGGCTTAAGCATATACTTCTGTGAGATATTTGTAACTTGCACTGCATGACAAAAAGGTGCTGTTTCTGAATAAGACGCCTTAATAGTCTAAGTAGCGGTTTAGTCTTAGTAGCAAAGACAAAAACTTCTACAAATACCATTTTGACAAGTGAGTGAGCAGTCACCACTATTTCAAATCAGGTCTTAGAAAAACACATTTAAATAATCTTTCAAGCCCATACCTCCTGTAGCAATTTGTCTAATTTCTGCTGTAATTCAACAAAGTATCGTGATGTAATGAGGCCTTGGTGGGATTTATCCAAGCAATCTCGAGCCAGTTCTGTGATCTGATGGTGAGTAAAACTGAGCACTCCATCTGCCAGGGGAAGTACATTCTCTGGAGAATGATTTGTTATAATGTCCTGAAGTTTCTCTTCCATCTGAGCTGTGGCCTATAGACAGACACACTGTACGTTAAATCAACTCCACATGAAACTCAAAGCCTCAAAGCTTATTTCTGATTCCACAACATTTCTGTATTGCGTATCATCTAACTGGAATGCGTGAAAAGACAAGCAAAAAAGGAAGCAAACAAAGGCAAAGCGATGAATGACATTTCTCCACATTACCAGTCCAGAAATGGAAAAGCCTTATTGTTATACTAGGCAGACCACACAATAGTTTGGGTTGAAAGTGACCTTAAAAGGTAACTAGCTCCAGACATTCTGCTGTGGGTAGGAATGACGATCACCAGATCAGGTTGCTCCAAGCCCCATCCAAACTAACCTTGAACACTTCTAGGGAGGAGGTATCCACAACTGGCCCGTACAACCTGTTCCAGAGCTTTATCAGCCTCACAGTAAAGAATATTTCTCTAATATTTTATCTAATCTAAAATCTACCCTCTTTCAGTTTGAAACCACTACACCCCTTGTCCTCTCACTAAACTCCCTGAAAAAAGCCCCCCCTTATCTTTCCTGTAGACACCCTTTAAGTACTGGAAAGCTGCTCTAAGGTCTCCTTGGAGCCATTTTCTCTTTTCACAACTGAACTTCAATTCTTCCAGCCTGTCCTCATAGGGCAGGTGCTCCAGCTCCCTGTTCATCTTCATGGTCCTCCTCTGGACCTGCTGAAGCAGTTGCATGCCTTTCTTGCATGGTGGTGGGGGAGGGTGGTCACTAGAGCTGAACACAGTACTCCAGCTGGGGTCTCACAAGAGTGGAGTAAAGGAAGAGGATCTCCTCCCTCAATATGCTGGCTACACAGGCTTTTTTTTGATGCAGCATGGGACACAACTGGCTTTCTGGGCCATGAGCGCATATTGCTGGTTTTCATCTGCCAAACCCACAAGTCCTTGTCTGCAGGGCTACTCTCTATCTCTTCATTCCGCA
Source organism: Tricholaema leucomelas (assembly GCA_013400475.1). Classification (NCBI taxonomy): domain Eukaryota; kingdom Metazoa; phylum Chordata; class Aves; order Piciformes; family Lybiidae; genus Tricholaema lacrymosa; species Tricholaema leucomelas. The sequence goes on along the minus strand of WAAF01006432.1, from coordinate 61,264 downwards.
TACTGTATTTTGTGCTTGGAATTCCCTCAAACCTAATGCAGGACCTTGCATCTGGTGTTGTTGGATCTCCTGAACTCTGCATGGGGTCCCACCTCTCAAGCCCGTCACAGCCCATCTGACTGGCATCCCTTCTCTCCAGAATACTGACCACATCACGCAGTTTGATGCTGTTGACAAACTTATTGAGGGTGCACTCAATTCCACTGTAGATGTTGACAACAAAGATGTTTAAGAGAACTTCTCCCAAGATCAACTACTAATGGAAAAATTACTTGTCTGTGGTCTCCGACTCGTTGCCCTCAGAGTTGCAATAACAGCTTAACATCCACCTAGCCAACTCTTTTTCCAAGGTGGCCAATCCATCAAATCCATGTCTCTCCTATTGTCCCAGGTTGAGGATAGAGGGTCAAAAAAAATGCTCTGGGGACTAGAAGATTGTTATTCAATCCCATAATTCTGCTATCTTGGTATAAGCCCACAACAAGGACAGTTCGCTCTCCTTTCCTTCTCCTCCTGCCCTGGGTGTGTGGCAGGACCCAATCTATCGGGAACCTGTAAGCAGTAGGCCTCCTGACTGGCTGGAGGTGTTGGCGGGGCGGGGAGGACTGGAGCACTGGGGAAGGTAGATTTAGTTTTTCTGGGGATGGGGAAACTTCAAGGGGTTTTGCCACGGATGGGGAAATTGCTTTTGTAAGATCTGCTGCTGTATCTCTCTAAATACAATTCTGTATTTTCTCTCCAATTTGATTTGAGAGTTTAATTTCTGTCGCTATCTTTAGTAAACCCATGACACCTACTTAGAGACAAGGATGTTGCACAAAACAGCATCAAATGCTTTGCACAAGTCCAGCTGCTCCTTTTTGTCTGCCACTGGTGATTAACTGTGCACTTATCTTGTGATGATCACTAAAGAGAACTAAAGGAATATCCACAACTTCAAAATTTTAAATCCGAGTTGTAATAATTAAAAAAAACCAAAGAACTAAATAAACACACTACAAAAGATGAACTCATAGGAGCCTACTTTGTTCTGCTAAAACTGCAGATACTACAGACCAGACCCTTCATTCGTTTCATACAGAGTATATCACTCATATATTTTGCTGGAGAGCATTTTAATAAACACTGACTGATTAAAAGCATCACAGGCTTGCAGGTCCTGCCAGATATGTTTGCAGGTTGCTAGATATGCCCATTTCAAAAAAAAGCTTTCTGGGGTTCTTTAAAAACTGCAGGTGCTTGAAAAAAATTTAAAGATATTTTTATTATTAAAAAAGTAATTCTACACATCTTAATCCACCTCTCAAACACTAAAATAAGTGGGTTGTTGTTAGCTGCAGATGCTTCCTTCAAGAACGCATCACAGGTCACCACCTGTTTAGCAGTGGATACCACATGGACTCCACACGATTCAATGTGAATCCCACTGGAGACCTTTATTGTTCGTTCTGACTCCATTTATATAGTCTTGAGCATAGAGCACACACCTACACAGCATAATCTAGGTGAGAACAACCCAATACATCACGCCTTGTTTTTCTTATTAACCAGATGTCCACTATCTCTTTTCTCCCACACTGGGAGGCATCCTGAACCTGTGGGATCACAGGATCACAGGATATTAGGGATTGGAAGGGACCCAAGTAGATCATTGAGTCCAACCCCACCCTTGGGAACCAAGGTTGAAACGCTCAGTCTGCTCGTTACTATTCCGTCTCACATTGCATTCCCACAGGTTGTTCCACACTTCATATTGCTGCTCAATAACTCAGCAAATCAAGACAAATCTCTCTTCATATTTCTGTGAAGAAATATGAGAGAATTTCTTCCTCTTTTTAGGTACTTTTTGAAACACTGTCAGCTTTACCTTACTCTTTTTCCAGAGGTCATCAAAATCCTAGGAGCAACCAGGAGCATAGTGCTCCAAGCCACATGTCTGTACCAAGGAACCCATTTGTGTTGCAGACCTCTGGAAACGACAGCAACATGTCTTCATTCAGTATCTCACAGTCAAATCCCCACAACTGTGCACAGATCGATCTTCACAGTTAAAATAAGTGTATCACAGATGTTTGGGAAAATGAGTAAAGGCTACTGAAGGAAGGAATATGAAGATGCTGCACAGAATAGCAAGACAAACTTTTTTTTTATTTCCTAATTCAGTACACATCACCGATTGCAATCAAACACACTTGTTAGTTCCAATCAGAATCAGAAGAGTGTATTTACCAGTATGATTCAATACAAAACCAGTTCAGCAGCCATGTCTACGTCACAATAGGGATTTTCTTTATGGTGATTTTATCTTTGTAATATGAGCTTGGTGATCCTTTATGAAAGTTGTTACAGAGATGACTCATAACTTCCCACAACGAAACCACCACTTCCTTAAAACCTATGTAGTCTATCAATTTAGAGATTGATACATACATTATATAGGTATTCATATTTAAATGTAATTCATTACCTTTGGGAATCTTTCTTTGTAGACATGGTTCATCATAATTATTTCATTGTCACAGCAGGCAGAAGAACGTCCAGGGCTGGAACCAAAGTAAATTATCCCTTTAAACTTGTCTCACCGTGAATGAAACACAAGCAGTTATTGTATTTTGTAGTTCACTTGCAATAAGAAGCTAATACAGGCTTTACTGGAAAGTACATTCTCTCATCAGTGATACACTTGGCTTCCTCCTGCTTTTTCAGACCAGACGCTAATGATTATTTTATGTGCTTGACATATAACTGCTAACTATGTTATTTTCTCAAGTTTGTCACTACATTTTAGGATTGAGGAAGTTTTACAACACTTCTGAGAAAACAGTGGTTTTCAGAAGGGTGATAGAGATAAATATTTAACTCTCAATTATGGTTATACCTGTCCCTTTGCAGGTTACATACAATCAAAACAGCAAGACCTGACCAAGAAAACTGTTAGCTGCAAGTGAAAAAAATTCTAAGAATGACTACTTTCCCTTGTTAACTCTTTCATTTTTTTTTAAGCAGATAATTAAATGATCAAAGCCCTTTAATTTTACTTTGACCAGCAAATAACAGCAGCAACTTCCTACTAACAATGCCATACAATGGATGAATTCCATCAATGCTAGGACACTATGCTTCTAAGATAATCAGAAGACTTCCAGGAAAACAATCCATAAAGGTACCCATGGCCATGACTAACCTTTTACTAGCTTCTTTTACTATCATGAACCTCACAGTCTTTTATAAATTCCTTTGAAAAACCTCCATCTTGTTTTCCTAGGTTAGTGACTCTGGCCAAGAAGACCCCACAAAGGGGATGCTATCCTCTAGGAGTGCTATCCTCATAATGTGTACATGGGGCTTTCTTGCATTAGCAGAAGAAGCTTGGCTTCATGAAAGGGCAAAAGTGAACACTAAAATTTATCCCAAGATACAGTAATGGTAAGTCATGGATATCTATACAGGCAAATTCACTGAGGACAGGATAGGTGCAATTTCATCGTACCATCTCAGCAGTGTGACCTTCTTACTAAAAATTCTTGGCTATTGTGTGTTCAAAGGGCAATCTGAAGTGTCAAAAGTATAACAGAAATAGAAAAAAATGAAAGATGTAGCAATACATACTTTGCAGTTTCAATTTGTAACCTTCCAATGCATTTCATGTAGGTAGCAACTACAGTTGCTACAAGTCTATGTATTTTAAAAGAATAAAAAGCAGACTTAAAACATACTGCAGTGAAAAGCTCAATCCATAAGACTATGGAATCTATTTTTAAACTTCTGAAAGGATCAATATCACAACTAGAAACATGGTATTTTTTTTTTCCTTCTAGCTCTTAAAAACTTATCCATACATTCATTTGTATTTTCATAACTTAAAACTATTCTGATAGTTTAGAATTATTTTAGATAAAACAGATCTTATGCAAATGGACATTACAAACAAAATGCAGAGGCCTAGTGTTTGAGAGAAAAGTAACTGAAGTTCATCTTGGTTAAAGAAAATGAGTGTCCCACCCATTTGTTCTTTACCACAGCTCTGCAGATAGTTGTAGGATATAAATAAATCACAGGATCACAGGATATTAGAGGTTGGAAGGGACCCAAGTTGATCGAGTCCAACCCCACTGCCAGAGCAGGACCACTCAATCTAGCACAGACCACAGAGGAATACATCCAGACAGGCCTTGAAAGTCTCCAGAGAAGGAGACTCCACAATGTCTCTGAGGAGTCTGTTCCAGTGTTCTGTGACCTTTATAGTAAAGAAGGTCCTCCTTGTGTTGAGGTGGAACCTCTTGTGCTGCAACTTGTACCCATTGCTCCTTGTCCTATCACAGGGAGGAAGTGAGAAGAGCCTGCCCCCTTCTTCTGACCAGCCCTCAGATGTTTATAAACATTTATTAAATCCCTTGTCAGTCTTCTCCAGACTAAAAAGCCCCAGGTCCCCCAGCCTCTCCTCATATGCCATGTCCTCCAGTCCCCTTNTTGAAAGTCTCCAGAGAAGGAGACTCCACAATGTCTCTGAGGAGTCTGTTCCAGTGTTCTGTGACCTTTATAGTAAAGAAGGTCCTCCTTGTGTTGAGGTGGAACCTCTTGTGCTGCAACTTGTACCCATTGCTCCTTGTCCTATCACAGGGAGGAAGTGAGAAGAGCCTGCCCCCTCCTGCTGACCAGCCCTCAGATGTTTATAAACATTTATTAAATCCCTTGTCAGTCTTCTCCAGACTAAAAAGCCCCAGGTCCCCCAGCCTCTCCTCATATGCCATGTCCTCCAGTCCCCTTATCATCCTAGTAGCTCTCTGCTGGACCCTCTCTGGCAGATCCCTCTTAAACTGGGGAGCTCAAAACTCTCACCAGGGTGCTTTTATTCTGTGCACTGTTTGAAATGTGAAAGCGAACCAGTGCTACAGTCAGAGAAATGACGAGCAGTGAATCAAGACAGCTCATGTGGGTTAGCTGCCTTCATTAAGGTCCAGTCTACAATGTAACCACTGAAGAAGTCATGATCAAAAACAGAAGCAGGAATTCAAAAGGATTATCTGTAATTCATCTTTGGATGCCCTGTATTGCCTTGTACTTTGGCAACTCCAAAAAGAGACAACATCTCCAACATACTAAACAATGATTCTCCAGAATATGTGAAGTTAGGCCCAACCCTTATACAGACAAACTCACCTGAGACTTCGGGAGCGAGGGCGCATCGCTGTGGTCCTGCATCTGTTATCACTGGCAATGCTCTCAGTTGTACAGAAATGCTTAGACAAAAAATGTAGTTCATCGGGTGTCGGTTGGTATGGTAACTGGTGTAGTTTCTCTTGGGATGAGCAGGATGACTACAAGAAGAGAAGAGAAGACAAGCTTCTATTAAGAACGAAAAAAAAAATTCAAGATTGCATTAGGTGCTCATGAATAAAGCCATTTCATTTAAAAATTGTAGCTACTGTCTCCCGCACCTATCCATTTAAAAACAATAAATCAGTCTCAACTTAATAAGCTAAGAAAAAAATTACTTCAAGAAAGAGCTGCTGAATTTAACTTCAAATTGTCTCTAAGATGGCATCTAGTATCAGTAACACACACAAATGCCTAATTAAAATGGGGTCTGATGAAAATTGAGTAGGAAAATGTAAGTATGTTAACCACTGATTACAACTTATTGCCGCAACACAGATTTATGTAGTGTCTCCAAAACATTATTGGCATTTTTTTAAATTAAACTGAAATATAACCTCAATTCATGCTGAGAAGATGCACGTGCTATTCTCTTACAAAACCCTGTACATTCCAAATGAAGTGGAAGAACTTAATAAATTTATTAAGACATGTTCAATGGCTGACAAGTTAAAGGGACTACACTCAAACCATCCACTTAACATAAAACTGGAAGATAAGGGGATGAAATTGGAAGTACTGTCAGAATACCTACCCTTGCAAAAAGCAGCTATAAAGTGGCACTACATATAGGATCATCTTAGGCATCACAACTCTTTGGTAAGGTGACTCTCACCAATGTCTCCAGGCCAGGCTGAAGTCCAGCAACAACATCTTATGTCAATGACCAAGAAGCTGAGAACTGCCTGATTTTTGCTCAACCACAAGACAAGCCCAGAGCTGACACAGCTGTTTCACAAACAGCCCCCTGGCTATGGGAGAGCTGGAACAGAACAGAACCAACCATCTTGGAAGAGACCTCCAAAATCATCCAGCCCAACCTATCACCCAGTCCTAGCCAGTCAACGAGACCATGGCACTAAGTGCCTCATCCAGGCTTTTCTTGAACACCTCCAGGGACAGTGACTCCACCACCTCCCTGGGCAGCCCATTCCAATGGCAAATCACTCTCTCTGGCAAGAACTTTCCCCTAACGTCCAGCCTGTATATCCCTTGGCACAACCTGAGGCTGTGTCCCCTTGTTCTATTGCTGGTTGCCTGGGAGAAGAGACCAACCCCCNCCCCCAGGTCTCTTTCCTCCTGGCTGCTCTCCAGCCACTCTGTCCCCAGCCTGTAGCATTCCTCGGGGTTGTTGTGGCCAAAGTGCAAAACCCTGCACTTGGACTTGTTCAGTCTCATCCCACTGGCCTCTGCCCACCCACCCAGCCTGTCCACGTCCCTCTGCAGGGCTCTTCTACCTTCCAACAGATCAAGACCTGCTCCTAGCTTGGTGTCATCCACAAACTTACTGATGCTGGACTCAATCCCCTTATATAGCAGCACTGATGATCATGCCATCATATTTTACTACCACTCATGAAGCACAGCTAGCTATCTATGCCATGCTAAATGTTAGGAGGTAGAATCTGAAACTACTTTCATCAAAATGGATTTAATGTCCTTGCAAACAGCATGCATACAATTCATGAGGTGGGAGCCCTGGTAACACAGGATGCAGAGAATACAGTTACTGAATGCCTCCTTTGCATTAGTCTTCACTAATAGGACCTCAGGAATCCTGGTCCTGGGAGACTAGAAAGAAAGTCTGGAGAATGAAACACTCTCCCTTGGTTGATAAGGACAGAGTTAGAGATCATGTGGTAAACTGAACACTCACAAATCCATGGGCCCTGATGGGGTACACCCACAAGTGCTGAGATATCTGGTTGATGTTGCTCTACTACTCTCCATCATTTTTGAAAGATCATGGAAAATGGGAGATGTGCCTGAGGACTGGAGGAACAGAACTGAGGTAAGAATCCTCCCCTTGCTAACAACTCTTAGTTGTATCTGGACCACCACAGGCACAAAGTGCATATTCTTAGAGGTCTAAATTCTGGTATCTGTACAAATCCAAATTCTCATAGCAAAACTCTTTTAAAAAGCAGCTCTCCTGGCATTCTAGAATAGTTGTTCTGAAAATCACATAAGGCTTAACATATTCTTAATATGCACAACCACAGTGTATCATGGCAACACAAACTGTTCTTCTAACACAAAAAAGGCAAATTTTCAGCCAATACCAGCCAATGTAACCCTAAAGTCTCTTTCCCTATCTTACACTATACAAATAAACTTCTAAGAATATAATCTACTTGCAAAAATATGCAACTGCCATATTCTGTCACCATCATTTTTACAGGCATGCTCACCAAAAGACACACAATTATTTCGGCTGCATCTCATAACTGGAAAGATCTCATTAAGCTTTGCCAGAATATAACACACCAAGACTTTCTTTTCAATAGAATAATTTCAGAAGGAGATACCTTTGTCCAGTTGCAGCTTTGTGAGAACTGGTACATATGGTACTTGCACCACTTCCAAACCATGAGCTTCCATGAAATTGGTAATTCTCTCATTTTCCCAACTTTCAATATTTAAAAACATTAAAACAGGCTAACAAGAAACGGTGAGCTACACTCAGCTAAGCATAAACAGGATAAACAGGATTACCATACACAATTCTGTCCCCACTTTGATTTCGAGTTGCTTGCCAAGATAGAGTTGTGCTCTACTGTGATGTGTAAAAACTGTTTCTGCTCTCCAGTTGATACATTTCTGGATTACTGCAAACCTTATCTATCCAGTACTGAAAAGGGAGCATTCTGTATGTACACTTAGACTATTGTGTAGGAAATGGTCTCCTGCTGACTGAGAATTTGTAGAACTGGAGGAGGAGGTTGCACAGTGCTGTTTCAGATTCTGAAAAAGTACATTAAATCAATTAGATAGACGCTCTTGCAGTTTTCATTTTATGATTATGGATTTTATGGACACACTGTCCAATGGCTAAAAGAAGAAAGTGAAAAACATCTTTACTAAGAAGCAATGGAACAGTATCTAGGTTTAAAATTCAGAGGCTGTCCCAGTGCTTTTTTCTGGGCTCAGCAGCTGTAGTAGAGTCTTGGAGGGAAAAAATTCCAACCAGTTAAACATAAGAAATATATGGCATGAATTCTCTGCTGCTTCTTTCTTCAACAAAATCCAAACTTAGTTATTGGAGAAATAAGTTTCATTCCGCAACTCAGAAACAGTTTGTTAAATACTAAAAACAGATGTCGTCTTTAGGATTTATATGATGCAGTGTAGTTAAATGTCAAGGGAGAACTCAACAACAATCTTACAAAAGTTAAGACGTCCAGGTCTACAAATGACAGTGCTTTATTTTTTATTTTAAAAAATACCAAAAAAGATGCAATATTGCTGCTTATGCCAGGATGCACACAGCAGTTGATAAACGTCAATTAGAAAGAAGGATATGAACTAGAATTACCATTCTAAAATTGAAGACCTCAAACAAAAAAACATACAAGTGAGGACTGAAAACTAAAATTGTGTTGTAATACAGTTTTGACATAGGTTTTCACTTCCTTTCTAGCACAAGCCTGTTTCAAATAATAATGATGGGGTTGCTACGGCAGTTATTTATTATCTGACAACCTCCTTTACGTCAGTGTGTTTTAACTGAAAAGGACAGCACATTTGATCCAGTTGCAACAAGGCATATAAACATGCAGTATGGAAAGTGGTTAGGGAATTAACGTGAAACAAAGCAATTTTCTTGGCAAAAGATCTACACAGGAAGGGAAGCAGAGGTCAAAAAGCAGCGCTGCTGAGGAACTGTTCTTAAGATAGGCAAAATCCTTCAACCTCGTGTGAAGTCAAGAACTGACTTATTTTCCAAAAGTCTTTGTGAACGAAAACAAGAGCTGACCATAACATAAAACGGTCATGCTCTACCCATCTACAAGATGTGAAATTCAAATATTTCACAAGAGAAAGAGAACACACCTGGGGAACAGAAAGTATACTTAAATTGTGAAAGAAAGACTTTTAAAAACTTTGGTATTGGCTGTCCAGTAATATTATCATTCAGAAAACAGTATTTTTGTTACTCATACAAGCCCAAAGGTGGAAAACAAGACCAAAGACAAAATTTTTGAAGAGTCATAGTTGAATCTAAAAGGACCAAGCCCCTTACTGCAGAAGACATAACTGTCAAAATGTCTACTATTTGCTATTTCCAAAATAGGCTTTCTTAACAGCTCGATCTACCCAGTCTCCCAGGTGTGACTATCACAGACGGCTTAGCTGAAGGTGGTAACATGACCCAGTACCTCCTCTCCAGTACAATGGTGTTTAAGACATGCCAAAGTACAGGTACATACTTCTCTCACTGCCTAGCTCCTCAGTATTGAAGCAGGATCTCATGTGGTCCCACAGTTTACAGCACAAGTCAGACAGGACATCTGCAGTGGCAGGGGGACTGATACGAGATCACATTAAAAGAAGTCTCTAACAGGCAACATCTAAGAAATTAGACTTGTATTCATTATATGGTATATCCAAAAGGATTCCTTTGTTCTAATTATAGATCTCTAAAATGTTAAGTATCTAACTTACTATCACACATTAACACATCACTATCAATGAAGAAAAAAGATGAATGTATGATTCACCCCTTAAGAGTTCTAACCTAGGATGGACAAATTGTCAAAGAGTGGTTTCTCTATTATCAATGCTCACTTCAGACTTGAGGTATCTAACTACTATTTGGTTAAGACAGCATGTATCATCTCCTATTGCTCCAAAGGACAAAAGGGTGGTAAACACTACTCACTGCCAGAAAATATTTCCAAGCAAAGCACACATTGCCTAAAGTTTTCTTCTATCTTAGTGAAGTAAAGCAGTTCCGTTTCTCATATTAATTCAAAGTCCGTTCACAATACAAAACCTATGCTGCCTCTTCCTAACAGAAGCAAGCTGAATTTGAGAAGATGTGGCATGCAGTAGAAATCTGTCACCACAGTAAAGTGGATACTTACAGAAACAGTTGAACTGGGAGTATTTGTACCATAGCCAGAAGAAGGCAGAGAAGCCAAAGACCAGCGGCGACCATCAGTTCTGTTGTGAAACCAAGGTTAGTAAAATGAACACTGCAGTATTCTAACAGAAAAATGTGCGAATATTTCTATCTAAAAGAGCATTCCAAAAGCATTAAACAAAAAGGGCTTTAAACAGAATAAGCTTTCACAGAGAACCACAACAAACAATCCTTCAGCAAGCATGACAGGTTTACAGTTTTTCTACTAGCATGTTTTTCTGGGAAGAAAAGTCTGTGAGATGAAATAACCAGAAAGTGAATTAACACATCCACAGAACTGACATTTCGCTGACACACACAGAAATGGATGAGTTGTTCACAACTCTCAGGACCATCAGATGTAAATTTGTAAGAGGTAAAATATCGTGAACAAATGCAAACCACAATCCTCTAAATCACAAAATAACTACCACAGTGTGCTTGAAATACAAGGGTAGCATTTTCATAAGAAACATCAGTACAGGACACAGGCAAACTAGCAGGCTAATGTCAAATAACAGTAAAGAATGATTAAGTGAAAACAAACTTGTTAAATGTTAAGATACGTAAACCAGGAAGAACAATTTTGCAGCAAAATTCATGCTGGCTTACAGTAAATCAGTAATCACAACTAATCTCTGTTCTTCACTGCTTGTGGTAAGTTACACATAGTGTGGAACTTAAACATTCAAAGTGGCAAGCTAAAACACAACTATGGGAGTCATGTGTCAATTTTTGAGGATGTAACTTTTACCTGTCATTTCGGTGCCCATGACTGGAGTACAATTGTATCAAATATGTTAAAAAAAGCAAAATAATATATAAATAACAAAGTAGTACAAGTTTTTATTAACAAACAGCATGAGCAGGGCAAAAGAGAAGCTCCTTTTTACAGCCACTACAAAGACCAGGTCTGTTGAAGAATAAATCACTCAAGTCTGATTTACATTTAAAAAACCCTGTAATTCCATACAAAAGAGTTTAGGTTGTGTCAAATCAGCTCCTGGTGCACTCTCCCTATACTTCAAGCTGTCTAAACAAAGCCCTTGCTACTCTAACACCTTGTTTTCTACTCCCTTTTCATCCAGTCTCTGACACTTTGAATACATATAGAGTGAGAAAATAAACTACCGTACATAGTGCTAAAATATAAAGAGAATATGTGCTACAGTTGGCTGCTGACTATCAAAGACTGAGCTCTCAATCAAACTTCCTCCTTCATAATTTTATTTCTAATTCATTAATTCTCCTCCCTTCTCCTCTTCCCTCTGCTATGTATGAGCTGCATCCAGATGACTGAACAATTCAAAAAGAACTTTTCATCTCGGCTCAATTGTGCAAGCCAAACATATTCATAGTTGAAAGAACAAGCACTTGAAAGGCATTTAAATATGGGTGAGTCCCATATATTCTGCAACTTGAGACAAAAGTACTTTGCTACTGAGCTGCTGCACAGCAACTGCCACCAACCTATAGGCATGTAGATGCCGGACTGATACGAACTATTAAGAGAGGCCTAAGCAGTAGCTACCAGAGGCTACCAGGTGGACCAAGAGAGATGACTCTCCTGCTTGCTGCTGAAGCACCTAGGGAAGGCTTCCTCCATCCCAATGCACTGGCTGGCAGCTGGCCACCTTCTTGCTGCAGCTCCCTTTTCTGATGAGCAAATGATGAGAAATAGCTAAACTGGGGTGTCCTAATCTCTGCACAATTTCCTTTTGCCTTTCTCTTTCCCTCCTTCAAACTTTTCCAGCTTTTTAGTAACTCCATTGACTGGAAGCAGTGGATAGAAAAAAACATTCATGCATTTTATACCACCTTACCTCTGGCTGCTTCATAGATACACACACATATTGTCCTACCCTCCTTTGTAAAAAATTACAAAACAGAAAAGGCAGCCTGAAAAGTGCTGTCATCAACCACAGGTCATTTTGCTACCAATGTGCATGCTATCAGAGGTTATATGAAGACAAGTACATGAAAAACACCATATTAATCTGAAAAATTCACATTTACACTGTTTTAATCTTAAATGCCATAAAGCATTTTCAATATAAAGGTAGAACATAATCAGTTTCTGCAGAAAATTGCTCAAAATCCTACTGAAACAGTGAAATATTTTGAAATCATAGAAAAATGTGTCTTGATTAAAGAATTCAGAGACCATCACAGGGCTCCAAAACCAGTCAAAATCCAAACAAAATACAACTCACATTCTCCCCCTTAATTTTGAGGTTTTGAAAAACATAATGATATAAACTTCGTTGATTATGGGCGGGAAAGGAAAACTACTTCCTGCCCACTGCATTTCTAAGTAGTGTTTGGTCTTTCACATCTGTTTTTTCTATTACATGTTATTTTGGGATTTAATCAATCTTCCTAAACACATGCTTATAAGCATAATCCATAAAGACACAGTATCTTCAGAGTAAGGAAAGCAAACAAGACAAAATAAATCTAAAAGAAATACTCAAAGGTATTGATTTGAAAAGTGACTTTAAAAGTGACATCACATGCTATTAGAAACATGGACAAGAGATGCTGTCAGAGATTACTTATGTATTCCTTGTATCTGAAAGTGATTAAAGTTTTCTCTACCCTGCAACTTTGAAAAAAGAGTTAATTCATTTCCTTGACCTAACTTTTCAGAGCTTGTGTGTGCTATTTCATGGAATTTCCAGAATGAAAGAAGCAAAAGAATAGCAGCAACTGTTGCCTCACTGTAAGTACAACAGCTCCATGCCTGGCAATATTAATGATAGAAGAAAGCCACCACATTCCAATTTCATATTTTGTGCATATGCTCTCAAGTCAACATATAAGCTGCCTACTCTCCAGGATTAGAGTTAATGAATTTATTATTTGAGGTAGGCTGACAAGGTGTTAAGTGACAGGAAAGCACAGTGGCATAAACAGGCAGTCTCCTGCGACACACTGTCAACTTTGTTTACAGCCTATTTAATAACAATTTACTTCATAGATTTCTTCAATTTAGATCTTCAGAAAATCCTATTAGTATTAACTAATCCTTGCAACACTCCTATGAGAGAGCTGTCTCAGTGATACAGGTAGTGAGAGAGGTCAAGGTCAGGTATTAAAGCTATGGTAATGGAATTGCTGCCACCAATAGAAGTCAGGCCCTGATCTCAGGACCTCTACTTCTCTAATATTGCTGTTACAAACAATGCACTTCTTCTATTTTGAAGGCAAAAAAAAAAATAGCAAAAAAAGTCTAGAATATAGCTTGAAATTTCCCCATATGCCAATGGAGGATCTGTGTCTGAATCGGATCTATTACAATTAAGTTTTGGGTTTTTTTTATTTCAAAGATTGTACTATATCAGTCACCTCGTACAAACTGATTGGAACTGAAGTTTACGAGGATCTGTGTCTGAATCGGATCTATTACAATTAAGTTTTGGGTTTTTTTTATTTCAAAGATTGTACTATATCAGTCACCTCGTACAAACTGATTGGAACTGAAGTTTACGAGTGTTTACATAAGCAAGACAACTCTCGTTATTTTAAATTATAGTCTTGACAGATGTATTTGCAATTATCTTCTAATACGTGGATCCAACAACATCTCCTCTACGCACAAATCTACACAGCACATTACAAAAAAAGCCCTCTTACCTTCGTGCAAAAGAAAAATGGGCTGAGGCACTGGGAGAGAAATTCCTAGGGCTATCTTGAGGGCTGTTTCCTGTTGGGAAGGATACACCAAAAAAATATTATTAGGGGAAAAGAACTTCACTAAATATATTCAGACATATTAATCCAAGCATTTTCAAGCAGTTTAGAAAAACCCTCTAGCCCTTCAGTCTGAGAACTGTCAAATTAATCTGAGAACTGAAGTTTGAAAAAAAAGTGATTACAAGCTTGAAAGAAATAAATTTGATGAAGCAAGGTGAGCTTTTTAATCACACAAAACATTTCAAAGATAGAGAAGTAATGATCAGCATGATTTATCCCTTACAAAAAGTCTCTGCAGCATGTCCAAAGAAGTTTTATTTTTTTTTTTTTTGGTAGCTCTAAAACAAGCACGCAGGCAAAACACATTGAACTCTACTCTTTGTTTTAACCCCCACCTTAGTTCTGCTAGACCAAGGCACAGAAAGGTGACCACTCTTTGTGATGATATGAAGCAAATGCATATTGTACAGGTTTTAACTTCAAAGTTTGTTACTTCTCCATACTAAAGCACCCAACCTCCTGCTCATCAGCAGGAGTGTAGAAAGAGCTCTCCTGCTAAGAGCTGCTCCTGCCACCTGACTCTCCAACTAAAGGAGACAGTATCTTGAGATGAAATAAAACAAACCCTGAAAAAAAATGAAGCTCTCAAAATCCCAAACCATATAAAAAACTGTAAGGATTTGATCTGAACTATCATTGGCTTACATCTAAAAGTCAATCCTTGCTTAAACAGGCAACAGACTGCAACCAAAATAAAGAAAAAATATGTATTGGTTGCAGTATTTTATTTTTGGACAAAAATGAAAGCACAGCACTAAGTGATAGAGCAAAAAGGTCATATGTAACCAATTAGAATCAGCATTTAATTTCTGAAGATAAAATTACTACCTGCATGTGGAAATTCTAGTACAACAGCGAGTCCTTTAAAGGACTTCAAGTAATCTTGATTTCTATTCAAGTTTTGAAATTTCTGTTGTATTGATTGAAGTGATGTTCTTAACAGATCACACTAATTCTTTATGAGAAACTGCAATCCCAGAACCATTAGGCCATTAGGTACTAAATGTAGAGGACACCTTTCCCCTTCCACCTCCACCACCCCTTTTGTTTTTCCAAGTAGAAGCAGATGCAAGATATTTTTTAGCTACACTTCATTTGTGTCTTCACTGCAGGAAGGTGTGGTGTGAGAGAGGTGGGAGTTGTATGAAGAGAAGGGAATTTGAAACCACATGGGGCACAGATTCCAGTCTTTATTTGGGAACCAACACATTTTATTCTTGTTCTGCATGAACTACAAATATGAAAGCACTGAGGCAAACTGTTCATTTAATTTAACAGCTAACTAGATTTCTTTGGTGCTGCCAGAGCTCGGTTAATAAAGACAAGCCAACACTGTAGCACTATGCAGACAAACCAACTTTAGCTATTGCACTAGGAGAAAAGGGGGAAGGGGGGGAAAGCTGGAATCTGAAATCTGTCATAGACTTAGAGGAAAATATGGCAAAGTAACTACCATAAAGTCTGGAGAAAACCAGAGAATTAGGTTTTATGCAGTGAGACATAAACAGCTTTTGACAGAAAATAATTTGAGAAACCAGCACAGCAGGGTTTGTAAACATTATTTTCCTCCGACAGCTAGTTTTAAGTTACATACATATATACACTCACACATTTAACATACATCAAGGACATGACTAACCATCCATCAGGCAGAGCACATGTGTTGACTTCACAAAGAAGGAAAAAAATGTGGAAAAATACGGTAATTTTACAGGTCTTGCAGTGGACTTAAGGAGACAAATCTGTAACCGTCTTACTAGAATCAACTAAGATCACTTCCTTATAAACAAAACTTAAGAAGTCAAAGTCTTACCAAGGAAGAGTTGCTATTTGAAAAAAATCAATTTACAACCACTATTTCCAACAGCTAATGAGCTTTAAAGGTAACAAAACTGATAAAACTGTATGCATTATACCCAGTTACTACATCCTACAGGTTTTTCTAGAAATTGAGGAACATAAGTCTGGAAACAGAGAATGAAAATCCAGACACAAAATGACTTGAGAAACAACTAACGCAATCATGGGTTTAAGGGGTGCTGTTCCAGAACAGCAAGAGAGGTTAGAAGCAGTCTCCCATACGTGACCTTCAGCCATTATGCATTCATCCATACACCTGCCAGTCAACACTGGAAGACCTTAAAAAAAACACCCCCAAAAACCAGTGCTAGTTGAACTCCGGGTCCACATGCGCACGGCTTGCTTAATAGGCAAATCCTGCTGTTGAGATCTGCTGGCTGCTGTATGTGTTTCTGTCCTGGGGTATCTCTATGCTGCTGAGATTACTGTTAATGTTTCTGACCTAGCAAGGTAAATGTGACCAGCAGTCAGGCATTACATAAGTGATTAGCTTCAGCATCCTCTGGGAAATAAAATGAATAGGCAATCAACATACCAAAACAATACTCCACTTTTTGACAACACAAGGGGCAGCTCATTTTGCAAGCAGCTATTGTTAAGAAAGCTGTATCGAGGCTAATTAAACTGCGACTGTTTTGCAAGCAGCTTCAAGAGCTCCTGTGTCTTTACCACAGAGAGAAGATGTCTTAAATTTTTTAAAAAGGCATATGTTAGAGTCACAGTATGTTATTAATGCATTTTTAATAGCTGTCTAACTTAGAAAATACAGTTTCAGCTGCAATGACTTTCCGTTAGTACTGAGAGAATAACAGATTCATAACTGTCACCCCAAATTCCTGCTAAATCAAAGACAAATACAGCTTGAAGTCTTAATGCCATTATTCCATAATCTTTTCAAATGAATCGCAGTACATCAAGTACCACAGTCACACAATATGCCCACAGGTCATACGTTCCTCTGTGTCAATTTACTTGGTGGTGCATCCACAGTGTGAAGTGAACAAGAAACCACACACCAAGTTACAGTTCTGATTTTCATACTGTAACTAACTAACAGGGCCAGTCAGCAGAACACACAGCTGTCCAGCAAAATAACTTAAAATACTTCTGTAGGTGCCTTCCACTAGGATTCAAGGAGCTCAAGCTATTTAAAACCCCACATTAATTATGTCTCAGACCAGCAAAAGGCTTTCCCATGTAATAGCAGGGAGACTCTGCACACTCCTTAAATCCTTTTGCCAGGATGTTTCGCACTTTCTGAACACTACTCAAAATGCCAGTAGCGTCATATTTCAATAGGACTTAAAAGTCAGTTCTCTTTGCGTGAAAATTAACGCATACACTGTCCTTAAACTAGAAGGTGCTCTGAAGTTGCTGTGACTTATACTTTACCCAAAAGGAAGGCTAAGTGAAGTTTTATTTTAGTAAAACCATTTTCATTAGTCTACATGTGAAAACAGTCAAAATAACAGAAATACTGTACAAGAGAGTCTTCTTTGCTTCAACTACTCATCATCACCTACCTTGAACAAAATTCACAGGATTACAGTAAAAACTCACGAAAACTAACTCCAAATTCGATGCACACACACACAAGCTGAGAAACATCTTGGCAGACTGAAAAAAACCTTAGAATACGGATTACAAGGGAAAGTAAGATCTTCTTGGCCGTAAATTTTGCTTTAGACAATGGCATCATATAATCCCATTCATAAATGTATTGAATCTAACAGGAAAGGTCACATTGTCCCTGACGTAGTTAGCACATGATTTTTTAGGACTTCTCTTCCCATTTGACAAAGAAAACACCTCTGACTGATTTAGATGACACACATTTTTCAGTCTTCTGTTGCTCAGGCAAGTGAGTAACACTGAATCACAGAATGTATTTCCTTGGAAGAACATTTGAGATCATCTAGTCCAACCTTTGACTCAGCACTGAAGGGTCAACACTAAACTATGTCCCTAAGAACCAGGTCCACAGGCTGCTGAAACACCTTCACAGGGATGCCAACTCCATCACTGCCCTGGGCAGACCACTCCAACATTTAAGAACTCTTTCAATGAAGAAATATTTCCTAATATCCAGCCTAAACCTCCCCTGGTGCAGCTTGAAATAATTTCCTCCAGTCTTGTTGCTTCCCACCAAGGGGAAGAGGTTGCCTCTCCTTGCTCCAATTTCCCTTCAGGTAGTTGCAGAGAGCAATGAGGTCTCCTCTCAGCCTCTACTTCTCCAGACTGAGCAACCTCAGCTCCCTTAGATGCTCCTTGTAGTTCATGTGCTCCAGGCCCTTCATAAGCCTCATTACTTTTCTCTGGACACACACCAACACCTCAATATGCATCCTGCAGGGAGAGGACCAGAACTGAACACAATACTCAAGGTGTGGCCTCATCAATGCTGAGCACAGGGGAACAATCACCTCCCTGTTCCTGCTGACCAGTGCTTCTGCTCTTTCAGTCTTAAGCAAAAAGCTCTCACATTCTATCTTATCTGCCTTTCTCCATACATGATCCCATCTGAATGTGTATTAAGCAGTAAGTAGTACAGACAAAATTCAACCAGGAGATTGTACAGTGGCACGGAATCTTCCCAAAGTCAGTTGAAAATTACTTTCCACATCTTCAGAGATTGACTAAAAAGCTACACTAGACTGGTCCTTGAAAATATCATCTGATCAAGAAAACACACTTGGATTCTTCCCTAAATGCCTTTTAAGAGATGAGTCCACAGCCTAGAGTAGACATTTCTGCTACTGATCTTCCAGCACAAAATGCTGCCTGTAGGTAGGTAATTACACACTTCTTTATTCCAGTTCTCGAGACCACTCATTCACTTCCATGGTTTCCCAGTGCTGTTTCATACTTGATTACACCCAAATTCACATGAGCTACAGTAATTCTATGCCACTGTCATTTATGAGATTTATTTAAAACGTTTGTCCACAAAACCAAAACCTGATGACTCTACTGATAATAGCTGCTCTCACTTTAGAATATTTCTTATTTTATCACAACCCCATCTTCTCCTCTTTAAACAATTTCCTACTTATCTTGCAAGTATTGTGAACTGTCTTATTAACTGTCACATGGTGTCTTAGCAGCACCACATGAAATATTGATTAAATTACAGACAAGTAAGATTTACAGCATTGCTCCTAAGAGCCAAATACTGTTCCTACAGGAGACAGAAATAGTACTACATATGACCAAATGCAGGGTCCTGCACATGGGTCAGAACAACCCTTACTATCAATACAGATTGGGGGATGAGATGATACAAAGCCGTCCTGTGGAAAAAGACTTGGGGGTGCTGACTGACAAGAAGCCGGACATGAGCAGACAGTGTGCAATTGGAGCCCAGAAGGCAAACTGCACCCTGGGCTGCATCAAAAGATGCATTGCCAGCAGATTCAGAGAACTGATTCTGCCACTTTGCTCTAGTAAGCCTGCACCTGGAGTACTGCATCCAGCTCTGAAGCCCTCTGAAGCCCTTCCCAGTATAGGAAGGGCATAGACTTGATGGAGCAGATCCAGAGGAGAGCCACAAAAATGATTAGGGGGTTGGGGCACCTCTGCTACAAGGACAGGCTGAGGGAGCTGGAGTTGTTCAGCCTGAAGAACAGAAGGCTCCATGAGGATCTAATAGCAGCCTTCAAGTACGTGAAGGGGGCCTGCAAGAAGGCTGGACAGAGACTGTCTGCAAAGGCCTACAGTGACAGGACAAGTGGCAATGGCTTCAAACTAGAGAAGAGCATATTTAGATTGGATTTTAGGAAAAACTTTTTTACAATAAGGATGGTTGAGCACTGAAAGAGGTTGCCCAGGGAGATGGCTGGGTCCCATTCCTGGAGATATTCAAGTGATGAGGCTCGAGAGGGCTCTGGGCAAACTGATCTAGTTGTGGATGTCCCTGCTCACTGCACAGGGGTTGGACTAGACTAGAGATCACTTCCAACCCAGGTGATGCTATCATTACTAATCACTAGGGGTTAGTATCACCCAGAGGAACAAGTTCCTGTGACTGCTGAGATGGTGACACCTGAACGCCCCGACTTATTGGTATTTTCATCACTCACTTTGCAGGCTGAGTGGAGCAGGATGACCTGCCTATGAAGCAGCAGGTGGTCAGCTGTAAAAGCATATTAATGATCAGGACATCAGATGTTGTCCAAACCAATGCTGCAGCCCTTGTCTTCCTTCCTGCATTTCTGCAGCTCCAAATGTATCCACAGTTCATTCTAAAACCAAAACAATCTCTCAGAAGCTTTAATGGTTTCCAGCCCAGGTACTAAAGGATGTCTGAACAACTAACCTAAGACAATCACTAGTAACTATGAAGGTCTGAACCCAAAGAAATTACTTGGTGTATATTTATTTGCTATTTTCCTAAGAAAGATTTTATGCCAGGGAAACCTGGTATTCTTGAAAATTTTCAAGACCTTTTAACATAAGTGTAAGGCACAGTGGAAGATTTCAACTGAAAAGCAAAATCTGACTTTTTACTTCATCTCTGCAGGTAGATACATATCTTACAGAGAGGAAAAGCATTAATTAGCATTTTTGCTAATTAATAGAGATCAATCCTGGGTAGATTTTAAATAGCCTGATAATGTGGATTCCCTTCATCTTGAATAGTCTGTAATAAAGAGATAATGACCAGCAATATCTACTAATATGGTACAAGAACCTAGTCCACTTAAACATCTAATAGAACTATTTTTATTAAGAGCAACAGCAGGCTCTTCCCAGAGATGGGTGGAGAAATCGACAACAGGGCATACAGTACTGTGATGTAGTACCCTAGGAAAAACAGATCTGGCAGAAAAACACTGACAGTCAGAAGCCAAAATGGTTTGAAAAACCATCAGCTATCAGGATTATGATTAATATGTCCATCTTTCCATATGAATTACTCAAACCACAGCACTTTCTGTTTCAATGAATTAGGAAAGCGCTCAACAAGGAACCTGTGAGCACTTGCTTTCCAAAAACAAACCAAAGTAACATCAGAGTACATCTAAACCTTGCAAGCAGCCTCAGACACCTCCTTTCCTATCACTCACCTTGAAACAACGTCAGGCTGATACCAGACTGTGATGTGTGAGGCCCGAGTTCAGTTAATTTTTCAAGACGTGAGAAAACAGTAAAAATGCAATCTTGCAACATATGGACAAAAATCATTCAACACTGTAATTCCTATCCTAAAATGTTGTTAGGTATACATTACCATGCCTAGGCATGATAATGAAGTCCCAGGCTTGTGCTTCCAGTTACATTTGAAAAAGGATCATGTGACAGACTTCTGGAGTCAGGATCCAGCTGGCTGGCAAATGAACATGTTTCTGACTGTGTTCAGAATAACTCATCTTCCTACTGAAGTACTACAAAGAATCTGTAGAGCACTACCTCTACTTGCTCCAGAATTAGAAGAAAACTCTTAAGAGTCCTTGAGATCACCAAGAAACAGGGAAGGTAAGAGATGGGGACTAGAGTATAATGAACTGCAACTCACACAGCCCAGATCTTCACTAGTGCTTTTCATGTTTTTGTTGTGGTTTTCTTTTTTAAATACTCAAAGAAGCATGTTAGGCTTTTTCTGAAGGGGGAATGAAGGAAATGAAGATATACATAACAGAAATTAAAAGTGACAAGGATAGCACATGAAAATACACTGAGATGAAGAAACAGAACTGAAGAAGTTAGAGAAGTTGACAATCTGAGTTTGCTGCAACATTTCTCTTCTACAGTCAGCAAGACTACTGTACAGAGCAAGTGAAGAATGGCATCAAAAAGTGTGCTGGAAAGGTGTTAAATGTTTCTAAAGACAGTTGAGATTGAGAGAATTTTCAATGGCTCAAGTTCCCAGTTCTACCATTTGCCAGACTCATAGAAACAACCAGATTGGAAGAGACCTCCAAGATCACCCAGGCCAACCTATCACCCAGCCCTGTCCAATCAACTAGACCACGGCACTAAGTGCCTCATCCAGGTTTTTCTTGAATACCTCCAGGGATGGCAATTCCACCACCTCCCTGGGCAGCCCATTCCAATAGCAAATCACTCTCTCTGGGAAGAACCTCCTCCTAACGTCCAGCCTGTATCTCCCCTGGCACAACTTGAGACTGTGTCCCCTTGTTCTATTGCTGGTTGCCTGGGAGAAGAGACCAACCCCCACCTGGCTACAGCCTCCCTTCAGGTAGTTGTAGACAGCAATGAAGTCACACCTGAGCCTCCTTTTCTCCAGGCTAAACTCAGTCTTTCGAAAGGCAGAACCAAGAATTAGGTTTTTTTCATTTGACAGCTCAGTAATAAATATTTGTTCAATACTGCTTGAAGTTAGAATAGATGCTAGCCCACTGAGCCTAATCCTTTGCACCTGCACTCACCTGGGCAGATTTCTTGCATGAAACATGAAACTGCAGGAAAAATTTTCTAAAGCATGACTCTCCAATGATCTCTGTATTTGGCATAATCTTGCCAGAAAGTATTTGCCAAAATCGCATGCTATTACCACGCCTCAGCTAAAGGTAGTCCCATGACAAAAGCTTTCTTCAGTGCAAGCATTAATATTTTGCTGCACATTGAGCTTGCTCCATCCTCCTATGCAACTGGATGTTTCCCTCTCTTCTGCTTCTATTGATCCCTCCTCCAAGAGAAAATATAAAAAAAAGTATATGAAGGTGTTGCAAGAGCATCATCTCCTGTTCCTCTGAGACTTGGAGCTGTAATACATACAGGTGGACTGGTGCAGGCTGCAAAATAAACACTTCTATTTAGAGACCTTTTCCAGCAGAATCTCACCATTGCCAGCTACTTTCCATATCTAGTCAAAAAGACCTTAAAAATCATCTAGCTGGACAGGAAATACGCCGGATTCTCTCAATGGAGCCAAGGAAATTTCCCTGACTTGGAGTAATCCCTCCCATCGAACGACTGCCAAAAAGCTTAAACCCCAGCAGGCCAGAGAGCACACGGTGTCTTTTGTCACATCTCTTCACTGCACTCAGCAAGAATTCAGGCCTCCAGTGCAGGCTGCCACAGAGATTAAGGCTGCTATCTGAGTGTACAGATCTCAGTGCAGATAAGACCAGGTGGTTCTAACAACAAAAAGAACCTGGCATCACTAAAAATCAACAGGAGTTACATAGATTACACATTCAACACACTGAACTACTGTGTATGTAGATGAAAATGCATAACTTTAGTGGCTTTACTGCGCTCTTAGTCTCAAAACACATCTTTTTAAATGTGTATGTGAATTAAGACAATAGTGATTCAAGGCACAAATATAAAAAAATGTGCATAGGAAGTCAGTTCCAGGCTGTGTCTGATCACTAGACAGAACATTGATCACTCGACAAAGCAGAAACCCTGTCAAGGGTGACTCTGAGCATGCTTTTAGTCCTGAAGAGGACTTCAGCCAGATGAACTGGAAGCCAATGGTTGTGTGAATATTTACTGTAACTATACATAGATGCAATTAAAAAAGAGTGCTAGCCAAACACATGCAAATATTCATCACATATATGAGATTTCATGGTGCTGCTGAAGTGTTCAGCACACGTACCTTGGGAGAATTTATAAATATTAAGAGAGTCTACTGTATACTGTGTAACTGCAGAAGTTGCTGAATTTCCATGCTGGATTTTTGAATACACAGCACACAGCTGAGTTTAAGGAAAAGAATAGATTGCACTTAACCTGTCTTCATTCATTTAGTATCAATTTTCCATCTTCAGAGCCACCTGTTAACAGCTGTGACATCAGAAGTATTATTTCCCTTTTATGGCTTGAGAAATTGATTCAAAAAGATGAAGCAACTTGCTGGAAGCACAAGCCCACTGTCAGACAGGAATGCTTCAGCACTTGTAAAATACATGATCTATATTCAGGTCCCAGGTAGAGTGTGCTAGTCACTCCGTATTTCTGAAGCCTTCTAGGCATCACTGGTCTAAGCTATCAGTTTCCATGCATAGCAACAAACATGCTAGTTCTCACAGCAAGCATTGCTATTGATTTCATCAAGTCAGCACAGCACAACTAAAGCTGCCTTCTGTGGTGACCACTGATCTCCTGTTCCAAATGCCTATTTCTGCATTTGGGGAATCCAGAGAGGGATCCCAAACATTCCAAATTTTCATTTTTCCGTTTTAAAGCAGTATGTACCATTTTTGCTAGTTTTAAATGCTCTGCTGCCTTGAACTCTTCACAAATCTTCATTTTGTCTGGATTCCAGGCTGTTAGAGCCTGCTGCTAAGGGTGAAAAACATCACCATGTTTTCTCCAACAATTTTGCTTCCATAAGAAAACTGGAGATGCTTTGTTAGAAACTCATCATTCTCTTCAAAAATTTCAACTGAAACCCTGCACCTTCTATTTCAGCATCCATTTGAGAGCACGTCTTCAAAGCATTTAGTGTTATTGCCTATACAGGAATTAGCGTGGAGCTTTCATTCTGGTGTGGAGCTTTCATTTTGGTGTGGAGCTACAGTCAAATCCCAAAAAATGTAGTAAATAATTTTTTCAGGAAATGTGTTTTGATATGATCCATTTTTTTTTAATTAAGACAATAACTATCAATAAAATACTCATTTATGGACTTTCATCCAATCTTTATGTGCTTCAGGTGATTGAGAAGTAAACCAAAATGACCATCAGTTTATTGCTGTGTAGAGTGAAGCACAGAAATTTCCAGCAACATGCCTAACATCACAAATCCTAGGGAGCAAAAGCACTAGGAATAGAATGTAATACCCAACTCACCGACTCCACTAGCTTTAGCATGTGTGCAAGTTATTTTACATCCTTTTCACACTGAACTAGGCCCAGAAAGGAAAGGGAGGGGAAAGAAAATGCATCAGAATATTAGAATGAAAAGGGGAAAATTAAAAAATAGATGCATGATCCATGATGGGTATCTCTGGACTGCTTCACACTGTAACATAGAATTTATGATCTAAACATAACAGAAATTCAGATAGAAACACATGCAACTGTTTGCTGTTCTAAACAGAGGAAAGAAGGTACCTGGGTAGAGAATGTTCTCCTTTCTCACACAGACATTTTCAGAATTCAATAATAGTAGTAACAGCAGAAACATAAAAATCACCTGCATGAGCTGAGAGCGGTGAGTGAGGCCGAGCTGCAGACTGGCCATTGCCTATCAAACTCTTCCTGTTGCTTGTTCTACAACTGTGGGGAAAAAAAAAAAACAAGAAAAAAAAAAAAAGACATCAGCATCAGAACTACAGCTTGTACCACATATGAACATACTGAGATTCTGCTACTTTGTTCCTTCACTTCCCTAGTCTCCTACTAAAAATCAAAGCTATTGTTGTTTTCAAAGGCATGTCCAGGAAGTCTACAATCATACTGGATAACAGCAAGGACAGCAGTTTCCAAAGAAAACACACCATGGATACCTTTTGTGCTTTGGTACTTACTGTTCTGCACTAAGACTAGCATTTCCCCATAGAGACAGTTAGAAAATATTCCTCCCTGACTACAGTTTTTGCCATACATTTTTTTTACAATATATAGAAATACACAAGCATGATGTGAAAAACAGTTCCAAGCTTAGAATCACCATTCAGTGATTTCTATTGCATGAACAGCAGCTTCAAATCACATGCCACAAAGAGCAATGATTTATCAATCTGAGAATGACACAATAATTATAAATCTAATTATTGAGATAAATATCGCATCTGTGCCTTTTGTCAATGGAACAGATGATGCTTAAGAAGATGAATGCATTTTTTTTACTCACTTTTTTTTACTGCAAAGCCACTAATTTCCCACATTACAAGATCATTAGGGGAGATAAATAGTAAATTAATGCATATATTAAACTTAGTGAAAGGAGACATTTTTCTTAAACACATTATAAAGTTTTTAAATATTTGTTGGCAGAACTTTCTTTTTTTTTTTTCATTTTCTGCTATTGTGAATATTCTCATAAACATAAATCCCTACTACTGCAAACAGTCATGCACAAGGAAAACAGCATCTTCAAGTCAAAAAGATTGTAACCATGCAAAAACTCCAGTGCATATGCTTATGTATACAGCACAGCATTCATAAGTTTTTTTACTGAAGAGGTTAAGAAGAAACACAACAGATGTAAAAGAGTATAAATTCATACATAAAAGCATTTCACTAACCCAGAGGGTTCCAACAGAAGCAGATTCATATAATATTTCAGGATGTCTCTAAAGATTAATTTTCTAACATTATGATCTCTACTTAATAGCCAGAAGACAACACTGCTTAGTCCTGATATGGTAAATCAAGTAAAACATAAAAGAAAGGATGAAGTTTAATAGCATAAACAGCTAAGTAAAACAGATTCAAAAGTAATCCAAAGTAATATTGAAGACAAGGAAAATAAAACAAAGGCAAAGGAAGTGCCGAGTATGAAAGCAGTATAGAAGACACATACAACATGCAAAAACGTAAAAAAACTAAGACAAGTCTCATGAAAAATGTTTTTTGAAGCAGCAAGAGCAGCAGTCCCAGCTGTTTAATGGATTCATACAAATTTCATTTGCACAATGAATTGCCATATCACTTAACTATTAGTCAATTAAACAGTGAGTTCACTCACAAGTATGTACATACTGCTAGAGATCTGTGTATGAAAAGAAACCACTAAATGATTGCAAGATTCGTATCTAGAGCACTGGAAAAGTCAGAACCTACCAAATATATAAACTGCAATTTCTAAAGTGAACAAATATGAAGCAGTCTTAAAATATGAAACTATATACATGTATTTTTAGAAACAGCTCTGGATTAAGGCCAGATTTCTATGATTAATTTTAATATGCTCAGCACTTTCATCTACTTATCAAATGATGAAACCTAAGCAAATATATTTTATTAGACAACTAATTTCAAATTTGCACCATTTTCTCTCATCTCTAAACTCTGTCCAGCTGAAGAGTCACACACAATTCTTATGCAAGAACAATCCAATATTCTCCTTTTGGCTTCATGCAATGCCACTCTGTTTTTTAGTATATTTTTCCTTGTAAGATTCTAGGACAGGCTTCACTTTATTTGCTAACCTTGTTTTTCAAATCTTGAATAACTGCTCATTTGCAGATCTCCAACCTACAACTGAATGCAGTAGAAATTTTTAGCATTTATTAAACATTTGTTACAGGACACCTAGACTGCTTCTATCCATGATTATGTGCTGGTATTACTACAGCATCTGTGGTGCAGGTCAGTGTGGTGGGTTAGGAACTTCCCCCCCTGCTCCATGTCTTCTCCATACAATTCAAAATTTACCAGACCAGCTTAGATGGCTTAGAAGTAAGATAAAGCTATATTTTACAGCAAAGATAAATTTACAAGTACATATACAAAATATATTTACATGTATTTACAATTATATACAACTCAGAAATAATACAGAAATCAAATCTTCCCCACTTTGGACAATGAAAGCCCAGAAGGGGCCAACACCTCCCTCTCTCTCTCCAGACAGAAAAGAATCAAAGCTCACATGTTATCTAATCAAAGTTAGTGAATGAAATTAGAGAGAAGTGAAGGAACAGCAAACAGAGGCAGTTCCTAAGATTCAAGAAGAAAGAATTTATACATTGACTTTTTATACCTCTTAGCAAACCAATGAATGATACAGACTTTGCTATTCTTTCACAACCAATGCCCTGCTCATTCAGATTTTGCACTGAATTTTCAGGAAAGTACCAATTTCTCATATTAGAATACTGCAGCAAAGTCATAAACTACCAGAGACAGCATTAAAAGTCTTATGACTTCAAAGCAGTTTTGTATGGCTCAAGCCTTATTTCATCTCCTGTCACAAGGAGGGAATACATTTGAAGCATCTAATCCCTGGACAAGTTCTCAGCAAAACAAACATTAAGTTTCATCCTTCACTGAGCTTGCACAGGTAAGGAAAAACGGTACCGATAAGCCTGCATTGGGAATAATCTTTGGAGCAAATTGAGCTCTATCACTTTTGCCAGAATATTCTGCATAAGTAATATCTGTCTCATACTCACTTTCACATTAAAATTAAAATCTTACATTCTTCAGGTGAAGTTGTTACAACACCTTTCACAAACCATTACCAAAAATATCAAATTCAAGTTATCCTTAACATTGTTTGGGGGGGGGAGAAGGTGGGGGAGGGTATTTTAAAGAATTACTTCAGACATGTATGCTAGCATTACCTCTAATATCAAGATCTTACAAGACAAGCTTTCCCCAACTGCCATTAAGAACAAAAAAATATTTCCTATTTGCTCAAACATGGCTGCAGTTCTATAGAGAATTTATTACTTTCAAATTAAATGTTGTATTGAGAAATAGAAAATAAAAAATACGATCTTTCCTCTGTTTTTTTTAGTAGTAAGGTAAGACATGAATCACTGCAAGAAAGGACAAATCCATTCTAGAGCTCTTGCTGTATTTTGGAGTTTTTTAGTTCTGTTTCATAAACATTTTGAAATGATGTTATCCATCCTGTACTTGTGAAACAGAACACCTTCTCCAGAATAATGCTAATATAGAAGAGGCTCTTTGTGGAAAAACAAAAGAAAAAAATCTTCAGAGAATCTTGAAAGATGATCTTATCTCCTAGAACACCATGAATGGGAAGCAAGGTTGCACTATTTAAGTATCAAAGCATTACTTACTGAACTGCATTAGCCTTGAAACAGCAAGCTTCCATACATAAAAGACTTTCAAAAATAAAAGCCATTCTGCAGAAAAAATAGTTTTTTCCTAGATCTCTGAACACACCAAGTAACCTTCCCCTTTTACTGACTTTAAAAAACTATTCTTCTCCCATTCAAATATGACAAGATGAACCAACAGATACGAGGCAGCCCTGAAAGAAAACCTCTTTGTCTTCAGAGGAGCTACAGCAGCACAAGAATAGTCTAGAGAGAACACAGGGAAACATAAACCTTGGTAAATCATAGGACACCACACACTCAAAAACGATTCTCTAAGCCTTGGATTTCATGTTGTGATCAAGTTGCATGGCACAGACAGGAGACTCATAAGCCAAGTACCAGATACAACACAGTGTTTAGAGCACTGAAAAAAAAAAAAAAAAAAAGAAAAGGCAGAAAGGAACACTTTTTTTTAACAGTTTTTTCCCCCTACAAGAGTGGGGGAGAACAAAGATGGGAATTTTTTTTTTTTAATCAGTCATGCTCAACAATAAACTACAAAACTGAATAGAAAGTTTACACATTTTGCGCTTTTTTATCTTCTCTGGCCCAGAAGATTCTTACTGGACTACAATCTGTCGCCCAAAGCTTAAAGTGGCAGTCCTGGATGACTACCTTTCTGGAGTAGCTGGCACTGCACCAGCACAGCAGTGCCCTGGACTACTGACACTGCTCCTTATCTTGGAATACAAATAGTTATTTCCTATTTGGTTTCCGAATACCCCCCACACACACACAGCTTCTGACTTACCTCCTGCTCTCTGCCACTGATGGTTCCTCCACAATCACATCCCCCTCCTCCCTATCCTGGCTTCTTATGTCCCACTGCTTGGACTTTCCCCCTTCACCTTAGCTTCAGCATCAGGCCCCATACATTAAACTCAGAGCGACTCCTCCAGCTGCTATAGAAGATAAATGCTTCCTATTAGAAGTACTCACAATAAAACAAAGAGAGAACAGAGTTTTGTGTTCAACTTTGTTAATCACAAAGCAAGGCTGAAACCCAGCTGCTGAAGTCCACCTGTATGGACCTTGATTACTTTGCTCCTTAAATAGCTATAGTTCTTCATAGATCAGGCAAAAGCCACTTGGACAGAGATGATGAGAACTTAAGAGACTGAAACTAGCAAAGCACAAAAATACTTCTATGACCATTTAAACAGAGATGGACCCCACAAGCTCTTGGAAATACTAAACAGAATTAAAGGTTGAAGAAAAAACCCAATTCTTCTAGCATAGGTAGTACCTCATCTAGAGCTGAAATATTAAATGCAGGTTTCCTGGTAATCAAGAAATGGCAAAAACTGTGAGACACATGCACTTGAAATAGGAATTTCTTCTCAGAGAGAAGGCTACAGGTGAGAAAACTACTGGTAGTAAAGGTTAATTGCCTTTTACTTAATTTTTTGCCAATAAAGTATGGAAAGAAGGCTATATAGACAAAGATTAGCAACTGTCATGCCTCTCAAGTGAAATTTGGCATCTGCTTTAATAATTTACAATCATTTTGACACTCCCAATTATTAATATTTACATTTGTAATGAAGATGTATTTTAACTGTAAGCTATTATGACAGTTCACCACCTTTCACAGGGTATGCAGAGCACAGTGCTACTCTGCAACAGAGTTTGTCAATGTTGTTATCACTGTAACACGGTGCAGTTCAGCTGAAGGTAAAAATTAGAAGTAGACTCCTTTTATTTTAAGAGAGACTTCAAACCAAATGAATTATTTGATAATACAAGTGAAGACAAATCAATATTGCTGTACCTACATGCAAAGTTTTATCACAAGAGAGACTAACTGCAGATTAAAAGTGACACAAAGACATTAAAGGTAGAAAAGATAGTTATAATTTCTCTGATATTGAAAATGCATGGCCAAGAACTACCTAAAGAGGAACTTGCTATGGCTAGCATGACTTGAGATGTGGCCACTTTCTTTACAGAGGAAAGTTAAATTAAACGGAAACGTAATTTAAATTTAACTTGTAATGAAGTTAAATAACTATGAAGTGGCATGTTAGCTATTATCTTCCATGGATAGCAACACTGAAGAGTCAAGCATGCACACAGCACTGACTTGAAGACGCATTAAAAAATTTAAAGTAAGAAATTTCGTTTGTTTTAATTTGGAGGTTTTGTTTTTAAAGAAGCCTTTTGCATTCAAAAGTTCTTTGGTGAGTATTTCTAGGCTCCCAACAACCACCAAGTTCTGTGGGACAAACGAATACAAAAAACAGGTGCCATGAAAAGAAGGCACACATTGCTTCAGCTTCTCTGACAAAAGAAGCCTTTAAGCTTGTGTTTGATGCAGCATTTCCTGATACAGAACAGTAGTTTCACATTTAGATCGCTTTATAAAGGAAAAATCAATCAACCAAGAATGTTTCTCTCCGAATACTATGAAATCAGGGTTACTTGCACAAAATCCACAAGCTCCATTCACAGAGACGTTTGTTGTGGTTCTGTGGTCTACCCTGTAGCTAAGACAATCTGAAGATAAGGAAGCAAAGGTTTACAGTGTTGAGACAGATGTGCTGTACCAAAGTATGCAAATTTTCAAGGTGCAAGAATCATTGAGAAACATGCAAACCATTTGATTAAGAATAAAGTACACCATCACCAACATTAGTTTTCTTTTTGTTGTTTTAACGGCTTTTCACAATCATACCCATTTAGAAACACCTAGCATTATTTTCTGACATGTTTTTACTAGACTGCATGTCTGCACATTTTTTTTTCTAAATTACATATATAAAGATACATATATAGGTACTGATGAATACATTCATACTTACTCAAAATTAAATACAAATAGTTATTTAAATATATACAATTCTGTATTTTAAACACACAGTCAAGATTATATTAATTATAAAAATAACCCTGCAGAAACCATTTGCATTAGACAGGAAATACCCTATTTACCAGACCACATGCCTATCAAGCAGAGACAGGAGGTTTAAAACACAGGTTTTAAACCTGCGCAGGATGTTTGTCACTCTGTCTTCTTGCTCATTGTTTGGAGCTTAGAAGAAACAGAGTGAGTGTAGGGAGCAGTGGGAAGTGAGTAATGGCTGCTGGATGCCACTAACTGCTGCTGCTCTCTCCAGAGCCTCTACTCCATCTCAGATTGCAGGGCTGTCTGCTAGTCAGTAGAGGACAAGCAGTGCTTCTCAATGGCACAGCGCCCAGTTGAGAGCTAGGCTAGTATCCTGTGGCGGCTCCTGCTGCTCACAACACCAAGTCAGACTCAGGCAAGGGGGTAGCTTTCCACCTCTAAATGAAATTAAGGTGCAGATCAAGGGCCTCTTCCACACAAACCGAACAGTGCACCCCAGTGCAGGATAATTAAATGTGTTGTCTTTATACCTTTAGCAAATACCACCAGACTCAAGAAGTGAACAGGTAAAACAGGTCTTCCACAGTACTTCAGCATTATCTGCAGTGTTAACCTCTCTCCTTTCCTCTTAAATATATGGGAGCTGCCAGCAATTAATGCCCAATTTTAAACTAATAAGTATAGGTTTGTACTCTTTCTTAAAAAAAAAATTAATGTAAATAACCATAAAATGATCCTGTTCATTTTCACTGTTGAACTTTGAAAAAATGCAAGAGGTAATATTATGTACCTAAAGTATCACACCTTCCATATGCGTAATGAGCATTCTGCATTCAATCACAGAACCACAGAACAGTTTGAGTTGGAATGGACCCTAAAGATCATTTAGTTCCAACCCCTCCACCATGGGCAGAGACACTTTCCACTAGACCATGTAGCCCAAAGCCGTGGCCAACCTGACCTTGAACACCTCTATGGAGGGGACATTGCACAATCTCCCTGGGCAACCTGTTCAAGTGTCTCAACACCCTCACTGTAAAAAATTTCTTCCCAATATCCAGTATAAATATATTTTTTTCCAGCTTATACTCTGTACTGTGTTGTGCTTGGACATAAGTAGTCAGTAGTGTTCAAGCGGTCAATGCATTGGCACTAAAGGAACAAAGAAAACAAACAAAAACAAACCAAACAAAACAAAAACAAAACAGAAACAAAACCCAAACAACCACCATGAACAAAAACCCCAAACAAAAAACAAACCCTACCCAACACCATTTGAGACATAATACATGTGTTTGAAAACCATGTCCTTTACTGGTAAGGAGACTGAATGAGAAAGACTAAGCAGAAGGTAGGTACTGAAAACTACATCTGGTAGCTGAAACTACATCTAGGTAGCTGAAAACTACATCTGTTCCCATAAGACCTCTGTCAGCACCATCAGTGTCCCACATTTGAGCATGTACACACTATCTGTAGTTCAAACATTTAGTTTGAAAACAAAAGGCCTCCTCTCCTTATTGAGACCCATGTTCTCCTCCCCTCCCACTGTCAGCTGACCAAAAAGTTTTTTAATTATGATTTAATTAAGCATCTAGAAGCATTATTTTCCCAGGAGAAAAAAAAAAAAAAGAAAATAAAATCCTTTCATTGTGCCCATTCAGCTGTTGGTGTTTGTTGAGTCTGATGAAGAGGGCATCATTAATGCCAGCTATGGCAGATTTCATGAAGAGGCTGTTTGTTCAGTATGAACCGTCTGCCTGCAAACTTGTCCTGAATATAAGTGACCAAACACTCCATAGTCACAATATTAAGATGCTGGATACATACATGCAGACAGCAAGGTGGCAGGCCCCCACCTGTCACATGGAGCTGCAGCAAATTAAGAGTATTTTTGCCCTTGGAGCTGCTAAACACAACAACATCCCTTTAATAGCAAAATAACAAACGACCAATACACATTTCTTTAAAAGGTATGTCTGGTCTTTCTGTTTTTTCCAGATGAAAGCCAAGCTGTGTGACTGCTGTAACTATTGTCTTTTACTGGTTTGGATCTTGCCAGGTGAAAATAAAAATAAACCATGAACTATCTTTTTTCAGAAGAAATTATATAGTAACGAAGTTACATCAGTAAAGTTACTGTATCAGCAAAATTAATTGACTAGCTATACTTCAAATAATGACCCCTGTACAAAATCCAGTGAGTAGAACAGATCTGGGAGCAAGCTTCAGCTCCACAAGGCAGTACACCTACTAAGCAAAGCAATCTATTATACATGCAGATCACACTGCTTTACTGCAAAGTCACAGTGAGGTAATTGGAAACATCTGAATAATCTCCAGTGAAGCAATTCAAACATCACTCGGCACAGTCATCAGCAGGGATGACAACACACGGNATATATTTTGGGGGGTGGGGGAAATGCTTAATCATCAAGCATCACATAAGCCAGGAAAGATGAGATGATTCACGTATTTCAGTTTGCTGCCACAGAGCTGGCACTTACATACACATGCACATTAATGCTATTAAAAATAGTATGATGCAGTCTTTTTAAAAGTTTTGGCAGCATACATTTCAAGGGACAGGCTTACTCAGACAGTCAGGCCAGAAAAATTATCTACGCTGTGCCAAGTGCTGATAAAGTTTCCATGTTATGCCACCAAATGTTTCCTTTCCCTGACATGCTATGCCTTTTAAATGATCAAAGTAGTCAAATCTTTGAACTATAAATACTGTACAACTTTAGAATCTCTTAAGTCTACCTAAGGGAGGTTTCCTAGAGATCAAAACACAGAAGTGCTGGACAGCAACCTTTCACACAGGCTCTGAGAAAAGATGACCTATTATCCAAGGAGAGGGGATTTTTTCCTCTTTGCAATGGTATACTTCAAACTCTTTTCCACAACTGGTGACCCTGTACAACTGCAACACAATTTCACCTTAAATCTATCCACATGGTTATGTCTAATGAAAATCTGCTTGAGTGAAAAAGGAAAACGAGCAGCATTTTTCCAGCAAAAAAAAAAAAGGTACACATTCAACAGCAGAAGTCTCCAAGTAGATTTCTAATTGATTTCATCCATAAAATCTATCCACACTTTGTCTTTATGAAGACTTCTTTCTTGCAGTAATGTTTTACAGAAACTTGGAATTTTCAAGTTCAAGTAAGCTTTATTTATTATTTATCGCTCTTCCAATTCCTTCAGTGACCAATGAAACCCTATTTTCTCATGAAGAGCCATGAAAAATCATTAAATGCCAATTTAAGACTTTTATCTCTAGTAGTTTTTCTATACCAGACTTAAATTCAGTATCCCACAAAACTGTAGAAATGTATCTTAAACACAAGAATAAAAGA
Organism: Tricholaema leucomelas; assembly: GCA_013400475.1. Lineage (NCBI taxonomy): Eukaryota > Metazoa > Chordata > Aves > Piciformes > Lybiidae > Tricholaema lacrymosa > Tricholaema leucomelas. The sequence continues at coordinate 26,443 of WAAF01006432.1, read as the reverse complement.
AAATTCTTAAAATAAATTTTGTACATACTTTGCCCTGTAAAAAAACATCCATACCAAGAAAGGAGTACTTTACTACCAAAGTAATGTACTAATTGCTCACAAACAGAAGTAGGTCACAGAAGACTCATGAAAACAAATGCCAATGACTCAGTGAAGAAGAAGAAGAAGAAAAGGGAAAAAAAGTACAAGGATATGATTTATAGTGTGAAATAACCATGAGCTAATGTTGTGAAGAGGAATAATTTCACAATGAAGATTTAACTTAATTCACCCTGCTGTGTCAAGAATGAGGTATCACATAAAATGACTAGTAAAGCAACATTCACTGTTGAGACAAAAAAAAAAAAAGCAGTGCTAATTATCATTAACATTTTAATACTGAACACATTAATTAACATACTGTCCACAGCTATGAAAGCCTACAACCTTCATGATGCAATAGCATCAATAGCTTTAGGTGCCAGATCTAGCAGTCCTGAGATGCTACAGGAAATACTGGCTGTAAAACTTGGCAACACAGGATGGTATACAGTTCTACTAAAACTTGACCATTAAAAAAAAATACCTGCTCCAATACAAGCAGGATTGCAGGCAAACTGGAAGACAGGAAACCAAAGCCAGTGTGTTGTCAACTGTTAGAACTGTACGATGCAACATACACAATTTATTCTTCAAGTTCTAGCTTCTGGACTTATACAATGACTCAAGAACTCCAGGTTGTCTGCATTTGAGAGCAGAATCTGTTGTTGGTTTTGCTTGCGATTTGGTGATTTTCTTGGAATTTCAGATTTTGACAAGTAAGAGATTTAACACGAATGTCTAAAAATGGATTGTGATGGTTTGGGTGTTACCCACCCCCCCACTCTTATGAAATCACCCAGACTAGACTCAGCTGGCTGGAAATTAAGGAATGAAGCTTCATATTTACAGCTTAACACAATATACAAGCAGATACATAAAATACATACAGAAATATACAAGTTAAAAAATAATACAGAAACACAACAGTCCTCTCAGAAACTAGAGTCCCCAGGTGGGGATCTCAACCACCCTTCCACCTCCCTTCCTTCCCTCTACCTTATCCCAAACTTTGCCTTACGTGCAAGATGAGTTTGGAGAATCGGTATGGGGGGTTAGAAAGCAGAAGGATTAGTTACATAGAAAGCAGGCCAGAGAGAAAAGTATAGACACCAGCTGCAACAGAGACCCACTGTGTTATCTATATTTATCTTCTTGTTTTTATACCTCTCAGCAAGCCTATGAGGGAAGTAGACATCATCACTGTTTCCTCTTCACAGCCTATAATCTAATTATTCTCACCAAAACATTTCAGCTAGCCTCAAACTAGCACATGGATGAAAACTAACTTCTATCCAAGAACATCTTCACATTAAAGTCAATTAAGAACTATAGAGTAGCAATGAATTCCAAGCATGAAAGAACCTTAGCTTGGATGCACCCAAAGGTGAACAGTGCAGTTCAGCACAGAGTCTTTCTTCTTTAGATATCGGTCCCTGCAAGAATTCTAGTATTATGTAACTAGGAAGAAAAAAAAACCAACAAAAACTTAAGACTTCCTAAATCTGCAAGAACAGGATTTTTAACTTCAGTTAAAATGCAAGTTTGGAGCAGCAGTGTTTAGGACAGCAGATACTTCATGGTGGAATTCATAAGTATGAAAGGATATTTGTGCCAAAAGTTATCAACAAGAAAAGTTGGAACTCTCTTACAAAAAGGTATTTTATTTCTTTACTGTCTATGATTGGTTACTTACACAAAAGCTGTTACTCCAGACATAGGTAAAGTACTTTTAAGAAAAAAACTAGTAAAAAAAAAACTTGTTTTCCTTCCAGAAATCACAGCTGTTAAGAATTAAACTAATTCCTACAACTTCCAAGTTAGACCTAAGAAATGCTTGAACTGTTTTTAAACACTACAATGGGAATATACAATAAGCAGATCTATCCCTTCCCTCAACTGTCTTGAAGTACCACCACATTACATTATGTTCCTCAAATTCTCTAAGATATACTACTAGGATAGCAATTAATTCTTGCATGCACAAGCTAAACCAACACTGTCCACACACTTCTGCAAGCTGTACAGTTATGCTATCACCATTCTGAGATTAATAACTGCTGAAGTGACCTCAGGAAACTGTCTTGTAGATTAGCAGTCATCTTAAGCAGCATGGGAACCAAGAGTTGAATCTACAATTAAAAATTCTGTAGTTTTAATATATGACTACACTGAAAAGTTGCTTTGGCAAAACTTCCACATACTATCTGTTGGATGTAACGCACCTCCATATTCAAATGGAACTATGGCATATAGCATTCTGTGATCTTCTAACCTTCTTAGTAAGGAAGAATATGCTGGGAGTTTGCTCATTAATTCTTCATTTCCTGGATTTTGCAAAACAGAGACCCAAAATCTCTAATCAATTCAATGGTTTAAGCAAACATTAGACTTTCTATTCATGTAAGGTTTAGCTGAGCTTTTCAAATAATCATTATGAATTACCACAAACATCCTGAAAGCCAAATGCAGGCATACATCTGAAAGACAATGTCAACAAGCACCACTCCCCCAAGTGTCTGGCATATAAGAGACATTCAATGGGACTATCCTTTCTTCGAATCATAACAACAAAAAATACCACTATCCCTATAAATAGATTTTACCTTCAAATACATAAATTAAAATAAAATGATAAAGCACATGCATAAATCAGTGTTTCAATAATCACATCTTTAATAATCTGCCTTTTACAAATGCTCAACTAAACATTGAATTGGAATGATTTTCCAGTCTTTCCAAACCTCAGGGAAATCTGTTCATGTAATTGGCAGCACAGAGTTTAGAAAGGCTGGACAAGTAGTTTGGTGAATACATGGTTGTATGGTCAATGAAAAAGTGACTGATTATCAACCTATCTTAAATTCATTACAGAGCTCTGACCTTTTTTTATGAGGATGTGTAAGGTCTTGCCTCACTGTGACCAGCATATATTTAGCCAATACAGAAAAGTAATGGCAAATTTTCGAAAGTGACCAGTAAAAAAAAACCTTAGACACTAACTGGTAAACTGACATTCAGCAATTCATATTTCCTTCTGCAGTTCTGTGAAGCAGCAATGTCATTTCATCATCTCTTCCTTCTATTAGAGGGATTCCACATGATTGTGGAGACTTCTATCATTGATAATTTCTTCATATTCTTCAGAGAAATTGCATACTTTGTTCTCAAACTTTCTGTATTCATTTTTCTTTCCCCAGTAAATAAACTCGAACGTAACAACAACAGTTTCACATTAACATATGAGTAGTATCACTTTGCAAAAATCTGACAGACTTCTCAAATTTCTTGTAAGACTGAAGGTGAACTGAAACACTACTGATACTCATAGGTTTAATGGTACAGCTCAGTAAACACCTACTGAAACACCACCCACCCAGAGCTCCAAAGCCAAGCTACAGTAGTAATTCTAGATAATAATATTCCACTTTTAAATTCTGACCATTAGTATATTAGCCATATCTTTAAAATAGACAGTCAGTCTCTCCTCAGAACTAATTCTGATCTTCCTTTGCACTAGTCTCTCCCAGTAAGCTTCATTACTAGAAAAGCAGAAACACATTATTCATTGGTGATGGAGACAAGAACCATGCTGCAACATGATACAAAGATACACATCATCTCCTTCATGAATCTAACTTTAACTGTCCCAATGGCTGTAGACATATCACCTTGGTCTGCAATTTCATAACATCTCAGGCTGCACAGAGCATTAGGCTAACTAGCTGCTGCAGGAAATGATCATGATCTCTGAGTCAGAGCTGAGAACACATCCCAGTATGGTGCTGCAGGGCACAGCGCTCTTTTGCACATGAATCTGGGCTTCCAACCACATGAGATCATTAGAGATCACAGCTACTGGTAAAATGTAAGGCAAGTCAAGCACTCACTTGTGAAAAAAAACCCTACTGAACAGTCAGAAACTGAGATCATCTGAATGTGTTTTCTTCAGTCCTGGGCTGCTCTTCAAGACCTTACCAAGCTAAATAAAATTTAATAATTCTGAGAGTGTACTTGTGCTAAGCAAACCCCTGGTTACCTTAAGCTTTTCACTGCTTATGCTTAACTTAAAATCACTATGTCTTAAGATGGAATACAGCTACTGAAACTTGGGCAAACGAACAAAACCAAATCTGTGACATAGTAGGTACACACAATCCTATCATTCAAGAGAACTGACAACAATAATGTGCAATGAGGATGTTTTGTGATTAAACTTAACAAAACACAGTTACCCAGTTAAATATAAATCTTATCAAAACACAGGCAAAGTATAAAATGTAGGTAAATTATACTGGTAACCTCTTTAGGAAGTTATCACCACTTAGTATGCAAAGAGAAGCTTAGAAGTTCACTAATTTTATCGAAGCAAACAGGTTGTGTGCAGCCACAGTGCAGATCAGAAGTCAGATTTTTATACTCAAGGAACTAAATCATGCCCTCACAATACATGCAAATCGAGGGAAAAAAAAAAAACAAACCACAAAATAAAACAAAACAAAAACAACACTCCCAAAAGCAAAAACAAACAACAACAAAAATGCCATAAAAAACCCCACAGAAATCATTAAAAAAAAACCACTAAACAAAAAAAAATCCACTGAGTATAGTTCAATATTGCCATTTTATAAATTCCATGTTCTGGGAAAAGGGAAGAGGGCAAAAGGAAATACATTAAGTCTTAAACAGAAATACTGTCTTAGAGCACCACAATACAGTGCCTTCTAGTTTGCTTCAAACAAATCAAATCAACTTAAACTAATGATACATTATATATTAGGCACTTGCTTGAAAATCTTGGTAGCCACTTAAACTCACTAAATACATAAACACTGTCACACATTTTCCATTCCAATATTAAAATGCAGGAAACATGTGGAAAAAAATAATCAGCAGCTCTAATTTTCTACATTATCTTTTTTCTTCTAGAAGACTATGAAAACAGAAAGTTTTAAGTACTACCATGTATGTCCCTACAGCCATGTCATATTCCTCTCAGACAAAAACCCAACAACTACGGCATTACATGTAGATACAATGGTGCTCTTTTTCTTGAAAAAGTCCTTAGAATAAATGATCATTTAGTTTAGATGTTCTTAGTCTAGTGTTTGTATAAAGCTAAGCAATGACTGAATTTTGTTGTTGTTATTCAAAACTGTCAGATTGTAGCCTTCTTCCTTTAGGCTGCAATGAATTCAGTTAGCAGAAAGTGGAAAGCTAGGTGGGTCAGCTTTGTTCCAAGGCTTCTGAAGAGCAACTACTATATGGAAAATCTGTCATAAGTGAGAAAACTCTGCATTTTCTACTCTCAAAGAAAGACAAAACAAAACAACTCCTACTTGATAAGCAGTATTGCTCCTCATATATGCAATAGTTCTGTGAGTTCTCATTGTTCAAGACATGATACGAACACAGTAAACGACAGCCTCTGCTGGAAAAAGCTTAGAGAGTCCAAAAACACAAGCACTAAGCATAAATGAGACAAACATTTCTGACAGGTTAGAATAGGGTGTGGATGAAGCAAGGTGACGGAAAAGGGTGTGCTACAGTATTTGGCCATCAGGAAGAACAATCACCTCACTACTCATTCAGCCCACTAACCCATTAGCTAATTTAAGGTTTCTGTCTGCATCATAGCAGAAGTATGACTGAAGAAGTGTAGAAAGGGGGAAACAAAATCTAAAATACAAAACCAAAACCAACTTATACACCATCTCTGCAGCCTTTGCAGAGATGGTGTCTTACACCTTGTGAACAACTGTCAGAGGGCTTACAAAAACACATGTAAGACCAGTCCAGAATCTACTTCACTCTCCTCGTAGCTACAGCCAAGTCACAAGAGCCAGGAGCAAATCTACCCTCCACATCAGTTTCTCTTGCTCTCTAAGACTGTTAGGAGGCAACTCAGTTTTCAAAGGAGTTAGAACAATCCATTGACTCATAAATGCAGAAGTCAGTAGATTAATGGGACTTGCTCTCATAAAATAGTGACAATTAAAAGCCAAGTATCTTTAAAACAAGCAATCCAATACTGCACACTTCTTATTCTAATAAAACACCAAATAACTTCCAAATCATAAAAACTTGCCTTTTAAGTACTCAGACTTTCACTGTATTTGAAGTCTATTACTGACTTGTCTTCGCTCATCTTGAACTGTTGTCTTGATATTACTTTCTGTCTTTGCCCTCAGCATAGTTACTGTATACTGATGTCATCCACTCACGGTTTAAGAGTTTTATGCTTAAAGAATCTCACTATCAGAAAGTGGCTTTGTAAAAACACAAAGTTCACAGAGAAAAATAAATAATTCAGCTAAAATATCTGTTAATGTGTACAAAAACTGAAAGGATTTGGGTTTGTTGTTTGGTGAGGTGCTTGACATGAACTGGCAGCCCAAAAAGCCAACCACACCCTGGGCTGTAAAGGTGCATGGCCAGCAGGTCCATGGAGGAGACTGTGCCCATTTGCTCTTGTAAGAATCTACCTGGAGTACTACATCTAACCTCTGAAGCCCCTCCCATAAGAAGGACATGGACCTGTTGGAGATGGTCCAGAGGAGGGCCACAAGCACAATCAGAGGGCTGGAGTACCTCTTCTACAAGGACAGGCTGAGGGATTTAGGTCCGTTCAGTTTGAAGAAGGGAAAGATTCAGGGAGACTTTGTAGCAGCCTTCCAGTACCTGAAGGGGGCCCAGTGGAAAGCGGGAGAGAGACTACTTATAAGGGCATGTGGTGAAAGGGCAAGCAGCAATGGTTGAAACCAGAACAGGATTTATTTAGTTTAGACATTATAAAGAAGTTCTCTACTATGAGAGTGGTGAGACACTGGAATAGATTGCCCAGAAAGGTTGCAGAAGCATCATCTCTGGAAGTGTTAAAACCAGGCTGGGTGAGGTTTTCAGTGACCTAATCCAGAAGGAGGTGTCCGTTCCCACAGCAGGGTGATTTGAACTAGCTGATTTTTAAGGTCCCCTCTAACGCAAGCCATTCTATCATTCTACATAACTGTTTCCATCCTCCTTAGGTTGAGTGGCATTACTTGCATTGCTGCTGTGCCTCCAAAGAGGTCACTGCTTAAATAAAGAACACTGAAACAATTCTCAAATTATAATCCCTCCTCTGATCTTAGCAGTGTCCGTAATTTTAAAGTGTTGGTTTTTTTTTTTCATATGAGCTTTTCCATCAAAAAAAGGGTAATTACATGGACTCTAGTAACTTTGCATCCTCCATTACATGCATGTTCAATACGCTGGTTTGTATTAGAACAGCAACATTTTTGTGTAAAAGAAGAGTAATGCTCCAAATCATCTAAAACATGGCATATATTCAGTATTCTCCATACATACACCACTCATATACCAAAGCTATGTTCAGTAATATCTCATTCTATTGGGGTGCTGGATTTATAGTATGCACTGTGTGTTCTTGCCACATACAATATTCCATTTCCTGGACTTCTGACTGGCTCTACTGCATGGTTTTTTCCCCTCATTCCTATACTGCATTTCAGAACAATCCAGCTATTTACCTAGAGGATGAAATCCTGGAGCAGCTCTAGGGATCTTAAGAGTCTTAAAAGTCTGTATCAACAAGAACACCACTTTTGTTCCTCACTGTACTACAGTCTTCAAACAGCACCTCATCAGGACACGTTCCTTCACACAACTCCCAGACATTCCCATCTCTTCAGACAGCACAGCACATGCAAGAGAAAGGCATTACAGGACTCGCCACATGCATATCGTTACACAGGTCAAACATTCCTAAAGGGCCCTGAGCCAGGCGCTCCCAACATGGACAAAACCCACAACATACTGTCAGCCCATGGAACAGCTTCTTGGCACAGGTGCCTTTCAAAAAACACATTATTGCTCCTTCAGTATAGCTTGAAAATTAATTCTTCCACACAGACTGATGCAGAAAAAGCAGACAGTCCTTTGAACCTCTCTTTAGTTCATTTCCTTCTATTAATATCCATCTGTTGACCCCTGATCTGCATGTAGGCAACCAGCCCTGAAGAATGTACAGAACATTTTTTTTTATATTTATAAAAAGACCGACTCAGTGTCTCTGAAGCCTTTAGTAAGGTTAGTACCGAAGAGACGACAGCATCAACAAAACATCAGTAAGTGGTAAACCACGACTGACTTAAGGAACTACAAGAATCAGAAGAAGCTAGCTTCAATAGTGGTAAACCTCTCAGATTTTCTCTAACTTGCCAATGACTGTAAACACCCATTACCTAGACTGGGCAAGCCAAATTACTGAATCTCTAACAGTACTACTCTGTCTTGTTTCCTGTAGACTGCTGCAGTAGATGATCCCATTGGTTCCTTCTTGCCTTAACAGTTTTTGAATCAGAAGGAAATGATGGTTAAAATATTAATTCATAGACCATGATGAATGCTTAGGTCTGACCTACACAAACAACTTGCATATTAAATAAAATAACCTACTAAGTTCATACACACTTGTATGTTTTATAATACCTATGAAACATACCCTTCACAGAAAAAGGGGGAAAACACACACATTTTGCTGTTACAAGATTTGAGGAAGACATCCAATTAAAAATATGAAGAAACTTAATTTTCAGACTCGAAACAATACAGAAAGAAGCTTCACTGTTTGGTTTTGAAATTTATTTCAACCAACAGAAACCAAACCCTTGCAAAAGATGATGTTTTATTTGGCAAGACAAAACAGCACACGTGAAACACAATCAAGTACGGAGGAAGAGATCTTGATATAAGGTATATTTCCCAACAGAACTCATGTTCTCTCATTCATCACAGGCCACAGATGGGGAGCAGATGCCTCCAAACACAACAGTTCAATCATCAAATCACAGCAGAAGGGTCAGGGAAGAAGCCAAATCACCAAGCCCCACATAAGAAAATGAAAAAAAAGTCTTGCATATTTTCTTAGTTCATTACATGGAGGAAGCAAAAGGAAGATGTTCTGGTAAGACCTGATGGTACAGTGAACTGACATAATCACCCCTTTGCATAGGGTGTTCATAAACAAGACAAACAGAGCGTATCAAACTTGTCTGACTGCCTTTGCTTCTACTATTACAGCACTTACGGAAATCCCCTTGATACAGTCATGCTTAAAAAAAGCTTGACAGGCCTGGACTCACTGAAAAAGCAAATTTGTAAAACAAATTTATATGATCTACTTTTTATTAGTTAACTCTGAGGGAGTTAACAGTATTATTATAAAGTATATTAAATATGACTTCTCACTAAACACCACTGTCAGATAAATGAATAAACATTCAAGGATTCTCTTTGTAGCTTCAATAAAAGGGATCATGTTGATTTACATTATGAAAACTGTCCTAACAACAAATCCTAGTAAGCACCATGGCATCTGGTGGTAGAAATTTAAGTCTGATTTATTCTTATCATCAGTATCCAACTTTCATTTCATCAAGGATTGGAATATTACATTTTTTGTTTGAGCTATGTAAAATCTCTGAAGATACATTTATCATTTAAAAATCCCGATACAGACTTCCGCCTTCTCTTAGTCGGCATGAACTGCAATCAACAAGAAACATCCATAACCAAAGGCAGAATTTTGCTCTAGACTGTTAGGTCCATATATACTAAGCTATATGTTATTTAACTACATGGCATCTGTTAAAAAATATTCTGTCAAGAGAATAATCAGGGAAGCTCCATTTTCAATCATTTCATGACCTCTCACTGAATCACAGCACTACATCTTCTATAATCCTCCTGCAAAATTTTCATCTCATCTTCCATTCACTCTCCAAACTCTCTTCAGGGTGACTTTCTCTCATTTTTGTTTAGCTATATGAAGTGCAAGAGGTGCATCCTGAAGCCTCTACAATGGTGTTTCTGGGACATTTATCGAGAAGGGCACCACCTCTTGGCTGGAAAAGGGTCCTGCCCTTCAGTCACACAGATCTCTGTGAGTCCATAGGGCGCACCAACAAGTTCTCATGTGCCATTAGAGTTCGATTTGGGTGTGAGGAGAGGAGATTTCAGGGTTAAAGTAGATACTTGCAAAATATACTACTAGGACTTAGGACTATTGTTTATTTGTTTTCTACTTTTGAGATCTCTATATATTTTCATATTTTTTTTTCCAGGAAATTCCAGTAGTTCATCCAAGAAGTGGCAATACCAGTTGCTCAAGAGAATTTTAAGAATTTAAATCAGAATCTGATTCATTACGCTCAGATTTATCAAAGGAAGCGAAGCAAAGTAGTTCAAACTACTGTAGCAATCTTATCGTTAACAACTTTAGGATTTAAAACTGATGCATAAAAACATCATATTTAAATACATTTAAAAAACAAAGTAAAGGCTTTTTATAGAAATTAATCTCTGATGAAGAGTTCTAATAAAACAAATAAATATTATATAAATTTCTCTCTCAAAAGCACTGCAAGTGGTTTCTTGTGCAAATCTACTTCTTCTGAGAAGAGCAATTCTGTTCAGAAGTCAGTGCCAAATTTCATACAGTCCAGAGGCCTGACAGCCCAGAGAGGGAAGACTGACTATCCAGTGTTACCAAATGTACGCAGGAAAACAGATGGAGAAAATAAAGGCCTATCCTCCACTATTGTTTCTGTTCTGAAACATTCTGAGTGCTACTTACAACAGTCACAGATAACAAGTATCTTTTAATTTATGAGCCCTCTTAAGCTGAGGTCTTGACAATACTGACCCCCTTAAAGAAGTAATTTTTAAAATTCATTGGAGATCATTTTTCCTGTTCTGAAGGAGAGGCAGACATCATGGCATTTCACAACATCCTATTCATGCCTAGATATGCCTTTGATACCACGATGCCAGTTCAACAATCAGAACACCTTATTTTTCTTATTTGGCTTCTCAACAAGTTATTAATTTACAGCTAGTGTGTGTGTATGTATATATAGAAACATCTGTGCAATTCCTGTGTGTATTTGTTTACCAGTTGTCCAGGAGTATGCATATATACTATTATACATGAAAATAAACAAAAATAAATATTGATAACATGTCCTCTAAGATTACAACACATGAGTTTACATTCATGCAAGTCACCAAAAAAAGGGAATTTTTTCAGACATAAAACCGTGTTCAAACTGATGTATCCCCTTAGTGCCACACAAAAAAAGGAAGTTTGTTTTTATAACCACCTCATTGCCCTAACAGAAATCATGGGGTTTGAAACTCTGCAACACAATACTATAATCAAGCACCAAGAGGACTGAGTTTTATTAAACTTAAATCAATTAAATGCTTAACATTTCACTCTAATATTTGTTTCACCAAATCAAGCAGCATTAGAAGTGGTATTTTTGTTAACTAAATAACACACTTCACATGGGACTACTTCTGCCTATCCTCCATGAATACATTTTCAAAACTTAACTTTTTCATATACATATAAAACTGAATACATGTATCACAGAACGTTAGGGGATGGGAAGAGACATCGAAAGATCCTCTAGTCCAAGCCCCCTGCCAGAGCAGGATCACCTAGAGCATATCACATAGAAGGGCATCCAGGCCAGCCTGCAGTATCTCTGAGAGGGAGACTCCACAACCCACGCTGAGCAGGCTGTTCCAGTGTTCTGTCACCCTCACAGTTAAGAAATTTTTCATCACGTTTACATGCAACTTCCTATGCTTCAACTTCCACCCATTGCCCCTTGTCCTGTCATTGGGCATCACCGAGAAGAGCCTGGCTCTATCCTCCTGACACTCACCTTTACATATTTATAAACATTAATGAGGTCACCCCTCAGTCTCCTCCTCTCCAAGCTAAAGAGCCCCAAATCCCCCAGTCTCTCCTCACAAAAATGGTATGCCACCCCCATAATCATTTTTGTGGCTGACAGACTCTTTCAAGCAGTTCCCTGACATCCTTCTTGAACTGAGGGGCCCAGAACTGGATAAACATTCCAGATGCAGCCTCACCAGAGCAGATTAGATTGGGACAAGAACCCCTCTTGACCTACTAGCCACAGCCCTTCTAATACACCCCAGAATGGCACTGTCCTTCTTGGTCACAAGAGCACATTGCTGGCTCATGTTCAACCTCCCATAAACCGGGAGCCACAGATACTTTTACCCTTTGCTGCCCTCCAGCAGGTCAGTCCCCAACCTATACTGATCCATGGGGTTGTTCTTTTCCAGGTACAAGACGCCACACATGCCCTTGCTGAACTTCACTGAATTTCTCCCTGCCCAACCCTCCAGTCTGTCTAAGTCTCACTGAATGGCAGCACAACCCTCAGGTGTGTCAGCCACTCCACCCACTTTTGTGTCATCAGCAAACTTGCTCACAGTGACCTCTGTACCCTCATCCAGGTCATTGATGAATATATCGAACAGAACTGGTCCCAGTACCGACCCCTGAGGGACTCCACAAGATCCAGGCCTCCAACTAGACTCCATCCCATTGGCCACAATTCTCTGACTTCTTCCCTTCAACCAGTTCACATCCATCTCACTATCTAATCATCCAGGGGAGCTGGCAGAGGATACATTACTCCATTACCTTTTCAGGGACGGAAGTGAGGCTGCTTGATCTACAGTTACTCAGGTTCTCTTTCTTACATTTTTGAAGACTGGAGTGACGTTTGGCCTCCTCCAGTCCCCAGGCACCTCTCCTGTCCACTGTGACTTAGCAAAGATGGTGGCGAGTGGTCTGGCAATGAGCTCTGCCACCTCCCTCAGCACCCATGGATGCATGTGTGCTGGTATGAAGCTAAATAGAATATTTTAATGAGTGAAATTAAATTATTGGTTGTAAAAAGAAAGTAATAATGAAATCTATATCATTCATTGGTTTGCTGAAAGAAAAAAAAGCCCAAATGTAAATAATTTGTCTCTTTTTGCTCAGGACCAGTCACTGGTGGTGTTCCCCAGGGATCAGTGCTGGGCCCAGTCCTGTTCAATATCTTCACTGATGATCTGGATGAGGGGATTCAGTCCAGCATCAGTAAGTTTGTGGATGACACCAAGCTAGGAGCAGGTGTTGATCTGTTGGAAGGTAGGAGAGCCCTGCAGAGGGACCTGGACAGGCTGGATGGGTGGGCAGAGGCCAATGGGATGAGATTTAACAAGACCAAGTGCAGGGTTCTGCACTTTGGCCACAACAACCCCAAGCAATGCTACAGGCTGGAGACAGAGTAGCTGGAGAGCAGCCCGGAGGAAAGGGACCCGGGGGTACTGGTGGATAGCAGCTGAAGATGAGCCAGCAGTGTGCCCAGGTGGCCAAGAGGGCCAATGGCATCCTGGCCTGTATCAGGAACAGTGTGGCCAGTAGGACGAGGGAGGTTATTCNTGGATGTTAGGAGGAAGTTCTTCACAGAGAGAGTAATTTGCTATTAGAATGGGCTGCCCAGGGAGGTGGTGGAGTCACCATCCCTGGGGGTGTTCAAGAAAAGCCTGGATGAGGCACTTAGTGCCATGGTCTAGTTGACTGGCTAGGGCTGGGTGCTAGGTTGGCCTGGATGATCTTGGAGATCTCTTCCAACCTGATTGATTTATTCCATATTCTATTCTATTCTAGGAGACTTTTCCCTTTCACATCACCTTTGCTCCACTACACTATCTTCCACTAACTTTGGCTAACCACTTAACAAGTAAGCTTTCCTGATTGTTTTGGTTTTGGGAGGGGGAGAGAGGGAGGGAGGGGAAGAGAGAGAGGGAGGGACAGAGAGAGGGAGAGGGGGGACAGGGAGAGCCTTTGAGGCTGTTCTGTGCAGTTTCTTCATCCAGGAGGGAGTTTGGATTTCTGTATTATTTCTAATTTCTATATAATTGTAAATACTTGTAAATATATTGTGTATATATGCTTGTAAGTTTTGCTTTGCTGTAAATACAGTTTTATCTTTCTGCCAAGCTGTCTGAGCTAATCTGGTAAATTTCAAAGACGGGGGGGAGGGGAGGGTGTCCTCTTTGCAAAGGCTCCAAGTTGGACCATTGTCAGCATATCATCAGGACTCATGGATTTATGCATGTTCAGATTACTTAATTGCTCCCTAACCTAGTCCTTATCAAGCAAGGAAAACTTCTCCTTTGTCATTTCTTCCTCTGGCGCCTCTTGGATCTGGAGCTCCTGAGGAAAGCCTCCAGCAGTACAGATGGAGACTAAGAAGGCATTTAGTAACTCCACTTTCTTTCTATCCTCTGTCACCAAGGTACCCACTTCGTTCTGAAGTGGGCATGTACTGCCTCTAGCATTAGTTTCTGCTGCAATGTGTTTGAAGAAGCTCTTTCTGTTGTCCTTGACATCCCATGAAAGGCTGAATCCCATCCTCTGACAACAGTCTTACGCTCCTCCCAGGTGGCCAGCCCCTCCTTCCATGATCTGTAAACTCTCTTCTTCCACCTGAATTTGCTCGGCAGTTCTTTACTCAATCATAGGGATCTCCTGGCTCCCTTTCTCAATTTCCTACTTGTTGGAATGTCCTGACCTTGAGCTTGGAAGAAGTGGTCCTTGAATATTAGCCAACTACCATGGGCCCCTTTGCGTTCTAGTACTCTGTCCCATAAGATTTCACTTAGCAACTGCTTGAAAAGGCCAAGCTGGCCATGCTGAAGTCCAAAGTCTTAATCCTGCTTGGTATTCTGTTCCTATCACACAAGACCCCAAATTCCACCATGTCGTGATCACTGCAGCCAAGGCTGCCCTCATCCTTCAACACTTCAACCAGATTGAGTATCAGGTCCCGTAGCACTCCTCTCCTAGTTGGCTCATTCAACATTTGCATCAAGAAGTTATCACCAGTGCACTGGAGGAACCTCCTGGACTGTGGCTGTCTGGCTGGCTGAGGAGGCCTTCCAGCAAGTATCTGGGTAGTTAAAAAAAAAGTCTCATCAACTTCCTTGCATACTGATCAGGTGGTCTGTAATAAACACCCACCCATATGTATATCCTTGATTTCCCCATGATTTATTTGGATGCTTGTAACTAAGCTTTAAATCAGTCCAGTAAGGAAAGACGGACACTTTTGATCATGTATGAGTAGTCATCTTCTTGTCAGTAAGCAGTGCAACATCTTTATGATGGAAGAAAAAAAATCCACTAGTGAGTAGCTTTTTAACAATTTTTTTTCTTTCATGCATGTCTTTAAACATAGGTTAAAGCCAAACGATAGATATCAAAAGCAGGACATTACATGCTAGAACATCTACCTAATTACTGCATATGTAGAAAAGAAGAACGTGTGGGATAAGGAAATTGTAGCAGGTTTTACTTTCTAATCACCAACTGAACATGCCAGTATTTCATGGGAAGAAGAGATTCTACTTGCAACAGTAATTATAATCTTTCAAGAACAATAGAGCATGACGGTTTTCCTTACTCCTAAACAATTGTTTAGGGAAGACTATTGCTAACCAAAAGAAAGGGCAAAAAAAGCTAATGTATTTATTCTGGCATGACCCCATTATTTTTGTACTTCTGTGTCAGTGTCAGGAGTAATAGCAATGCACAGTTTGTAGTTCCAGAGTCTCTCTATCTGGTAGATCAATGTGGGAATTGTTCCGCTTTACAGTACTTCTGAGATATATCTACTGGGAACTATGCCAAAAGGAGTTTTCTAGTTCACTACTATTCAGTTTGGCCTAAGCATTTTAAACAACTGACCTATCATGAAATTTAAGGCTGGACTGGAAGTGTTGCTTCCATTTTTTGTCTGGAGTTTCATTCAGGTGGAAGACTTTACTGAACGAGATCTAACCAATAATAATGTTTATCAACAGTATCCAGACTATGTATTGCTATTAAACAAAGACAGAAACATTTATGCTAAGAAGTATGTGCTCTCAGAATTTGATAGAAAAATGACAAGTATATTGAGTGAGTATTCTCTTTAAATGCCTCCACCAGTGTACATTGAAGTCATGTGAAAAATGGAAGCAACCACGTACAGTGTTATGCGGTAGACTTCCTACATCATATGAAATCCCGTGTCCAATACATGACATCTCCATATTACACACAATGTCATGTATTAATTCTAGGTACTTTGCAGTAGCTTTAAAATTTCACAATTACTGCAGTTAGTGAATTTGTAAAGGTTCAGAGGCAACAATTCTCTGAAACGTTCCCAAGAGAAAATCCAGGAGCCATCACTGAACAAGACACATCTGTTGAATACCGCCAAAACAAAGATAAGTTAAACTTCTGTTTTTTCTCAGTTTGGGAAATACAGCAGAGCCCACATCCATCTGTCCTGGTGCCATCACAGTGTTCCTTCCAACAAAGCTACCTCCTACTACTGATTTTTCTAATGACATGCAATATGCCATCCTGACCCAGGACTAAAACCTACAGATAATATAGCGATATACACAGAAGAACTGCATGCAATGTTGAAGTTTTACATTGTTGTTAGTGTGATACATTTAAAAAGCTTCATTAAAAGAATACTCAACCTACATCAGTCAGTAGTATTTTCATGTTCCAACACAAAATACTGAAGCTTCTTATGTTTTACAACTACCAAATCATTACCTCTTAGTAAGCCACATACAACGTGCAACTGACCCACAGTGAACGTACCCTGAAATTCACTTTATCTGCCCATTTTTTCCAACTCTGTCAATGAACTACCATAGGAAAACCTACTCATCATCATGTGCTGTCACACATATAGGAATGTCAGCTGACCTCTGTGGTAACGGGTTGAACTTGATGATCTCTGAGGCCTCTTCCAACCTTGGTGATACTGTGTGAAATTTGAGTACACAGTTACGCTCCTGTGGGCTTAAAAATTACATTTAAGAAGGACCACTCAACTTCTAATACAGCAAGAACTATACTGTCTCTGCAGAACACCAACAGCAAATACAAGTCAAATTCATCAGAGTGGGAGGACTGGCTCTCTGCATAATGTCCAAACAACTATAGCTTGTTAAGAGATGTTTGGACTGTCCTTATGAATTCCTGAATATGCCAAAGACTGTCTCCTACTGTGTAACAGCAGACATTAAAAACAAGGGTTTAAAAAAAAATTAAAAATAATAAAATACAGCTTCTTTCAGCAGGTACCCATATTTTCTATGCTTTTTATTTTGCACTAACTCCAGTTTTCTGCAAGCTTTTGAAAGTCAAATCATTTGGTCAAAGACCTTGACTTATTTCGTATAAAATGTTTGGGTTTTTTGTTTGTTTGTTTTTTCAGAGTAAAAACTAAGCAAAACCAGGAAGAGAATTAGATGAATCCTCACCAATCTGCCTGAGATTAAGAAACAATGATGGCTCATTGGAGAAAACTGGTCATTACCAACATTTGGATTCCAAGCAGAAGTTGAAATACGTTAATTGCTTGAACAAAAAGATAGGCCAAGTAAAGCAATAACAATAAAACCAACAACTTTGACAGTGAGACTGTAAGACTAGCTCCCTAACATAGCTCCTGATGTGAACAAAGGGAAATAAAATTTTCAAGATACAGTAATACGTCATTACATGGCACAGAAAGCAGCAGAATCATTGTTCATACAGATTAACTTCTAATAGAACACCTTCAGTGATGATGTGTTTTGAAAGCAGGTAGCCTGCACATAGATATTTCCCATTCCCCCAAATCTGGGGATAACAATACTTGATGTAAACCAATTCAACATCTATCAGGTAACAGCCCCCTGTCTCCAGCACATAAAAATCAAGGTGAACAAAGACAGTTGCACATATGGACAATACCAAGAATATACCACAAAGAAATCCTTCTATAACTGATACTTACTGCTATGTAAAAGAATTAAAATAACTCAAGTTGGAGCACAGGCAGATTGAGTCAGCACCAATAGAGTTATACTTCATTCCTGTAGTTGCCTTTGTTAAAATGTCTGCTTAGTTTTCTTATGTCACCAATAGGTCAACTTTAAACATCTATTATTAAATAGAACACTCCATTTACAGTGTACTTACACCTAAAGCTGTGCTGACAAAGGAAAACCACCCAAGATCTATACAAAAACTAATAGTGAGAATTTACATTTTAACTTTAAAACCACAGCATCTACTCAAACTACCAAAGACATCAAAAAGTCTGCTCATTATTTTCCCAAAAATATATACTAATAAAGCTCCAACAAAGTCTCACAACTCTATTCCATTGAGTTTCCAACAAAAGTTACCTTTTTTGTTGTTTTTAACTTTCAAAAATAATCATGAAATGTTAGAATGTATGAATGAACTTGATGATTGAGGAATGTTTTAATCCTGTTATCAGGATAGACTAAATACCACTTCAGTGACTGTACACAAGTAACAGAAAATTTCAACACAAATCATCCTGGTAGTATAGGTAAAAGTAACTGAATATGTAAAAGGAATGCACTCAAGAGGCAAAAATGCCCAATAATAAAAGTAAATTAAATAAAAATCCATGCTCTTACATTGCATAAGGAGTTTCAAAGCCAAATATGGATACAGCCAGAACGACCAATGAAAGCCCTTTGTAAAGATTTCATAAAGCACCGAGGTTTTCCACTAGTTGGGCAACAATTTCATAGGCAGTTTTACTATCAAGGAAAAAACTCTCTTGAATTAATGGACTGAAGACTTCCACTTGAGCACAGACAGAAGATTTGGATCACAGGAAGTTGATTTCTTCATGTCTACTCTTGCCTATTCTTTGATCCTCAAAGATAACAAGAAAGCTATACAAAACATAAGCAGCCTTATTGTAGAAAGAGAAGGCATCCTGTGGCAAGCAAGCAGCTATTCTTGCAGCCTTTCCAGCTAACAATTTAGTCTATGGCTAACTGTGAGCCTGTGAAAGCAGACCAGGTGAAACACGGCTCAGAAACTGCAGATCTAGCAAACAATTTAACTAATCCAAGCCCTTTCCCGCAGCAGACCTAGAAGGGTCTGCACTGTCTATATTCTGTTGTCATTTCTCCTGACAACTTTACCACTCTGCAATCTATTATTCACATTAGTAGACGCATTAAGAGTACAAGGGTGCAAGTCCACTTAAGACTGCGAGCTAAAGAACTGGCCTCTCACTCTTCCCAGGAGTCAGCAACGTAACAGATGCTGAAATCCCCATTGAGATGAAATAACGAGCTTCAGAAAGGAAGGTACCCAGGTCAAATAAGTAGTCTTGAAACTCTACTGCTGGATTTTTAGTTTCACAATGCTTTACATACTGATTTTGCAGGAGAGAAAGCATTAAATATTGAATATCCCTGTAACACACAAAATACAATTGCAAGCATGGTATTGTACTATTCATTGACATGCCACACATGATATGCTGAGGCAGCAGCAGACAGTGATGCTTTAAAAACTCAAATACTTCAGCAATGTCAGTATAGTATTAAACGTGTTTGAAAAACAGCAATGTATCCAAATGTCTTTTAATAAAAAAGTACAAAGTAGCACACACGTGTTTCATGCCTTCTGTGAAGGCTGCTAAAAGTCTCTCCCTTGACCTGTAATGCAGCTATACATTTCATACAAGATATTTTAGCATCTTCATATCAGTGCAAAACTATCCAAGAGAAATAAGTAAGAAAAATGAAAGTGATTTGAAAAAGTCCCAGAAAGTTTCCCTCTATAAATACAGATAAAATAAACACAGAAAAGTGCACAAGGCTTTGCTGTGCACTTCACTGATGCTATACAAGAATAAAAAAACACAGACGGAGGATAATAATTACTTAGAGTGGAACTTGGTTCTTACAGCTACTCTAAGTCAGAAACATAAAATGAGATATACAGTGAAGGAACATTTTGCAGTGATATAAAATAGGCCACTTGACTTTCTCATTTTAATTTTCTGCTATTCAACAGATATGCATTTTTTTTCCTTTTGAAAATCATAAGCACATAAATACTTAAGGCTTAGAAGCAGTAAGCTCTGATAAACCCCTATCCTACTCGCTTCGCACCAGCTTTTCAGCCAGCAGGAAAAATATTTCACATGCATTTTCCAAAGATAATACATAAGCTAATAATACTCACTATCATTTCACAAACAGAAGAAAGTCATAATTTAACTCTACAACTCGTATGTCTCCAAATGGCATACAGGGTACCAGTGAACAAAGTTACAAATTTTATAAACTTCAGCTACTCCTTGCGAGAGGCACGTATCTTGCTCCAAAAGGATACTACAGCACATAAAAAAAATGCCAAAGCTTGCCAGTCTTCTATCCATTGGTGGCACAAAACTTTAACTTACCCCTAGCGTCTACTATTTCCCAAAAGTTTTCCCTTTTTTTGACAATGATGAAAACCTACAAAAATAAAGCAAGCCATTCCTTGTATTAGCAAACCTCAGCTAGCCTGTCTAACAAGGTAGCACAGAGACCTGTCTCTTTAAGAACACTGAACAAAGTAGGCTATCCTGAGTTGACCATATAAAGTATATCTGCTCCGGATAAAAGGTCAAATTTTTGAGAGTAAGATGAAAGTGTCTTTAAAGCGGGAAAAAGAGAAGAGAAAGAAAAAGACAGCGAGGGGGGATGGAGGGGAGTGCGGGTAGAAAGGTAGGAGAAAACGAAATATCTTACAGAAGGAAGTCGGGTAATATACAATCTTTGATTTTTACCTAAAACCAACAATCCATATAGGTGAACCCCATCGAATTGGCCAGGAGAGTCTCGCAGCTTTCGCGGCTAAGAGAAGGAGCTGCCAGGAGGCGCCGTGCACCGACGCCTTGCCAGGGGCTTTCGGGGACCGCCGGCGCAGCCCGCCCGGGCCCAGAAGTTTTGCGGCCCACGCCAGCGCCGCTCACCTGGAAGCAGGCGGGAGACCGCCACTCTGCCGCCCTCGCAGCCTGCCTTACCTCTGCGTCCGGCGAAGACGAGAGCCGCTCCTCAGGTGAGGCAGCGTAAAGTTAGAAAGGATCGTCCAAAAATTCGGGTCCGACATAGCCATTTCCCTCCCTTCGAATCCTTATAAAGTCAGTGCCATCCTACAAGGAGAAGACAGAAACCCCCGACTGCTCTCAGAAGACACAGAGAGCGGAGGCGGAGCGGGAGCAAGAGAGACTCACTCGGAGGGACAGGAAGAAAAGAGGAAGCGAGAAGAGATAAAAGCAACTCGGACGACAGCAACTTTCCCGTGCGGCTGCTCCGCCGGGCGCCGCCCCGCCCGGCGCCGTCCCGCCCCGGCAGCGACCATTCGCGCCCGCGCAGGGGTCGCGCCGCAGGCGGAGCCTGGCGTCACTCTGCTCCCCGCCCCGCCGCCCCCCGCCGGTAGAGCAGCGGACAGGCGGGCTTCCCCACTCCCGCTCGTCGGTTGGCGAAGCGGGCGTCACAGGAGCCTCAGCCGGGCCGGCAGCTGCCGCTTCCTTTCCCTCCACCGGTGGCGCCAGGTGCGAGCACCACAGGCCCGACCCGCGCAGCCGCCGCTCCTGGCCCGGCTCAGAGGCACGGCAAGAGCAGGCAGTGCCTCGCACGGAGAAACACCGACGTGCAAACCCAGAAGCCTCAGGCAGCAAACCGCAGTTAAGCTGCCTACAGCCCAGCCCACCAGCTACGATTAGCTGGCACGCTTTACTGTGCTGAAAACAGCAAGCAAAACCCGCTGCCGTTCTATTTAAACGTATAACGCACACAGGCACGAAGTCGTAGTAATGCCCTATCTCAGGAAATCTGACAGCACATGTACTTAATTACATTTTTTTTACGTTGGCTACCTACCATTCCAGACACTAGGCGTTTGTCAAAGAAAGCTGGGATACCTGCCTCCAGTAGCAGCTATCTCTCTTGAGGAAAGTTACTACGAAACAGGGGATCGCAAAAGAAAAGTACAGAAAGGCTGTGAGTACTCTTTCCACTCAAAACGGTGACCTAATCCCTCAGGTACTTTGAGTCATTTCTTCCTCTTCCTCCTCCCAACCTACTTTTGCTTCTCTCTTCAACCTTCCCCAACTGCCTCCCAGCTCAACTGGTTTGTTTTCTTGACTCGTTTTTTCGCTTCCATCATCCCACCTTTGTTTTATTTCTCATTCTAGTCTCAGCCTTTAGTCCTCAGCCTTTTCACTTCTAATTCCAGCAGCGCCCTCGAAGACATCTCCACTCTTCCTCCAGAGCTCTGTCTAGACTATCATTTTCCCCTTACATCTCTGCAATACACAAAAATGTTTCTAAAATTACTACTACATTACACTATCATTCTGTAAAGCCAAACCCACGCTGTTGAAGGCAATGGTGGCTAGGTACAGAAAAACAGTTGCTGTAGCTTAAAAAAAAATAAAATAAAAGGTTTGGTTTTACACTTAAGTTTTCCATCTGCCTTTTTGTTTCTCTAAGGGTCACATTTAAGGGACTTTGTGACACTTACAGTTATTAAAAGAATGATGCAAGTTTTGTACTGAGAATGTTTCCCTATTTTACCAAAAGCAAGATTTCTGCATAATCTTACCATTGCAGGGGCTGTATCTTAGAAATACACTAGCTACAGTTATAGCTGGCAGCACTACATTCTCTGAGATAAATTATTTAGCACTGTGGTTAAATCATCCAGGGTTGTCTGCAAGAGTAGGAGGAAAATCATGGGATACAAAGAAAAACCTTGATGTAAATAGAGACTACACTATCACTTGGGTGAAAAGAAAACTCATGGTGCAGAATGCTGCAGATCAGAGCTAGGAGGCCTCACATGACACTTGGGATGAGGCAGCTCCGAAGACAACCAGCTCGGTATGTAATACAGCGTTGCAACATTAGCCCTGGCTTTGACAAGCCTCCAGAAACACATATTGCAAAGAAGGCAACAGCGCCCTCTAACAAACTAAAATGTATTCGTTTTGGGTGTGCAGAGGAACATTTCTTTAAATGATGGATTTGCAAGACACAGGATTAAATAGAACAAATTAAAGCCACAGAATTGTCTTGATTGGAAGAGACCTCCAAGATCATTGAGTCCAACTCATCAACCCAACCCCACCATGGCCACCCAATCATATCCCCAGCATTCAATAAGGTATTCACACAGCAGTTACCACTAAAGGCCTCTAAAGGCCTTAGTGCCAACATGCAGCAGACACACCACTGTAATTACATCAATTTAACACTGATTAAACACAAAAGAATCATCTAACACTTCTCTAAAGATGTCTTAATTTGAGAAAAGACCAGTTCCACACAGGAAGAAGGGAAAACAGCCCCATCTCGGTCTCAGATCACATTTTTTTTTGTGCAAGTAAGAACTGAAATGGCTGCAGAAGCTGGTACTTAATCCAGTCTCTACCTGTGACACTCAGTGGGCCCAGCAGGACAGCAATTTCCAGCCTACTGCATGCCTGCAGTTTTTATACTCCTCCATTAGGACAGAGTAGTAGTATTCACATATACTGTGGCCAGCAACCTCTCATGTGTTTCTTTTCACTTTAAGGCACACTTGCCAATACTGAGTGAAGTTTTACAGGTTCATGTGAAGACGAGCATGGCTCACAACTCTCCTTTGTTACAATTTCTTGAGAAGGAAATTTGCAAATCTCTATGTAAGCACTGAGAAACTTTTCTTCCACATTCTGCACTACCTCATCTTCACTGCTATGTACAAAAGCTTCTGCCTGTAACCAACGTTTTCGGAGAAAGAGCTAACCATGAAGACAGGAATTTTACCTATCTAATGCTGTGAACACCACTGATTAAAGAGTAACAACATCTGCCACCTATTATGCAGAACAAGTTCAGTGTCCCCATCACTCTGCAAGGTTTCCCCTCTCAAGTCCTCCTAAAAGGAAATTTAAAAGTGAAGCAGAGAAGATTCACTAATTGTTTTTCTTAGAAACATTTCCAGTAGTTAAGAGAGACTAGCCTCTAGACTTCTAGACAATAATGCTGAGACCTTGAGCCGGCTAGAGTGAAGAAGGGAGGACACATCTGCAGAGAACAAAGAGACTACACTAAGAAGTTGCCCCGAATATCGACAAGACCCTGTAATGTTGTTGGAGGGTCAGAAAGTGACATCAGAGACTGAGAAGTAAAATGACTTTATCTATTTAAATGATCCCATGCATATGTGAACAATTTCCCAGAAATTTAATGAATATTTAATACTGTACATGTATATAATGTGTAAACAATCTTTGGTTATGCAAACAGGGAGGGCTTTGCCTTCACATCTGGCATCATTAATAAAGGCAATACCTGTCAAAAAGAGCAAATGTCAAAAACAGCACGTTGCTTCTCCAAATAACAAAAGCAGTTTAGTTTCTGTAACTCAGACAAGTGCATTACGTGGGAGGTGACTGGATAACATGAATCAAAACTCAATTCATATCAAGGCAAAAAATTAGTAATTTTGTCTCTTGCAAGGCTAGGCTGTAATTCAACTCACGATTTCTTTGTGAAAATCTCTACCACTTTATCAACAGTGATGTGAACCCTGCAGTTCTGAAGCATATCCTGAAAACTTTTGAAAACGAAGCAAGAGTAGCCTATCACACCATGGGCAAAAGTCTACCTGAAAACAACAGATGACTGCTGCTGATTCTGATGACAAAGAAGTTTAGTCCTTTTAGTATAAGACAAGAAAGACTGTTATACCAAAAGCAATTTACAGAGACCTGGCTACTGCAATATGCATTTCACAATTTGACAGATTAGATTTTTGCTAAAGCAGAAAGGAATGAAGAAATTTTAGGTACAAGTTTTTTGCCCATTTATTTAGCAACTGAAGATATCATAACCAGTGTTGTTCTATATTCCATGCTGAACATTTATCACTTCAAATTGCGGTTTCTCATCGTCAAACACTTTTCAGTTCCATCTCTAAAACAGACTATTAACAGATAATTAACACGGACTGTTGACAGACTGCTCCCCTGAGTTGCAGGACCCGCTGACTGAAACAGCTTCACCTTGGCCTTGTGCACACAACCAGATGTACAGTCCTGCTAAAGAGCCACACTGCTGCTAACACAGGCTAGAAAGCAAGGTAACAATTATTTTTCTGAGTGCTTGCTGGACATAGCCATATTAAAGTATTACAGACACTGTGACAAAGCCATAGAAATGATGGGATGAGTTGTGAGAAGTCCAGGTCAGTCCCACAATCACTTCATACAAATTAGTATGCTTCCTGGAGGGAAACATATTAGGAACTGGCTGGAGGGCCGGACCCAGAGAGTGGTGGTGAATGGTGCCACATCCAGCTGGTGGCCAGTCACTAGTGGTGTCCCTCAGAGATCAGTGCTGGGCCCCATCCTCTTTAACATCTTCATAGATGATCTGGATGAGGGCATGGAGTCAGTCATCAGCAAGTTTGCAGATGACACTAAGCTGGGGGCAGATGTGACTGAGTTGGAGGGCAGAAGGGC
>WAAF01006431.1:95082-142894 GCA_013400475.1 Tricholaema leucomelas | reverse complement strand
TATGAGGACAGGCTGAGAGAGTTGGGGCTCACCTGACACTACATCAGGTTGCTCAGATCCACATGCGGCCTGACCTGAAAAGCTTCCAGGGATTATTATATTCAAGCAATCACAGAATGGTCTCAGATGGAAGGGATCCTAAAGAATCAGTATGCTGATAAAACTGTAGAATCATTTTTGTTGGAAAAGACCTTTACATTCATCCAAACCAACCATTCGCTAACTCTACCAAGGCTGGTGCTAAACCATGTCCCTCAGGACACCATCTCTGCCTCTCTGGAACACCTGCAGGGATGAGGGGCTCAACCACCTTCCCTGGGCAGCCCATTCTAGTCTTTGGGAACCCTTTCAGTCAAAATGTTTCTCCTAATCTCTCCTGGTGCAACCTGAAGCCATTTCCACTTGTCCTATAACTTTTTACTAGGGAGAAGTGATGTGTTGGTTTGAGGCTAATTGGAGTATTGTAATGAGAGGTATTAGATCATTGGTTGGGAAAAGACCACAATGAAGAAGTCCATATCATTCACTGGTTTGTCCATATCATTCACTGCTTTGTTGAAAGGTATAAAAAGCTGAAAAGTAAACTATTTGTCCCACTCCATTCTGCAGCGCTGCTTCTATTCCCTTCCTCTTCACTCCAATCTCTCCACTAACACATAACAACGTGAGCTTTGCTGGTTGGTTTTGTTTGCCCATCTGGGAAAGTAGGGGGAGAAAGACAGAGTAGCTTTAAACTGCTCCTGGGCAGTCTTCTTTGTCCAGAAGGGGATTTGGATTTCTCTATTATCTCTAATTTGTATATAATTGTAAATATTTATAATCATAGAATCAAAGAATCAACCAGGTTGGAAGAGACCTCCAAGATCATCCAGGCCAACCTAGCACCCAGCCCTATCCAGTCAACTAGACCATGGCACTAAGTGCCTCATCCAGGCTTTTCCTGAACACTCCCAGGGACGGTGACTCCACCACCTCCCTGGGCAGCCCATTCCAATGCCAATCACTCTCTCTGGCAAGAACTTCCTCCTAACATCCAGCCTGTACTTCCCCTGGCACAACTTGAGGCTGTGTCCCCTTGTTCTGTTGCTGGTTGCCTGGGAGAAGAGTCCAACCCCCACCTGGCTACAACCTCCCTTCTGGTAGTTGTAGACAGTAATGAGGTCACCCCTGATATATATTCTGTGTATATATGCTTGCAAATTTAGCTTTGTTGTAAATATAGCTTTGTCTTCCAAGCCATCTGAGCTGGACTGGTAAATCTCAACTGTGTGTGAGTCTGTGTGTATGTTCCTGACCCACCTCAAGTGACCAACCCCAACATCATGCTAACCTCCTTTTAGGGAGTTGCAGAGAATGTGAGGGTCTGTCCTCAGCCTCATTTTCTCGAGAAAAGGCATCTGCCTGGAAGACAGACTGAGAATACAAAGAGTGTACCAAGAACAAGCTGATGTTTGGTCTGGAGGGCTCTGAATATGCAGGGATTAAAAAAAAAAATAACAATCCAGCTTGTGAAAAGTCTTAGGAAGGAGAGATAGAATAGAATAGAATAGAATCAACTAGGTTGGAAGAGACCTCCAAGATCATCCAGTCCAACCTAACACCCAGCCCTATCCAGTCAACTAGACCATGGCACTAAGTGCCTCATCCAGTTTTTTCTTGAACACCTCCAGGGATGGTAACTCCACCACCTCCCTGGGCAGCCCATTCCAATGCCAATCACTCTCTCTGTCAAGAACTTCCTCCTAACATCCAGCCTAGACCTCCTCTGGCACAACTTGAGACTGTGTCCCCTTGTCCTGTTGCTGGTTGCCTGGCAGAAGAGACCAACCCCCACCTGGCTACAACCTCCCTTCAGGGAGTGGTAGATAGCAATGAGGTCAGCCCTGAGCCTCCTCTTCTCCAGGCTAGATCTTCAAAGAGGAAGTGTATCAGAATAGCTTAGAGTAGATATTGAATTTTCACAGGGTTAAATGTTGGAGAGAAGTCACTGTGTGACTTGATCAGGTCACACTGACAAAGCTTAGCTGCTTGCCTGGCTTTGCCACAATGAAGACATGTCAGAAAGGGAGCACGAAACCGCAAACCTTGTAACGTTTGGTATGCAAAAGGAAGGATGTGACTTGGAAACTTAAAGCACTCATAAATGTCCACAAACCATGGTCATCATCTTCACTGCTACACTGGAAATCCTGAAAAGCTTTTGGTGCTTCTTTTATAACCAAACTTTTACATATGAAGAGCAATTTAACTGTCTCAGCTGCGCTTGTCCCCTCCTAAAACAATGACAGGAAGAGCACAGCTGAGAGCTGTCTGCGATCTCCTGTCTTTAACAGAAATCTCTGAGAGCTGGAGCTGTTTAACATCTCCAAAGAACAGTTTCCTAAAGTAAAATGCCACAGAAAATGAAAGATAATGGAAGGATTGGAAAGTGCTGGGAGAAGGAAAAAAATAAGTTTCCTGGTTAAAAAAACACCGCACACACAAACAAAAAAAATCCTGTTCCAGAGTCTCACCGCCCTCACTTTAAAGCATTTCTTCCTAATCTCCAGTTCTAAATCTCCCCCTTTTCAGCTCAAAGCCATTGCCCCTTGTCATATCACTAGAAGCCCTTCCAAAAGGTCCCTGACCAGCTTTCTTGTAGGCCCACTTTATGTTGAAGAACGATTTTTTTTTTACTTTTTAAAAGGAAATATAACCTTTAATGAACTCAGAAAACTATGAGAGTGGTGAGACCCTGGAACGGGTTGTCCAGAGAGGTGGTTGAGGTCCCATCCCTGAAGGTGTTTAAGGCCAGGCTGGATGAGGCTGTGGCCAGCCTGATCTAGGGCAGGGTGTCCCTGCCAATGGCAAGGGGGTTGGAACTAGATCCTTGTGGTCCCTTCCAACCCTGACTGGTTCTATGATTCTATAAGAGGTGATTTTTTTAGCCTAAGCACCATGAAGAAGGACTTAAACCATTAAATTTTCCAAGGACAAAAAGAAATTCTCTGTGTTTGGTTTCCTAATTACTTGCAACCATCCATGCACATCCACCAAAGATCACAGAATTGCAGATTGCATGGAGTGGGAGCAGACCCTCAAAGATTATCTTGTCCAACCCCCTCTGCAGTGAGCAGGGACATCTTCAATTAGACCACATCAAGTCTTACTTTGAATGTCTCCAGGGATGGGGCTTGATGGTCTCAAAAGTCTCTTACAGCCTCAAGAGTTCTATGGTTCTGTGGTGTCTTCCAACACAAAAGATTCTGTGATCTGATGATTCAATGATTTTTCAGATCTCTTTGAATTTTGAATACTTATGAGCATAAAATGAACACTTTCCCCCCCTCTGCTTTTTCTATCAGGATGAGCCGGCAAGGAAGGTGTTGATTTTCTTCAATCTTCTGACAGAATCTAGGCAGATTTCCCAGATTAAGGTTTCTTTCCAGCAAGCCTTCCTCTGGCAATCTGAAATTCCCAACTACCAGCTACAAAACTGGATTCCTCATCATCTAAGAGGTCTATATTTAGTTAGGATACCCCATGGAGAGAGTTGTCAAGGGCTTCTAAATTCAGATGCTCAGGGCTTCTAAATCCTTCAGCTGAGCTGGCAGGAAGCGTTGCATGTCTGATGCTCTGGCAGCATCTGCTTGAGTGAGATGGGGCACAGACTCGTTCAGCTTAACAAGAACAGCTGAGAAGATAATACTTCAGACCTATTTTACATCACAGAATCATGGAATTATTTTGGTTGGAGAAGACCTTTAAGATCATTGAGCACAATTATTTGCTAACTCTAACAAGGCTGGTCCTACACCATGTTCCTCAGCACCACATCTCTGCCTCTCTGAAACACCTCCAGAGATTCAGCCATCTCCCTGGGTAGCCTGTTCCAGTCTTTGACAAGACTTGGTAGAGTTAGATAATGACTGGACTTGATATTTAAGGTCTTTTCCAACCAAAACCATCGAGAAGAGGAGGCTCAGGGGTGACCTCATTGCTGTCTTCAACTACCTGAAGGGAGGTTGTAGCCAGGTGGGGGTTGGTCTCTTCTTCCAGGCAACCAGCAACAGAAAAAGGGGACACAGCCTCAAGTTGTGCTGGGGGAGGTATAGGCTGGATGCTAGGAGGAAGTTCTTCCCAGAGAGAGTGATTGGCATTGGAATGGGCTGCCCAGGGAGGTGGTGGAGTCACCATCCTTGGGGTGTTCAAGAAAAGCCTGGATGAGGCATTTAGTGCCATGGTCTAGTTGACTGGATAGGGCTGGGTGCTAGGTTGGACTGGATGGTGTTGGAGGTCTCTTCCAATCTGTTTGATTCTATTCTATTCTATTCTATTCTATTCTATTCTATTCTATTCTATTCTATTCTATTCTATGATCCTGGTATTTTTCAGAAGAGAGGTTTTGTGTTTTCATTACTTATTAGAATTTAGTTGGGGTTTTTAAATGTCTTTATCACCCCTCAAGACACATTTGGTGTCCCTAGGAGTTTTCTGAAGGAAAAAGAGAAAAATGGAGGGATGTCTCAGAAAATGGATTTGATGATTTTGAAGTTGTCTTCCAAGCAAAATAATTCTATGGTTCTAAAGGACATGCTTGGCAAAACTGAAGAAAAATAAAGAAAAAAAAAAAGAGAGAGAAAAGAAATAGAAGAAAAAGAAAATAGAAAATAATGAAGAGAACAAAGAAAAGAGGAAAAAAAATCAGAAAAAAAAAAAGGAAAAAACGAATTAAAAATTGAAAAAATAACAAAAGAGAAAATAAGAGAAAATACAAAAGACAAAATAATGAAAAAAATAGCAAAAAAGAAGAAAATGGAAAACAGAAAGTGGAAAAAAATAATATAATGGGGAAAAAGAAGATAATAGAATAAAGAAAACAGGAAAAATGTGATCTGATCAGCTAAAACTTGTTGAGCTGATTTTAAAATGTGTATTTAAACCTTGTGAAAGAGTAAATATTTAAATATAGTTTTAAAATGTATAAATTGCATTTACATTTTCAATTATGATAGTCTTTTAGATAAAAGCAGCAATTATTGCAGGCAAATAGAAACAGAATCAGTCAGGGTTGGAAGGGACCACAAGGATCATCTAGTTCCAACCCCCATGCCATGAGCAGGGACACCCTACCCTAGATCATGCAGGCCAGAGCCTCATCTAGCCTGGCATTAAACACCACCAGGGATGGGGTCTCAAACATCTCTCTGGGCAACCCATTCCAGGCTCTCACCACTCTCATGCTCAACAACTTCCTCCTTATGCCCAGCCTGAACCTACCCATGTCCAGCTTTGCTCCATACTCCCTAGTCCTGTCGCTTCCTGAGAGCCTCAAAAGTCCCTCCCCAGCTTTTTTGTAGGCCCCCTTCAGATACTGAAAGGCCACAATAAGGTCACCTCAGAGCCTTCTCTTCTCCAGACTGAACAGGCCCAACTCTTTCAGCCTGTGCTCATAGCAGAGCTGCTCCAGCTCTCCGATCATCCCAAACCCAAGACATCATCCTAAACCCAAGACAAAGAAATATTTCACAATGAAGGCAGTTACAGGCTTAACCTTTTTGCATACAGTTAGGAGGTACAGAAATTATGAAAGAACAAAGAAAATGCAAATAATTCATTTTAAAGTCAGATTATTGAACTCACTGAACTGTTCAGTTGCTAAACTCACCTCCTGGTATGGAAACTTCCTCCTCAAGTTCTCTGAGTTATACAGGACAAGAAATTGCAGTCCTGGGTTGTAATTACACCAACACACATTTCTCTGAAGATTTATAAAATTTTTATTACCTGAAAAATTATTTTGCAATAGACTTTTTTCTTTCTTCCCTCTTAACTGTGTGCTGCCACTTAACAAGCCTCTAGAGAAGCACAAATCTCACCATCAGTAACTACTCGTTCCCTTTTTTCCTGAAGCTGTCCATCATACTCTAAAAAAAAACTTCACAATGAGATTTAAAGTATTTAAAGGACAAAAATAAGTCCTTAAATTCAGTTCATACTTCTAGTTTGCTTTTTTTTTGCTTACTGAACTGTGGTGGTTTGGGTGTCCCCCGCCCCCCCCCCCCCCTTTTGACATCACCCACACAAAACACCGACAACCCCGGCAACTTTGACGAAACTTTCNGAGCAAAATGACCTTATCTTTTGTTTTGCCTTTCTTTTGTACACATCCCAGCAAGACTGTGAGGGAAGTAGACCTCACCATTGTTTTCATTTCTCAGCCTATCATCTAGTTCTTCTCACCAAAACATGCTAGCTAGGCTTGAACTAGCACATGAACCTTCATTTCAAAAGCCAGATATACTGGACAATGGCAGGGGGGTTGGAACTAGATGGTCCTGAAGGTCCCTTTTCACCCACATCATTCTATGATCTTTAATGTCACTTACAACTGAAGCCATTCTACGATGGTCTGAGGTTTAGGTTGGATGTTAGGAAAGTATTTTTTCCTGCAAGAGTGGTCAGGCATTGGAACAGGCTGCCCAGGGAGGTGATGGAGTCCCTATGCCTAGAGGTGCCTCAGAAGCATGTGGACATGGCTCTTGGGGACATGATTTTAGTGGCCTTGGTGGTTATGGACTTGATGATCTCAGAGGGCTTTTCCAACAAAAGCAATTCTATGTTGAGATACTGGAACGTGTCCAGGTCTGTCACCAGCTTTGTGACAGCCCTGTGAGGAGAGGCTGAGGGAGGTGGGGGTGTGCAGCCTGGAGAAGAGGAGGCTCAGGGCAGACCTCATTGCTGTCTACAACTACCTGAAGGGAGGTTGTAGCCAGGTGGGGGTTGGTCTCTTCTGCCAGGCAACCAGCAACAGAACAAGGGGACACAGCCTCAAGTTGTGCCAGGAGAGGTCTAGGCTGGATGTTAGGAGGAAGTTCTTCAGAGAGAGAGTGATTGGCATTGGAATGGGCTGCCCAGGGAGGTGGTGGAGTCACCATCCCTGGAGGTGTTCAAGAAAAAACTGGATGAGGCTCTTAGTGCCATGGTCTAGTTGACTGGATAGGGCTGGGTGCTAGGTTGGACTGGCTGATCTTGGAGGTCTCTTCCAACCTGGTTGATTCTATGATTCTACAGAATTACTTGGCTTGGAAGAGACCTTCCTGGTATCTAGTTCCAACCTCTCTGTCTTAAGAAGGGATAACTCCTACTAGATCAGGTTGCTTAATGCCTCATCCAGGCTGGCCATGACAATCCAACAATCACCTCCCTGATCCTGCTGCTCACACTTCACAATCTGGAAAATTTATTTCTGAAGAAAACTTGTTTCAATTACTGTAAATGACCATGTGGTTCTGGCTATTGCATCCCCTACTCACATCAAGCTTCACCACAATTCTAAAGCAAGCATCTGATGCATTGAGCTGTCGTGGAGCTACTTGAAAGGAGGTAGGAGCGAGGCTGGTGTTGGCCTGTTTTCTCAAGCAAGTAATAATAGAACAAGAGGAAAAGGCCTTAAGTTACAGCAGGGGAGGTCTAGGCTGGAACTTAGAAGAAACTTCTGGGGTTGTTTAATACGGAGAAGAGGAGGCTGAGGGGAGATCTCATTGCTCTCTGAAACTAACTTAAAGGAGATTGTGGTGAGGTGGGGCTTGGTATCCCTAGTACCAAGTGACAGGAAGAGAGGAAGTGGCCTCAAGTTGCACCAGGGGAAGTTTATTTTGGACATTTGAAGAAACTTGTTGCCTGAAAGGGTTGTTGAAGACTGGAATAAGCTGTGCAGGAAGGTCATTGCCTCTCCATCCCTGGAGAAATGCCAAAGAGAAATGGTGCTGAGTGCCTTGGTTTAGCGCCAGCATTGGCAGAGTTAGACACTGGTTAGACTCCACATGATGATCTTTAAGATGACCTTAAAGGACTCCTCAAACCAAAACGACTCCCTGACTTTGTGCTCTTTCTCATGTGCTTGCTTCCAATGCCTTTTTCTTTTTTTTTAGCTTTTTACATTTTGACAAATGGTTAACACCAAAAATCTTATTCTTAGTTCAACAGCTCCTAACTGTGAAAAGATAAATGGATTCTGACTGACACATGCCAGTGTCGTGTCACGGTGTTTCCATGCCAGAGACAGTTAAAAGCTTGCATCTTCTCTATTTGGAGCTGCAGAGTCACTGTGATAGCTCACTCTGAACTACCTCAAAAGACTCCTTCACTTCAGGTGAATTTGACAAACCATCTGAAGACCCTTTCCCTTGAGAGTGCTCCAGGAGTGATGTACAAAAATCTGAGCCAACCAGCTGACTATTTCTGAGGACTTAATACCAGTGACTTCTTGTTTCACTCTTTAGGTCTGGTTACATTATTCTGATTTTGATGTATTCATCACCTCTTAGTTTCTCCCATAGCTCCCAGCACAGAATCACAGAATGCATTGGGTTGGAAGGGACCCTCAAAGGTGTCTTGATCTGGCAGTTAGGATACAGTTCGTTTGAACGCTGCCATGAGTGAAATCAAGACACAAATGAGGTCATACATCAAAACAAGACTATTTATTACTTAGAAATAAAGCAGAGAAAAGGGAGAAAGAAAGAGAGACAGAGAGAAAAGAGAGAAAGAAAGAAAGAAAGGAAGGAAGGAAAGAAGGAAGGAAGGAAGAGAGGAAGGAAGGAAGGAAGGAAGGAAGGAAATGGAGAGAGTGGGACAGATAGACTATTCATTACTTACAAACAAAGAAGAAAAAAAAAGACAAGGGAAAGAGAGAATGGAGAAAGAGAGAACAGGAGATATTTACTACCCCACAGCCCTTCTTTATTGTGAGTTGGGAGAGGGGACCCTCCAATCTGATACATCTCAAGTGATCATAGAATCATAGAATCAGTCAGGGTTGGAAGGGACCACAAGGATCATCTAGTTCTAACCCCTCTGCAGGGGCACACTACCCTAGATCAGGCTGGCCACAGCCTCATCCGGCCTGGCCTTAAACACCTCCAGGGATGGGGCTTCCATCACCTCTCTGGGCAACCTGTTCCAGGGTCTTACCACTCTCATGCTGAAGAACTTCTTCCTAAAATCCAGTCTGTATTTACTCATTTCTAGCTTTGTTCCATTTTCCCTAGTCCTGTCATTCCCTACATCCTAAAAAGTCCTAGGGTGTACAGGGTTAATCCTCCAGGGGGAGTGACCTTGAACCTGACCCTAGGTGGTCTTGACACCAGGTGATGGTTAGCCCACTCCCCCCTCCTGTCTAAAGATCCATAAATGCAGGGAGGACTTCCTGTTCTCTCTCCCTCTCTGCGCTCCCTGCCTCTCTGCTTACCAGCATCACCATCCTGTTCCTGGTTCTCTTTGTTGACCAACACCCACGAGGCAGACAAACCCATTGCCATCAAAATCTGGTTTATTTACACCTTTTGTATTTGTTTTCCCTTGGGGAAACAGGGCCCGGTCCTGTTCAATATCTTTATTGATGATCTGGACGAGGGGATTGAGTCCAGCATCAGTAAGTTTGCAGATGACACNGCTGGTGAGGGGCCTGGAACACAAACCCTATGAGGAGAGGCTGAGGGAGCTGGGGTTGTTTAGCCTGAAGAAGAGGAGGCTCAGGGCAGACCTCATTGCTGTCTACAACTACCTGAAGGGAGGTTGTAGCCAGGTGGGGGTTGGTCTCTTCTCCCAGGCAACCAGCAACAGAACAAGGGGACACAGCCTCAAGTTGTGCCAGGGGAAGTATAGGCTGGATGTTAGGAGGAAGTTCTTCGCAGAGAGAGTGATTGGCATTGGAATGGGCTGCCCAGGGAGGTGGTGGAGCCGCCGTCCCTGGAGGTGTTCAAGAAAAGCCTGGATGAGGCACTTAGTGCCATGGTCTAGTTGACTGGATAGGGCTGGGTGCTAGGTTGGACTGGATGATCTTGGAGGTCTCTTCCAGCCTGGCTGATTCTATGGTTGTATGATATTTGAGTCTCTGGGAATTTAAATTAGCACAGAGACACAGGGCCATTGGTTCATGGATCAGTGTTTTTCCCAATGATTGCCCTTTGCCCCTTGGCATGGAGCCATCAGATGGAGGGAAAGGATGCTTGGATTTGAAGCTGCTGCTGCTGCTAAGCTGAGCAGCCTTTGAAATTCACAATTAGTCATTGGAGTGATGCTGAGTATATCAATGCAGACACTTTATCCTGATGCAAAAGTGGCTGGAGAGTTACTTCTTAGAAGAACTATGACTTTGAGCAGAGTTAAATGTTCAAGTGGGAACCATCAGTGTCTGAGGAGAGAAAGGAGCTGGTATTTAGTTTTCAGTGGTCTACAAAGAATAAGTCAGAGCTTCTATATCGGGTGTGGTTTTTTTCTGAAGCAGCATCAACATCAAGATTCCAAAGAGCTGCTTTAGGCCTTCTCTCATTTTGTTCATTTTTTTTTCCCACATTTTTAGGTTTTTATCACATTAGTGGTTTTATTTTTAATGTTTCTAATGTTATTTTAAAATTACTATTAATTAATTATTTACTTTTAATTTGTCTTTATGCACACTCTTCATTGACAAGAGGCTGACCAGGAGCCAGTGTGTGCCCAGGTGTCCCTAGTTACCAGCATCCTGGTCTGGATTATCAATAGTGTGGCCAGTAGCACAAGGGAAGTGACGGTGCCCTTATATTTGACACAGGTAAGGCCATATCTCGAATACTGGGTTCAGTTTTAGGTTCCTCACTCCAACAAAGACACTGAGGTCCTGCAGCATGTCCAGAGAAGGTCAACAAAGCTGGTGAAGGGTCTGGAGAACAGGTCTGTTGAGAAGCAGCTGAGGGAACTGGGATTGTTTAATCCAGAGGAGGCTGAGGGGAGATCTCAGTGCTCTCTACAACTCCCTGAAAGGAGATTGCAGTGAATCATAGAATCAACCAGGTTGGAAGAGATCTCCAAGATCAGCCAGTCCAACCTATCATCTGGCCCTGTCCAATCAAGCATAGCACCATAGACCATGGCACTAAGTGCCTCATCCAGGCTTTGCTTGAACACCTCCAGGGACGGTGACTCCACCACCTCCCTGGGCAGCCCATTCCAATGCCAATCACTCTCTCTGTGAAGAACTTCCTCCTAACATCCAGCCTAGACCTCCCCTGGCAGAACTTGAGGCTGTGTCCCCTTGAGGTGAGGTGGGCATTGGTCTCTTCTCCCTAGTATCAGGCGATGTAAAGAGAGGAAATGGCCTCAAATTACACCAGGGGAGGTTTAGCTTAGGTATTTAGGAAAAATTTCTTATCTGCAAGTGTGGTCAGGCACTGAAACAGGCTGCCAGAGAGGTGTTCCAGAAACATGTGGGCATGGTGCTTCAGGACATAGTTTAGTGGACACAGCAGAGTCGGGGTGAGGGTTGAGCTTGATGCTCTATGGACTCCTGCAGTTCCTTTTCCCACACCCTGTTCTGTCTGCCCAGCACAGAGGCTCACACATTAAAATGATGTCTTTTTTTTTCCATGCTGCACTTTGTTCCTGCAATCCCAGCAAGAATACACACATTGTCTACAGCTTCTTCAATACCTGAGCACAAATTCATTTTGTCATTTCTTTACAGTGCTACTCATATCTTGTCTGCCTTCATACACAGCAACAGGTCTTTAACAACATCTACTTTTAATCTCTTCTTACAGGGAATATCACGTCAATATTTGAGTGCCTCTAACAATGTGAAATAGAAGAGAGATTCACCCTTTTGAGTCATACTAAAGTGTGAATATCTACCCAAATATTTCTTTTCTGAAAGCTGTTAGTAGTGGACATTGAAGGAAAAGTAGAACAACAAAGCTTCCATGCTGAGCCACCTCTACTGCCTCTTATCAAACAGTAATTTTAGATCTTCTTGATCTATAAATTGCATTCAGGCTTTGATATTTCAGCCAGGGATTGCTCTATCCTCCTTCAGTTTCTTGAAAAGCTTTTGAAATACCTTTGTGCTGAAAGTTCTCACAATTTAAGTCAACACTGAAAAAAAACCTCAACCCTTACATCACCACCAACAAAGACGACACCCTCCTTGTGTTTATTTTTAGGGTACTTAATGTCAGTTTAACCAGGAGCAGCATTCTTCTTGTGAGAGCCAAACACTTAATTGGCAGAGATGAACAATGGGAATCATAGAATCATAGAATCATAGAATGGTTTAGGTTGGAAGGGACCTCAAGGATCATCCAGCTCCAACCCCCTGCCACAGGCAGGGACACCTCCCACTAGAGCAGCTTGCCCAAGGCCCCATCCAGCCTGGCCTTAAACACCTCCAGGGAGGAAGCATCCACAACCTCCCTGGGCAACCCATTCCAGTGCCTTACCACCCTCACTGTAAAGAACTTCCTCCTAACATCCAGTTTAAATT
Source organism: Tricholaema leucomelas (assembly GCA_013400475.1). Classification (NCBI taxonomy): domain Eukaryota; kingdom Metazoa; phylum Chordata; class Aves; order Piciformes; family Lybiidae; genus Tricholaema lacrymosa; species Tricholaema leucomelas. The sequence continues at coordinate 130,614 of WAAF01006431.1, read as the reverse complement.
TCCCCTCTTCCAGCTTAAACCCATTCCCCCTCGTCCTAACATTACTAGACCGTGTAAATAGTCCCTCCCCAGCTTTCCTGTAGGCTCCCTTCAGATACTGGAAGGCCACTATAAGGTCTCCTCGAAGCCTTCTCCTCTCCAGGCTGAAGAGCCCCAACTCTCTCAGCCTGTCCTCATAGCAGAGGTGCTCCAGCCCTCTGATCATCTTCGTGGCTCTCCTTTGGACCCGCTCCAGCAGTTCCATGTCCCTCCTGTATTGGGGGCTCCAGAACTGCACACAGTACTCCAGGTGGATTGAAGATTGAGAAAGGAAGATTTAGACTGGAGATTAGAAGAAATTCTCTACAGTGAGGGTGATGAGACATTGGAACAGGTTGTCCAGGGATGCCTCCTCTCCAGAAATTGTGGATGCCTCCTCTCCAGAAATGCTCAAAGTCAGGTTTAATAGAACCTTGAGCAGCCCAGTCTAGTGGAAGGTGACCCTGTCCATGCTAGGGGGTGAGGACTGGGGGATGTGAGGGAGAGTGGGTGGGTTGGGGTCAGAACTAGATGATCTTGAAGGTTCCTTCCAGCTGAAATCATTTTATGGATCCCCAAACAACAGACAGTCCATATCATCGTGAGATGATAGTTACTTTAGCTGTCATTCCTTGTGTAGCAATTGAGGTGACAGTAATCATTTCTACGGAGGTAAATGTTTGTTACCAGTTAAGAACTAATTGGAGAGGGGGGAAAAGAATTTTAAATCTGCTTTTAGCTTTATCAGGGAGAAAGAATTGATGGCTAACAACTACTGAGACTAAAACCTGACCATGTGTAGTCCTGGAGAGCAATGGTACAAGTCTTGTCCTGGGGTCAGTCTCCCTAATATCAGGTGATAGGACAAGAGCAAATGGCCTTAACTTTTCCCAGGGGAAGTTTAGATTGGGTATGAAAAGAAACTTCTTGACTGAGGGTTCTCAAAGGCTGAACCAAGCTTCCCAGGGAAGTGGCTGAATATCCATTCCTGGGTGTAGAATAGAATAGAATCAACTAGGTTGGAAGAGACCTCCAAGATCATCCAGGCCAACCTATCACCCAGCCCTATCCAGTCAGCTAGACCATGGCACTAAGTGCCTCATCCAGGCTTTTCTTGAACACCCCCAGGGACGGTGACTCCACCACAGATGTTGTGTTGAGGGAGATGGTTTAGCCCCAGACACAATAGAGTTCGGGAATGGTTAGAGTTGATGATCTTAAAGCATTTTCCAAGCCTAAATGACTCTGTGATTCTAAGTTAGTCATGTGTATTTAATGGCCATGGACTTGATGATTTTAGAGGTTCTTTCCAACTGAAACAATTCTATGATTCTATGATTCAGGATCTGGTTTGCTGCAGACCTCCTCAGTGTTGGCTTAATCACCTGCATCTGGTGACACCTGGCCTGTTACCCACACCTTTCTTTATCTATCACATGGTGATAATAATGATAATTTACTTCACAGCAACGTTGTGAAGATTAATTAGATTCCAGAGAGAGCCAGGACTTCTGAAGTGTGAAGCAACATCGACGTATAGCACAGAAAGACTTAAAAACCTTTTAGTTCTTTCAATTTTTTTTTTTCCTAGCACAGGCTGTTAATTATCTGCAAAACTCTGCCTGGCAAATATTTGATCTGAAACTTTGTAGATAAGGTTATGCAGGCTTTTCTGCAATTCTCTTTTTAAAAAGTTCTTTTCTCTATTTTCAATTTTTATTCTCTGTTTTTTCTCTTTTCTCTATTTTCTCCTCTCCCCTTTTCTCCCTTCTCTTTTTTCTTGTGTTCTTCATCCCTCTCCTCCCCTCCCCTCTCCCCTCCCCTTCCTTTTCCTTCCTCTCCCTTCTCCATTCATTGCCTTCCTTGCCCTTCCTTCCCCTGTGTCTTCCCTTCTCTCCATTCCTTCCTTCCTTTCCCCTTCCCATTCCTATGTCTTCCTTTCTTCTCCCATCCCTTGCCTCGCTGTAAAGGAAGGCAATTTCTAATGCTGTTTGCAAGCTCTTGCATAACTTGCAATTAACTTTTAATTAGATGAGATATTGACCTGGTGGCTGTGTTGTACCTTCATAATCTTTGCATGCAATTTGTTAAACATTTATAGATTTCATGTAGGTGATCCAACACAGATTAATTCACAGAGTTCTGTGAGGAGGACAATAAAAGTTCAGCCTTTATAGTATGGTTAATCATGAAATTGTGCTAAGTGTGGGGACAAGGACTTTATTGCATGCAAAGGAAGTGGGCATAAGCCAATCTCATGAGGTTCAACAAGACCAAGTGCAGTGTCCTGCATCTGGGTCGAGGCAATCCCAAACACAAATACAGGCAGGGCAGTGACTGGCTGGAGAGCAGTCCTGAGGAGAGGACTTGGGAGTGCTGGTGGCTGAGAAGCTCAACATGAGCTGTCAGTGTGCACTTGCAGGCCAGAAAGCTAACCAGAGCCTGGGCTGCATCAGGAGAAGTGTGGCCAGCAAGTCGAGGGAGGTGATTCTCCCCCTCGACTCTGCTCTGGTGAGACCCCGCCTGGAGTACTGGAGTGCAGAGAAAGGCCATGAGGATGATCAGAGGGCTGGAGGAGCTCTCCTATGAAGACAGAATGAAAGAGATGGGGTATTCAGTCTGGAGAAGAAGAGGCTCCCAAGTGACCTTATTGTGGCCTTCCAATATCTGAAAAGGTCTACAAAAAAGCTGGGAGTGACAGGACTAGGGGGGATGAAGCAAAGCTGGAGAGATTCAGACTGGCCATGAGGAGGAAGCTGTTCAGCATGAGAATGGTGAGAGCCTGGAATGGGTTGCCCAGGGAGGTGGTTGAGGCCCCATCCCTGGAGGTGTTTAAGGCCAGGCTGGATGAGGCTGTGGCCAGGCTGATCTAGGGTAGGGTGTCCCTGGCCATGGCAGGGGAGTTGGAACTAGATGATCCTTGTGGTCCCTTCCAACCCTGACTGATTCTATGAAAGGAAAAGAGCTGTACTTGGAAGGCCTGGTAACTCTGTATTTTGTCTGGCTGGCTTAGTATCTGGAAAGTGTATTCATATGATAAAATCATAGAATGGCTTGACTTGGAGTAAACCTTAAAAGTTGTTTAGTTCCAATTCCCCTACCATGGGCAGGTCATGTCCTACTAGACCAGCTTGTTCAAGGGCCCATCCAGCTTGGCTTTCAACACATACAGCCCTGAGACTTCACAATGTCTCTGGGTAACCAGTTCCAGTGCTTCACCATCCTCTTGGGGAAGGTTTTTTTCCCTCATGTCTCATCTCAGTCAAGCTTAGAATCACAGAGTGTAGAATCATAGAACTGTTGGTATTGGGAGAGACCATGGAGATCATCGAGTCTGTCTGCTCACCCAGAACTCATAGTCCCACCAGCTAAGCTGCTAGGACTAAACTACTCCCCTCAGCACCACACCCTTGAGTCATTCTATAGAATCAGAGAATATTTTTGGTTGGAAAATACCTCTAAGATTATTGAGTCTGTCAACCTAACACCAGAATGGCCACCAAACTACATCACAAAGTGCCACAAAGTGTTCTTGAACACCTTCAGGAACAGTGACTCTGCCACCTCCTTGGACAGCCTGTGCCCATTCCTGACCATTTCTTTTTCTTATCCAAACTAAACCTTCTCTGGCATAATTTCAGGCCATTGCTTCTTGTTCTATCACCTGTTACTAAATAGACAAGACCAATCTCAGCCTCACTGGAACCTCCTTTCAGGGAGCTGTAGAGAGCAATGAAGTCTTCCCTCAGGACATGATACTACGATGCTATGGTTCATAGATCCAAAGAATGGTTTGGAAAGGATCTTGAAGATTATCTAGTTCTAACCTCAGTGACATTAGCAAGGACACCTTCCACTAGATCAGTTTGCTCAAGGCTTCATCCCACCTGGCTTTGAACACCTCCAGGGAAGTGACTTCCACAACCTCCCTGGGAAGCCTGCTCCAGTGTCTTAGCACCCTCACTGGAAAGAATGTCATTCTAGTGTATCATGATCCAAACACAACATCTCTTTCCCTTTCCTCCACTGTCGTACCAGCACCACAATCAAATTTAACTCCTGTTGGAAGAATTCACTGCATTTATGGTGGAACCATGCTGAAAATTTACAGCACTAAAATCCCAGTGCACAGGGGGAAAAAAAAAAAGGGGGGAATTTCTTTTGGTATAAAAAAATCTTCCATGAGGGTAAAGATTAATTAAATAATAATATCTGATAGCCTTTATCTTAATGTTATTCATCTCAACAGAAGCAGTCATAATTTCCTTGCTCTCAGTGAAGCCTTAGGTCATTTATTAGATAATGATTTACCATCTTTATTTTTTTACATTACATTTTCCCTGCTCTCTTACCTTTGGCATTCTCATCCTGAATGATTTGATTATATTAATTAGCTGCTACTTGAAAACAAGAAGAGCCCCAGAAATCCATCTAACATTTCACTTTTCATTCTTTGGCAGTGAAATGAAAACCACAGTTCCGTGTTTACTGGTGAATGGAGATAAATTTCAGACTGACAGGAGACATTTTCAGAGTGTGCTGAGTGACTGAAGGGTGAGACCATGCTGGCTCCACTTGCCTAAGGTAAGCAAATAATAAGCAGAAATTAGAATGTATCCAATGAAAGTCTCCTGATGATGCTCTAACTTGACTCTGGCAGAAGACATATTGATAGAACTGGTGTATAACTGGAAAATAAACACAGGTTGACCTCCTTTCCATGTGGTAAATGCCATGTTTACCTGCTTCCTGAACAAGAGATGAATCATTTCGGCTTATTCTGACTTAGCTGACTCATACCTGAAAGGAGGTTGTAGTGAAGTGGGAGTTGGTCTCATCTCTCTAGTATCAGGTGATAGGACAAGAGAAGGGAGGATGGACTCTATGATCTCCTGGAGTCCCTTCCAACCTGTACTATTTTGTGATTCTGTGAAATGGCCTAAAATTGCACCAGGAGAGGTTTAGATTGGGTATTGGGAAAATTTCTCTCCTGCAAGAGTGCTCAGGCATTGGAACAGGCTGCCCAAGAAGGCAGTGGAGTCATTGACTTAAGAGGCGTACAAGAAATGTGTGGACATGACACATGTATAGTGATGATTGTATTAGAATAGAATAGAATAGAATAGAATAGAACCGAATCAATCAGATTGGAAGAGACCTTCTCTGAGCTCCTGCATGAGTGGTTGGACTTGGTGATCTCCAATGTGTATTCCAGCCTGGACAGTTCTATGTTCTATGATTCTAAGGTCAACTGAGATGAGACGCAAGGAAGAAATTCTTCCTCATGAGGGTGGTGAAACACTGGAACAGGTTGCCCAGAGACATTATGGAGGCTCCAAGACTGTAAGTGCTGAAAACCAGGTTGGGTGGACCCTTCAGCAAGCTGGTCTATTAGGAAATGACCCTGCCCATGGCAAGAGGTTGCAACTAGATGATATTGAATATGCCTTCCAACTCAAACCATTCTGTGATTATTTGATTCTTGGATTCTAGGATTCATTGATTCTATGATTCTTTGATTTTGTGGAGGCTATGACTCTATGATATTCTCTCCCATCAACAAGCCACAATGATACCTGTTGATTAACAACCACTTGCTACCACAAATCAGTAGGAAGACAGACAACTACTTGGCTCTTTCTTTGTTTTGTTTTGTTTTGTTTTTCTCCTAATTTACATTGCCTTAATTTTTAGAGGGGTATCTACCCTCACCATATGAGCTAAGGCAATGGTCAGTGGATAGATCTTAGGCTACATCATTCCTTGGGGTAACTTCTGGCAAAGCCCAGACTTCCCTTGCAAGCTGGGTGCTAGTAGCATTTTCCACTCTTAATGCTGCCAAACCTCAGCATCTGCTCCCATGGAGGGTGTTGACAGATGAAGCATTTTCCCATTGTGTTGTAACTCTGCCGAGACCTGGCATCTGCTCACAGATAGAGGTGTTGACAGTTGGAGATCTAGCACTCTCCCTTTGTGCATCAACTCTGTGGAAACATGGCATCTGCTCACACACACAAGTTTTGACAGCACCAACTACAGTCTAACACTCAGTTACTCCAATGTAGGGGAACACTTGTAGTCATCGTTTTGGAGGAACATGTATAGTCATAGATTTGGAGAGAGACTTCTTCCTCTTGACATCAAATCCTGAGAGATGAGAAGACCATGTAGATGTAGAGTACAGAGAGGTTTTTATGCACCAGGATTCTTCACAAGACAGACTTCTTGTGTTAATGAACTACACAAATACTTTTTCCTTTCCTTCTGAAATGGTGCCAGAGAAGGTTTAGGTTGGATATTAGAAAACACTTATTTGCTGCGAGAGTGGTCAGGTGTGGGAAGAGACTGCCCAGGGAGGTGGTGGAGTCACCACTCCTGGACATATTCAAGAAACATGTGGACATGGTTTAATGGCCATGGTTGACAGTTAGACTCCATGATCTTAGCAGTCTTTTCCAACCCCCCCAAAAAAAAAACCCAACCTATGATTTAATGATAGATACTGGGACAAAAAATTAACTAGCACTCAAAAACCTCACATGGTAACATTTCTCTATCACCTGGGCAGTTGCATTGTGAGAGTTTAGTACTTGAGTAAGATCATTTCTTCTCTTAATCATGCAGAGAGGATGAAGAGTAGAATTACTGTGATGATGGTAGAGTTGCGAGATGGTAGAGATATGGTAGAGTTTAAGATCCTCAAGGCATCAAGGAGGGTGTATAGCAAACTCACTGCTCTGGACTTAGAAGAGCAGACTTCAGGGACCTCCTTGGCATGGTGCCATGGGAAAAAGCTCTGGAAGGAAGGCAGGCCCAGGAAAGCTGGTCAATATTCAAGGATCACCTCCTCCAGGCCCAGGAGCAATGCATCCCAGAAAAAGAGGTGGGTAAGAATGCCAGGAAGCCTGCATGGATGAATAGAGAGCTTCTGGACACACTTAGACGCAAGAAGAAAGCCTACAGGGAGTGGAAGTCAGTACAGGTAGCCTGGGACAAATACAAAGAAACGGTTTGTGCAACCAGAGCTCAGGGTAGAAAAGCTAAAGGTTAACTAGAATTAAATCTGGCTAGGGACATTAAGAGGAACAAGGAGAACTTCAGCTATATTAGCGAGAAAAGGAGGACAAGGGAGAATGTGGGACCCTTCCAGAAGGGAAATGGAGAGCTGGTGACAAAGGATGTGGATAAGGCTGAGGTGCTCAATGACTTCTTTGCCTCAGTCTTCAATGGCAAGGGCTCCAACCACAATGTCCAAGTCCCAGAGGGCAAAAGTAGGGACTGGGAGAAGGAAGGTCTGCCCACTATAATTGAAGATTATGTTTGTGAGCACCTGAGGAATCTGAATGCACACAAGTCCATGGGGCCTGATGAGATCCACCCATGGGTCTGGAGGGAACTGGCAGATGGAGTTGCTAAACCACTGTCTGTCATATGAAAGGTCATGGCAGACTGGTGAAGTTCCTGCTGACTGGAAAAGGGCAAACATAACTCCCATCTTCAAGAAGAGAAAAAAGGATGACCCCAGGAACTATAGACCAGTCAGTCTCACCCCTATGCCTGGCAAGATCATGGAGGAGATCCTCTTGAAGGCTCTGCTAAGGCAAATGAAAACAAAGCAGAGGGGATTGGTGGTAACCAGCAATGATTTCACCAAGGGCAAATCATGCCTGACAAATTTAGTGGCTTTTTATGATGAAGTCACAGAGACAGTGGACAATGGAAAGGCAACTGTCATCTACCTGGACCTGAGTAAGGCTTTTGACTCTGTCCCACATGACATCCTGGTCACCAAACTGGAAAAGCACAGACTGGATGGGTGGAGCACTCACTGGATAAGGAATTGGCTGGATGGTCGCATGCAGAGAGTGGTGATCAATGGCACAATGTCCACCTGGCGACCGGTGACAAGTGGTGTTCCTCAGGGGTCAGTGCTGGGACCAGTGCTCTTTAACATCTTTGTCAGTGATATGGACAGAGGAATTGAGTGCACCCTCAGCAAGTTTGCAGATGACACCAAGCTGTGTGGCACAGCTGACTTGCTGGAGGGCAGGGATGCCATCCAGAGGGACCTGGACAGGCTGGAGAGGTGGGCCCAGGCCAACCTCATGACGTTTAACAAGGCCAAGTGTAAGGTCCTGCACCTGGGTCGGTGCAATCCCAGGCACAGATACAGGCTGGGTGGTGAGTGGCTGAGAGCAGCTCTGAGGAAAAGGACCTGGGGGTCTGGGTTGATGAAAAGCTCAACATGAGCAGCCCTGACAGCAACTGTGTGCTTGGCTGCAGCAAGAGCAGTGTGGCCAACAGGGCAAGGGAGGGGATTCTCCCCCTTTACTCTGCTCTCATCAAATCCCACCTGGAGTACTGTGTGCAGTTCTGGAGGCTCCAATACAAGAGGGACATGGAACTGTTACAGTGAGTCCAGAGGAGAGCCACAAAGATAATCAGAGGGCTGCAGCACCTCTGCTATGAGGACAGGCTACAAGAGTTGAGGCTCTTCAGCCTGGAGAAGAAAAGGCTTCAGAAAGACCTTATAGTGGCCTTCCATTATCTGAAGGGGACCCACAGGAAGGCTGGGGAAGGACTATTTACAAGGTCTTGTACTGACAGGACATGGGGTAATGGGTTTAAACTGGAAGAGGGGAGATTTAAACTACATGTTAAGAAGACGTTCTTTACAGTCAGGTTGGTGAAACACTGGCACAGATTGCCCAAGGAGGTTGTGGCTGCTCCCTCCCTGGAGGTGTTCATGGCCAGGTTGAATGAGGCCTTGAGTAAAGTGGTCTAGTGGGAGGTGTCCCTGCCTATGGCAAGGGGTTGGAACTGGATGATCCTTGAGATCCTTTCCAACCTAAACCATTCTATGATTCTATGGTGTTTTCTCTTGGGACTTATCTTGAGTTCTCAGGCATTCAGTAATTTTTCTTGTATATTTTTATGATGCTATTCTCTTCTTCTAGAGACTTGTTAGAGCAGATCCAGAGTGTTCATGGACTGGGCACTGTCAAGGCCACACCCTGACTACTAGGTTCAGTTTTGAGCCCCTCACTCCAAGAAGGACATTGGAGCATGCCCAGAGAAGAGCTGGTGAAGCGTCTGGAGAACAGGTCTGGTGAGAAGCAGCAGAGGGAACTGGGGATGTTTAGTCCAGAGAAGAGTAGGCTGAGGGGAGACTTTGTTGCTCTCTGTGACTCCCTGAAAGGAGGTTGGAGTGAGGTGGGCATTGGTCTCTTATTCCTAGCACCAGGTGACAGAACAAGAGTAAAGGGCTTCAAGTTTCACCAGATGAGGTTTAGGTTGCACATAAGGAAGAATTTCTTTGCTAAAGAGTGGTCAAGCATTGCAACAGTCTGCCCAGGGATGTGGTGGAACCTCTCAAGCTGTTGGAAAGCCATGTGGCACATGGGAATATAGTACTGGGCTTGGTAGAGTAGGGCTAATGGTTAGACTTGATGATCTTGAATGTCTTTTCCAACCTAAGTGGTTCCATGATTCTATGGTTGTTCAAAACTCTTCATACAATTTTCTGAGCATATTAGGGGAAGGGAAACTTCATTTGCTTTTATTTCTTTCAAAGTAGATGTGTCTTAACAGCACCTCACTCAACACAACTCTCTCTTAAGCATATCATGAAAAAAACCTGCTGACTTTACTGCCTATAAAATAGTCTCCTAACAATTTCATTTTCTGCCAGCACTGCAGAGTCAGGAGGTGTGAAGCTGAAAGGTTGGATCTCATTTCCTCTTATTCATTACCAACGTAATCAGTGTGAATGCTACAAAATGACAGCTAAGTTAAGTTGTGATAGCTGGGAAGTCAACTCAAATCTCACTTGATTAGGTGGAGATGATATTTTATCTGGCAGTCATTTATCCAGAACAGAATATGGGTATAACTCAGCTATTTGATCACAGAATCACTGAATGGAAAGGGTTGGAAGGGATCTCTGGTGATTATTGAGTCCAACACCCCCCCTGCCAAGACAGGGCTACCTAGGCAAGGTCACACAGGAACATATCCAAGTGGGTCTGGAATGCCTCCAGAGACGGTGGTCTGTTACCCTTGAAGAACTTCATCCTTATGTTTAGATAGAGCTTCTGATGTTTAAGTTCATGCCTTTTACTACTTGTCCTATCACTGAGCACCATCCTCCCAAAACCTACCCTTGAAGTGTTGATCATCACTGATTACATTGCCCTCTCAGACTGCTCTTCTATGGACTACAAAGCCCCAGTTCTCTCAGTCTTCTCTCATCAGAGAGAGGTTCCAGTCTCCTCAGCATCTCTGTAGCCCTTTGCTGTACTCTTCCTTCTGGAACAAGAGAGCACAGAACTGGACACAATACTCCAGATGTAGCCTCACTAGGGCAGAGTAGAGGGGCAGCAGAGCCTCCATTGACCTGGCCACACTCTTGATGAATCCCAGGAGGCCACTGGCAAGCTCTCAAACGTTTCTTGAACACCACCAGGGATGGTGATGTCACCACCTCCCTGGGCAGCCTGTTTCAGTGCCTCAGGTCTCTTACATCTTCTCTGGCACAATTTCAGGTTATTTCCTCTCCTTCCATCACCTGATACTAGGGAGAACAGACCAATCCCACCTTACTCCAACTTGCTTTCAGGGAGTTGTGGGCAGAAAAGACATCTCCCCTCAGTCTCCTCTTCTCCAGACTAAACAATCCCAGCTCCCTCTGCTTCTCCTTACCAGACCTGTTCTACAGACCCTTCACCAGCTTTCTTGCTGTTCTCTCCATGCTCCAGTACCTCAATGTCTTTCCTGTATGAAGGAACATTAAGGACAATACCAAGGATTCCAAAAGGGAATTTTGATGTTCTTCACAGCTTGATCTTTTACTATAAAAATGAAAGCCAACACAAATGATGCTGTGTTTGCAAGGAAAGCCTTCAGAGTTCAAGTGATAAAGTGTTACCTAGGCAGACATTTGCCTCAGAAAGCAAAGGGCCAGATGCCATAATTCTGAGCTGTGAAATGTCCTGTTCATATAATATACTGCAGAAACAAAGACATCTTACACTTTAGCATTACTAAGCTGAAAGACTGAAGATTCAGACTGAAAATTAGTTAGAAATTCTTTACAGTGAAGGTGGTGAGACATTGGAACAGATTCCCCAGGGAGGTTGGGAATGCTCCCTCCCTGGAGGTGTTCAAGGTCAGGTTGGTTGGGACCTTGAGTAAGGCGATCTAGTGGAAGGTGTCCCTGGCCATGGTGAATGGGTTGGAACTTGATGACCTTCAAGTCCCATCCAACCCAAACCATTCTATGATAATTAACTAATCCACTCTTTTTCAAAGCATGCAATAAAGGAAAAGGTCTCATACTGAAAAGCTGATTACTTACAATATTTATGTTGGGGAGAGGGAAGGCAGGAAATGTGTGAAAATATTTAAATCCAGATATCTAAGCTTGAAATATTTTTGAGTAGAATACAATACTTATTGTAGTAAGTTACAAAGAAATACACAGGGCAGGAAAATCACCTTGAAGTTTTGCTGGCTTTTTGGCTTCCCCCCCTCCCTTCTTTTTTGCGCACTGTCACTTGTCAGAAAGCCTCAGCAAAAGAAGTATTTAGGGTCTTGTTCCTTCTCTCCTCTCCAGAAAAGGAAAGATATTTTCCCTACCCACTCCTAGGACCTTCATCTGTCTGCAGTTTACTCCTATGCATTGCACAGAAGATCTGGAAGCTTAAAATGTGGTTGGCAGAGCAAAGGATAATGGGCACAAACTTGGATATAGGAAGTATCATCTAAACATGATGAGGATCTTCTTTAATTTTACAGTGACAGGCTGCTCAGATAGGTGGTTGAGACATTTCAAACCCACCTGGATGTGTTCCTGTGTGACCTTCTCTAGGTGACCCTGCCTTGGCAGGGGGGTTGGAATTGCTGATCTCCAGACATCCCTTCTGACCCCTACCACTTTGTGATCCTGTGTGCTTGGGGACTTCGCTAAGTTGAGCATTACTGGAATGTCAAGGAACAGCAGGATGTAGCCAGCTGCACCAGTTTGTTCATTTGGGATCCTCAGTTTGCCAATTGTCCATTATTTTGCAAAAGCTTCAAGGAATATTGCTCAAAATTCTTACTCTGTGCAGGATTTGACTTCTGCCTGAGTGGCTCTGGTTTCCATGCAGAGGAGTCCTCTTCCCAGGATAATTTTTTTCAGTGTGTCTTTTCTTAACATAAATAATTAAAGAGCTAGAGAATGAGAAAGAAATGACTCATCATCCCCCTGCTGAGGGAACCTACAGGAAATATGAGTCAAAGTCTCTCCTCCAATGAGTTTAGTAACATCAGGCATTTTTCTTCTCTGCAAAGCTTACAAGATCTCTGTTAGGAAAAGACAGGCAGCCTTCAGGCACTTTGTTTTCAGCACTCGTGGTAGTCAGAATTTAGGGTTGTGAGAGTTTTACCCTGCTTTTCAGATTAGCCTCGTGGAGGGAAAGTATCACGGAATGGCAGGGGTTGGAAGGGACCTCTGGAGATTGTCAGGTCCAATCCTCCTACTGAGAAAGGGTCACCTAAAGAAGGTCACACAGGAACACGTCCAGGCCTGTTCCATTGCTCCATAACCCTTTAAGAGGTTCCTCCTCATATTTAGATGGAACTTCTTACGGTCAAGTTTGTGCTGGTTACCTCTTGTCCTGTCACTGGGCAGCACTGAACTTGAACATGAAAAGTTCCATTCAAACATGAGGAGGAACTTGTTTATCTGAAGTGTAATGGAGCACTGCATCAGGCTGCTCAGAGAGGTGGTGGAGTCTCCATCTCCAGAGACATTCAAAACCCATATGGACATATTCCTCTGTGAACTTCTCTAGGTGACTCTGCCTTGGCAAAGGGGTTGTACTCTATGACCTCCTGAGGTTCCTTCCAACCCCTACCATTCTGTGATTCCCAGGTATCCATAATGGAATTCTTTTTATCATAGAGTTTAAAATGAAAAGTAGTGTTTATGTTTTATGTCTTACTGCAAATCATTCTGAGACAGATCAGCACCGATTCTGCTCAGTGGTTTCAATTCCCAGCTCAACCTCTGCTCAAGGCTGGAACTTCTTGCAGCTCAGGGCAGGTTTCCACAGACAGAGGATGCTTCTAGCAGTGAGAATGCTGATGGGGAGAGTTGATGCCTCAGATTGGGTGGCAGACCGAGGTCTGTACCACTTCAGGAAGTCAGAGGTGGCACTTGCAGGGAGAAATAAACAGGACAGGTGACTGGTTAACAAGGGACTCCATCCCATGGAGAGCTGAGGTGTCATCAGGCTTCTTCAATGGCTAGTGTCCAAGGAGGACTCTCTGTTCTACCTTCTATCCTAATCCATGAGTTCCTGAATCCATTTCCAGAATCCAATTCCTGAACCTGTTTCCCATATGCTACTTAGTCCAGTCTGGGACTTCTGCCACAGCATCAGTGGTGATGGTGACTAATTGCCATCAGGGGTTGAGCTCCATATGGTTTATATGTCTTTAAATCTACTTAATTTTATTGTCACTATTTCCACTAAGGTAGTTTAAGTTGTCTTTCCCAGGCCTTAAGTCTCTCTTCCTTCTTTCTTTACCCTTTGTGAAGGCAGAGGTGTTCATGGAGAGCCTCTGCCACACATTTAGTAGCCAACCCACTCCTAACCCTTGACACAGACATAAACACCTGTAATTTTCAACACTATGCTTTACTGTGAAAAAAGAATATTTCCCCCCCTAAAATAACGATTTCAGTGCAGTCTTGAACAGACTCTCATGTGTCTATCCCTGCCACAGAGTAGGTAGCTATGGAAGGTAGGTGGACTCCAGCAACAGTATCTTAACAGGTACCAGTGCCTTAGGGGACATCATGAAGAATTTGGTAATTATCCTGATGACTTTTAATATATTGTGCTAAAGGGCTGTGTTCCAAGCTGCTGAAATCTAGGAATCTACTGTGACTTTCAATGGATTAAATGAGGGAAAAAAAAATCTTTACTTGTGGAATCTCCTTGTCTGGAGACTTGCAAGGCCATCATTTGTCAGATAGCCTCAGCAAAAAGGATTCAAGGTCTTGTTCCCTCTTTCCTCCCACAAAAAAAGGAAAGATATTTTCCCTAGCTGATGCTAGGACCTTCATTTGTCTGCAGTTTACTCCTACGAATTGCACAGAATATTTAGGAGCTTAAAATGGGATTGGTAGGACAATAGGTAGTGGGCACAAATGTGAACATAAGAAGTTCCATCCAAACACAAGGAGGAAATTCTGTAAGGGTGATGGAGCCCTGGAGCAGGCTGTCCAGAGAAGTGGTGGACTGACTATCTCTGGAGACAATCAAAACCCATCTGGACATGTTCCTGTGTGTCCTCTTCTAGGTGAGCCTACCTTGGCAAGTGTATTGGACTCCATGATCTCCTTGGGCTCCTTCCAACCCATACCATTTTGTGATTCAATGAAGTGGAATGGCAGTAACACTTCTGGGTTTGTTTGGGTTTTTTTGGTGTTTAGGGTTTGTTTGTATGTTTGTTTTCAAAGGAAGAAACAGAAGTGGATAGCACAGAATTATCACCTCTTCACACTTTCATTAGAAGGAACTTAAACNTTGGGAAGCAAAGTGGATTAGTCCAAAATGGAGGGTGAGGTTAGAGAGTAAGATGCAGCTCAGCCAGCAGCCCAAGTGAGAGACTCCCTTATCTATGTTTTGCCTTTATTCTTATACATCTCAGCAAGCCTATGAGGGAAGTAGACATGACCACTGTTTTCCTTTCATAGCCTGTAGTCTAGTTCTCCTTACCAAAACATTCTAGCTAGTTTCAAACTAGCACAAGTGGTCTAGTGGAAGATGTCCCTGCCCATGACATGGAGGTTGGAACTAGGTGATCTTTAACATGCTTTCCAACCCAAACCCTTCTATGAGTCTGTGACCCCTCATGAACATCCCCTGGTTTTTATTGCTACAGCAATTACTGCAAAAACACAGGCAGATAAACATATCTAGAAAGGAAAAGAATAAAAAGAAAGACAGAATAATTAGTCTAAATCCTTCCCCACCTGGCAGACAGCTTTTCCCATTCTCCATCTAACTTCTCTTTCTTTTAGTTATCCCTCAGGCAATAACTCTGACAGATATTGACAGCCTGGGAAAGTCCAAGCAGTACTTTCAGTCTACTGATGTACATTTTACATTTTTTTTTTTCTCAGCAGAAATTCTAGGCAATTATGAAAGCTGCTCATAACATTTTATGAATAGTTCATTAAACCAAATTCCAGTAGAATTAATTTAAATATATCCTGTGGGACACATTTGCTGCAGGTCTGAGTCAATGGAACTGCTTCCTGCAAGCCTTTTTCAAGTAGAAAATGGAGGAAGTCAAACTCATTTTAGCTGTGTGGCATTGGCCAGCACAAGTATTGACTGCTATAGATCCAAAACATCTGAACTCACAGTTTCAAGGTACAAAGTTCAAAGGAGAAACAGTCTAGCAGCACTGCAGTAGATGAAATGGGCTACAAGAAAGCTGGGGAGGGATATCTGACAAGAGCTTGTAGTGATTTAATGAGGTGCAATGGCTTCGAGCTGGAAGAGGGGAGATTAGAAAGAAATCCTTTATGGTGAAGGTGATGAGACACTGGAAGAGGTTGCCTAGGGAGGTTGTAGATCAGATGTCTCCTCCCTGAATGTGTTCATAGCCAAGTTGAACAAGGGCTCTAGCAAGAGCCTTCCTCTGGTAGAAGGCATTTCTGTCTATTGTGGGTGTTTGGAACTAGATGATCTTGAAGGTCCATTCCAACCCAAACCATTCCATGATTCTGTGGTAGCTTTCATTAATACATGTTTTGGAAAGATACTATTCTGAGTTCTTTTTTCAAACTGTAACCTCGACCACCTTCATTATGGGCAAAAAGAAAACAGACCTTGTACTTGAAATCACATCCCTCAGCACTGCATCCACATATCACTTAAATACCACCAGGGATGGTGACTCTACCACTTCATTGTGCAGCCTGTTCCAATGACTGAGAACCCTTTCTGTGAAGAGTTTTTCCCTAATATCCAAATCGAACCTCCCCTGAAACAACTTGTTACTTGTTGCATGTGAGTAGATACCAACCCTCACCTCACTCCAACCTCACTTCAGTGAGTTGTATAGGGTGATGAGGTTTCCTCCTCTTCTGTAAACAAAATCCCAGTTCCTTTGGCTGTTCCTCAGAAGACTTGTGTTCAAGTGCCCACAGCAGCTTCAGTGCTCTTCTTTGGACATGCTCCAGTACATCAATGCCCTACCAGTGGCCTCTAACATTTGCTGAACATATCTCCTTTGTCATGATGACAGCAGGAAAACATCACTGATAATAGCAAAAGAACTGGAATAGATTTTAAGTAACTGTGGAACAGATTTGCTACATCCATAAATATGTCATAATTATCTTCTCTTTGCCAAAGATTTTGGGGGCATCTCTTTTGTTTTCTCCACGCCAAGTGATAGCCTTGCCAAATTAATTTTAGAGATGCTCCTTTCCCAGATTAAATCCATACTTGAAAAGTGAGAACAACAACAACAAATAGTGTATTATTCAAGAACAGTTTGGGCATCATATTTAAAATCTTTCTTTCCTAAAAAAACCTTTCAACGTTGTCCTTTAATGTGAATTTTCTAAGCCCTGAGGGACAAAAATGATCTGGAATGAGGATGTTCTTTAAAGTAGCTTCTCCCTGTACAGTTGAAAAGGTATCTATCAGTGCCTTTTGCCAGAGTGGTTTTCTTTGATATGGTAATTTGGTCATTAGAATTGTGTCACAAAATATTTACTGTAGGGGGGAAAAAAAACCACAGGAAAACAGGGCACAAACACATTTTTTAATCACAAATGCATGCAGAGGACTAAAACTTTTTGAACATATTGGGATGTAAGGCCTGCATGTGAGCAGCACAGCTTCTCTCAGCAGTATTGTTGTCAGTGGCATCCTGTTTATGGAATCATAGAATGTTTCAGTTGAAAAAGAGCTCTAAGGTCATTGAGCCCAACCATTATTTAACTCTATCAAGGCTGGGGCTAAACCATGTTACTCAGCACCACATCTTTGCAGCTTTGAAACATCTCCAGAGATGGAGATTCAGCCACCTCCCTGGGGAGTCTGTTCCAGTATTTGAGAATCCTTTCAGTGAAGAAATTCCTTCTAATAATCCAATCTAAACCTCACCTGGTGCAACTTGAGGCCATTTTCTCTTCTGTCAGCTGATACTAGGAAGGGGAATCCAACCTCCACGAGGCTCCAATCTCTTTTCAAGGAGTTGTAGATAGTAAAGTGGTCTCCCCTCAGCCTCTTGTCCAGACTAAGCAAACCCAATTCTTTCAGCTGCTCTTCACCAGACCTGTTCTTCAGACTCTTTGCCAGTCTGGTTGCCCTTCTCTGGACATATTCCAGCCCCTTGATATCCTTCTTGGAATGAGTGGCCCAAGATTGAATCCAGGACTAATGCTGTGGGCTGGTTATAGCTGACAAACTAGTCCAATGCTACTGCTTGGTCATGGAAGTCAAAAATAAAACCCATAAAAAAGACAAACAGGAAAATCAACCTTTCAGTCATAAAAGAAGAAAACCAGGATGGAAGTCAGTCGCAGGAAGGCTGGAGAAACCTAGCTCAGTGTGCGTTCTCTCCATGCATACACTGATAAAAGCCCACAGCACTTGACAAAATGAGCTGTGTATCAATTAGTGACAGCAAGCCAAGTCAAGTTTTTAACTCAGATGGAAGTAGCCAGATGGAAATAAATGTAGAAAAATCAATGTAAATGTCAAACGTCCAAAATAAAGGTCAAGATCCACAGTGCAACTGGAGGAGCGTAATAGCCCTTTACCAAGGAGTGGTTCAGACACTAGAGAGCTGATGTGAATTCACTGACACATTGATGCCCCTTCCCCTCCCACCCAGTGAAAAATCAATAATAATTTAAGTCCAAGGACTTAACTTGGGTTTATTTTGGTGTAATTGGGAGTAATACACAGTCAGTTTTATTGCCAGCTATTTGATTATAAAGGAAAAAAAAACCAGACCCATGACTCTCAAACACTTCCCCAGATTCTCTGTTTCTCATGGTAACTATTCCTACAGTGATTAAAGGAAAAACAGACCCAAAGAGAAGTGACCACTGAAGCTGAGAAGGAAAGAGGATTAAATGGACTCAGAAAAAAATATTTCGTGTGATAGAGCTGTGGCAGAGCTTTCTTATTCTTGTTAAACAGGAAGAAACAAGGTAACCCCCTGGAGTTCCTCAATGCCATTCCTCACGATGAGATTTGATGCCTCCCAAGGAGTTTTGATGTCTCAGTAGTTCCTTGGGCAATTTAGTGTTGGTTTAGAAGCTGTCAGTCAAGAGAAGATACTCTTTAAGTACAGTGCTTGACTGACACTGAAGATTTTCTTTACTAGAGAAAAATTGTATCCCTGTCCAAAATTGGAAGAAAAGTCTTCTTAAGGATAAAGCTCCACAGAATTAAAAGTAGCTGATGTGTGTCATTATCAGCAGTTCTGTGTTGGAGGAATATCACAGAACTGTAGAGGTTAGAAGGGACTTCTGGAGATCAGCAAGTCCAACCCCCCTGACAAGGCAGGGTCACCTAAAGAAGGTCACACAGGAACACATCCAGGTGGGTCTGAAATGTGTTCAGTGATGGTGACTCCACAGCTTCTCTGGGCAGCCTGCTCCAGGGCTCCATTGTCCTTAAAGAAGTTCCTCTCCATATTTAGAAGGAAAATCCTATGTTCAAGTTTGTGTCCATTCCTACATGTCCTGTCCCTAGACAACACTTTGTTAACCTTTTACTACAAGCAACAATCCAAGCTGTTTAGATTTCACTCACACTTTTACCTTTTTTCATGGTGCAAAGATTAGTGAGACCCCCATGACCTAATAACACACCAAAGAAAAATAATTTTCACTTGCTGTACTATATTTAGTGGTTAGAAAACACCTTTAAGATCACTGAATCCAACCATTCTCTAACTCTGCCAAGGCTGGGGATAAACCATGTCCCTCAGCACCACATATCTGGCTTTTTGAAACGCTTCCAGGGATGGGGATTTGATCACCTCCTTGGCCAGTCATGGAGTGATTTGGGTTGGAAGGGACCTTAAAGTTCATCCAATTCCAGCAGAAGTAGAAAAAAACAAAAATCATCTCCTACCCACTGTAAACCTCTTCTGGAGAAACTTGAGGTCATTTCCTCCTATCCTATCACTTGTTACTAGGGAGAAGAAAGCAAACCTCACCTGGCTCCAAGCTCCTTTCAGGGAGTTGTTGAGAGACAGAAGGTGCCTCTTCATATTCTTCTTCTCCAGACTGAAAACAATCCCATTCCTTCAGCCTCTCCTGATAGTTATCTGTCATGTCTCGATAGTCAAGGACATCCACAGGCAACTTTTGGACTCGATTTTCATATCTCTGTGGTCTTTAAGTTATTCTCTCACAAAAATCTTACTGTTAAAAAGCTTCTCTTTCAAACTTCTTTCTCAAAAGTTTCATGCATACATTTGAGTGTTAATCCATTTATTTAGTCAAGAAAAGTAATTTCTTGAGCTGCTGAAGGGCATGTCCAAGTCTGTGCAGGGCTGTGCTTGCTGCCTATTTCACAGAGTCACAGATTTATAGAATGGTTTGGGGTGGAAAGGACATTCAAGATCATCAGGATCCAACCCTCTGCCACGGGGAGGGACACCTTCCACTAGATCAGGTTGCTCAAGGCCTTACCTAACCCTTTGAACACTGTCAATGAGTGAACATTCAAAAACTCTCTGGGCAACTCGTTCTGGTGTCCTGCCATGCCCACTGTAAAGAATTTCTTCCTAATCTCCAGTTCTAGTGGAAGAGAACAACTTCATCTCTGAATAATGTCTGGTATGCAAATCTGTGATTGCTTCTGCACTTCAGTTTGATAAATTCTCACCCATTTGCTGTTAATCAGCACTGAAGCCTGATGTGATATCTTGCCTGGGAATTATAATCTGATAAATGGGTATGTTTTGGTTCCATATTGAGTCCAGATGGTTACAGATCCCTCAATATATCTCCCCATGTGGCATTTACACATTTGTAGATCTGAGTCTTCCTCCCATCTACATTTAACGATGGATTAAATCCAAACAATGCAAGATGTTCTTCAGCATGCTAAGCTTCCACTAAGTGGACTGGCAGTCAGATTGCTCTGCATAGGATCCTCTTTTCTTCAACATGCTGTCTTCAAAGACAACCAATCTTCATTTGAAGCAACTTTAATGATGACACTACATGCACACACAGATGAGAGCAACAATGAACCTCCCAAATTTCACAGCCTCCCAATTTTTCCAACTATCTGATTGACAGTTGCATGCAACATCCTTGGTGAGCCATTTGTTCTATCAGATGTCTGAACTGAACTTACAGTTTGGTAAACATTCTTCTTTGCTGTCCTGGATTTCATCATCAGACCAATCAGAGTCATGGAATCATAGAATGATTTGGGCAGGGATGGACTTTAGAGACCATCTAGTTCCAATTCCCTGCCATGGGCAAGGATGCCTCCAACTAGATCAGCTTGCTCAAGGTTTCATCCAACCTGGCTTTCAACACTTCCAACCTTGGAGCCTCCTTAAGTTCTTTGGTCAGTCTTTTCCTCTTCCCCACCATCCTTACAGAGAAGAATTGTTTCCTAAAGGTCTCATTTCAATCCAGTTTCACCCTGTTTGAAGCCATTACCCATTGTCAGTCACTCCATGCCTTTATCAGAAGTCCCTTTCTGGCTTTTCTGGAGACCCCTTTAAATCCTGGAAGACGTCCCTGAAGCCTTGTCCTCTGCAGGCTGGACAACCCCAGCTCTCTCAGCCTGTCGTCACAGCAGATGTGTCCCAGCCTCTTCTGATCATCTCTGTGGCCTTCTCTGGCTCCTATTTAACAGCTCCATGTCCTTGTTGTGGTGGGGGTTCCAGGGACGGACACAGTACTCCAGCTGGGAGCCCAGCAGAGTGGAGCAGAGGGGTAGAATCTCCTCCACTCCCCTGCTGCCCACACTGCTGGGGATGCAGCCTAGGACACAGCTCGTTCCTGGGATACAAACATATACTGTTGGCGTGTGTTGAGCTGCTTATCCCCCAGCACCCCCAAGTCCTTCTCAGCAGTGCTTTCCATCCATTCTCTGTCCATCCTGGATTTCTGCTTGGGACTGCCCCAGTCCTACTGCAAGACCTTGCTCTTGGCTTTGAACAACTTCATGAGGTTACTATTGGCCTACCTCTTAATCTACGATTTTCAATTAACTTGAAATGCTCAGAGTATTAAGGAGGTTTTGTTTTCTTTCGACTTAGTTTGATTCTTTTGAGGGAAAGCTGAAGAATTCCAGATTGTCCTACTGTTTCAATATGTCCCATCCTCTCCCCTCCATCACCCCCTATTTCTCATCCACTGATAGCAGAGCTGTTTTCTTTTGGCTGAGGAAATACCAGACTAATTAATTGGATTCTCACCAATGTATTCAATTAACTCAAATAACAACTTCCCTCAGGTCAGGAAGTCTTTTGAGACAGCAGCTGAACTTTACTCTTCTAATGGAAGAAAGATCATGTTGGCTTACACCAAGTTCTATATTTGTTGGTAACCATCAAAAGGAGAATTACAAACAATAGTTTTGGTTTGGGTTTTCTTCAACGTGTTTGATTGCCTTGACAAATCAGTGCTTCAGTGTTGGTGGGCTCCCAATATGTTAGCATTTCCCCTGCTCATTAGACTTCTGCTATGCAAACACAAGTAGACTCTGTAACCTTGAGTGATGAAGGGATATTTGTTATGCTGGCACTTGAACAATTATTTGCATTTAGAATTTTTCTCCTCAAACACATCTCAGTGCTGGCTTCTCACTTGAGACATCCATCATTGCCATCCCACACATCTGTCACTAGTGCTGACTTTATGATATTATAAAGATGAAAAAAAGTTTATGAAGCAGCACTAAGGGCAATTATGTTTTATTAATCAAATATTGAATCTATATAGATTTGGGGCATGTATATATATAGTGGTCATGCAGATGTTGCATAGAAGGCTTGGCTTTTTATAGATTCATAGAATGGTCTGCATTGGAAGTGACCTTCAAGATCATCTAGCTTCAACCCCTTTGCCATGGCCATGGCCACTTCCCACTAGACCACAGTATCACAGTATCATCAGGGTTGGAAGAGACCTCACAGATCATCAAGTCCAACCCTTTACCACAGAGCTCAAGGCTAGACCATGGCACCAAGTGCCACGTCCAATCCTGCCTTGAACAGCTCCAGGGATTACTCAAGGTCCTCTCCACCCTGCCCTTGAGCATGACCAAAGAGGGTTATCCATGACCTCTCTGGACAACACGTTCCATCGTCTCACCACACTAGAGATCAAGGATTCTGTAATTCTATGTGTTTCATTGTTCTTCATCAGGAAAGCACAGATGTCCTCCCTGTCTCTGTTTTGGACAATTTCATGTTAAACCTCTCCAGCACTAGATCATTTGGTAATGTATCTGCCATAACTCATGAATTTGGGAATTTCAGTGCAAATTTCTGCTATTTTGAGGGAAACTCCAACCACGTGATTTGTCTAGTTTTTAACAGATGTTAAGTAAAAAAGTGTATTCTCAATCACTGTAGTCTAAAGAATAGGTCTGGTGAGAGGCAGCTGCAGGAATTGGCATCATTCAGTCCCGAGAAGAGGAGGCTGAGAAGAGACCACACTGCTCTCTACAACTCCCTGAAAGGAGGGTGCGGTGAGGTGGGACTAGGTCTCTTCTCCCTAGTAGCAAGCATTAGGAGAAGAGGAAATGGACTCAAGTCGTACCAGTGGGGGTTTAGTTTGGACATTAGGGGAAAAAAAAAAAAAATCTCTCCTGTAAGAACAGTCAAACATTGGACCAGCATTCCTAGGGAGCTGGAGGAGTCACCATCCCTGAGGTGTTAAAAAAAGGGGTAGATGTGGCACTCTGGGACGTAGTCTAGTGGTCATGAAGGTTTTGGACAGAAGGGTGAATTTGATGAGCTTAAAGTTCTTGTTCAATCTTAATGATTCTCTGAATTTATGGTTCATGTTCAGAAGGATCAGTCTAGCCCATCAGAAGACCATTAAGATGAAGAATTCAGATTCCTCTATGGACTAGTGCCTTCTGTATCTCCTATAGAAGAACTTGAAGGAAAACATTTTGCTCTAAAAACCTCTCAGCCTGTGATGCTGGAATCTCTCCCCCCCCCTCCCCCCTCTAATTCCTTCAGGAACTGTCAGCTGTGAAAGATCATCTGATTGACATCCAGTTTTTAAGTACCTTCCAGTTTTACATAGAGGACTTTTTCTTACCATTCTACAAGGTCTTTTATGTCACCCGTCTAAGACACAAGGCTTTATTCTTCTCCTTACAAAGACTGACACTCTACCTACACTCCTTATTCTCCCACTCAGTGGGAAGTCACCTGCATCTTATCACCTTGTGCTTTGTTACGTGGAGTTATGTCTGTCTTACAAGGACAGTTTTTACTGCCAGAGAACCTTGTCTCAGTGATTGATGCAGAAAGTGCAGTTACTGGGTAGGTCAGGAAAAGGAGCAGAAATTTCAGTAAGATTTGGGTAGTTTATGGTGTTCTTTAAGAAAAAGATAGGCCCTTCACATTCAATAGAATCATTTCAGTTGGAACCAATGATCTTAGAGGTCTTCTCCAACTGTGAACCCAACACTCTCATGGCCATTAAACCATGTCTGAAACTGCAATGTCCACACTTTTCTTGAACTTCTCCAGGGATGGTGACTTCACCTCCCTGTGTAGACTGTTCCAATACCTGACCATTCTTGCAGGAAAGAAATTGTTCCTGATCTCCAATCTAACATCTCCTGGCACAATTTCAGGCCATTTCCTCTCATTCTATCACCTCAAACTAGGGAGAAGAGACTGACACTCACCACACTCCAGTTTCCTTTCAGGGAATTCTGGAGATTCCCTTCAGCCTTCTCTTCTACAGTCTGAACAACCCCAGTTCCCTCAGCTGTTCTCACCAGACCTATTCTTCAGATCCTTCATAATCTTCTTCACCCTTCTCTGGACATGCTGCAGCACTTCTATGTCATTATTCAAGTGAGGGCCAAAAGCTGACAGCAGTATTCAGGGTGTGTCCTTACCAGTACTGAGTGCAGGGGGACAATCACTTCCCCTGTACTGCTGGCCACATTACTGCTGATAGGCTAGGATGCTGTTTGCCTTCTTGGCCACTTGAGCACACTGCTTATCTTCAGCCATCTGTCAATCAATACCCCCAGGTCTTTCTCTGATGTGCGGTTTCCAGCTACTCTGCCCCAGGCCTGGAGTGCTCACAGGGTTCTTGGGTCCCAAGTGTAGAACCCATATGGCCTTTAGCACCTTATACCATTGACCTCACCCTATAAACCCATCCTGGCCAGATCACTCTGCAGAGCCTTCCTACTACCCAGCAGATCAACACTCCCACCCAGTTTAGTGCCATCTGCAAATTTACTGAGGATTCCTCAATCTCCTCATCCAGTGCATTGGTAAAGATATTAAAGCAAATCAGCCCCAGCTCTAAGCCCTGTGGAACACCACCTGTGACCACCACCAAATAGATATAAATCCATTTCTTACCACTTTGGGCCAGACCATCAAGCAGTTTTTAACCCAGCAAAGCATCCACCCATGTAAGCCACGATCAGCTTTCACCAAGGCTGTAAAGGCACTAGAAGTGAATCTGAAATAACACAGAAATACTTTCCTCTTTAGATTAAGTAAAGCATGATTGTGGTTCACAATATTTCTGACTGATAATAGGGATTGCTTGAAATAATTTGCAGATGATGATGGTGTTGGGTGAATGATTGGACTCAATGATCTTAGAGGTCTTTTCCAGCTGAAACAATTCTATGATTCTAATTCTTATATTTTCAATCTATTACTTAGCACACTCAGCAAGCAGAGCTAATTGGCCTAAGTGAAGAACATGAATAACAATGGGACTGAAAAACAGAAAAGGAAATTATGTTTATTTCTTATAAATAAATGATTAGGCACTATGTATTATTTATGTTACACAAATTCAAACAATGTATAATACATGAGGTTAAATTTACTATATTTGGAACAAAATTAACCCAGTTGTCTCTTAGGACCTTTATTATTATTGGAAAATCAGTATTGTTTTACTCTGTAATTGATTTTGGATTACTGTCTAGCATCTGTTTTCCTATATCACATCACTTAAGCTAGAAAATGTCATATTTTATGTTCTGGGCTGCTAAAACCCATGGCAAAGGTATGTTGGGAAGTGTGAGTGAGGGTAGTGAGACACTGACACAGGTTGCCCCGGGAGTATCTGGGTGCCTCAGCCTGGAAGTGTTGAGGATCAGGTTAGGCAAGACTTTGAGCAACCTGGTCTAGCAAAGGGCCAGCCTGCCCGTGGCAGAGTGACTGGAACAACTGACCTGGCTAAATGCCAGGTTCTGCACTTAGGTCACAACAACCCCATGGAAAGCTACAGACCAGTGGATGTGTGATTGGAAAGCATCACCTTGGAGAGGGACCTGGGGGTATTGGTTGACAGTCAACTGATTATCAGTCAGCAGTGTGCCCAAGTGGCCAAGAAAGCCCATGGCATCATGGTTTGTGTTAGAAACACTGCAGCCAGCATGAAGAGGGAGGTGATCATCCCCCTGTGATTAAACCTAGTGAGGCTTCACCTCAAGTACTGTGCTCAGTTCTGGGCCTCTCACTGTAGGAAGAGCTTTGAGGTGGCGCAGTACATCCAGAGAGGGGCAACAAGGCTTTTGAAGGGCCTGAAGCATCTGACAGAGCTGTGGTTCTTTCATCTGGAAAAGAGAAGGCTGTTGTAGAGACCTCATTGCTCCCTACAACTACCTGAAGGGAGGCTGGAGCACAGAGAGGACCAGTCTCTTGGTGTCAAGCTGCACCAGGGGAGCTCCAGGCAGGATATCAGGAAATGTTGGAATAGTCTGCCTAGGGTAGTAGTGGTGGAGTCACCATCCCTGGAAGTATTCAAGAGGCATGTGGACCTGGCAGTTAGGTGTTGACCTTTCTGTGCTGGGTCAAATGTTGGACTGGGTGATCTTGAAGGTCTCTTCCAACTAGATTTATTCTGTGATCATCAAGGCTGCTTCCAACACAAACAATTCTATGATGCCATTATATTACAAAAGAAAGTCTATTAAAAGTCTGGAATTCCATATTAACTGTACACAAGATGTGAAACTCAAGCTCTCTGTGAAAAACTCCTCAGAAACTACTTAAATCTTCCGAAGACACGGCACCAGCTACTGAGAGAAGGGGCAGATGAGGTTGCTAAACCCCTCTCTATTATATTCCAAAAGTCACGGCAGCCTGGTGAAGTCCCCACTGAATGGAAAAGGGGAAACAACTCCCATTTTCAAAAAGGGTAGGAAGGAAGAAAGAACTGGGGAACTACAGGCCAGTCAGTCTCACCTCTGTGCCTGGCAAGATCATGGAGCAGATCCTCCTGGAGGCACTACTGAGTCAGGAGAATAGTGAAGAGGTGATTGGGTAAAATCAGTATGGCTGAGGAAGGAGTTCTTCACCATGAGAGTGGTGAGAGCCTAGAATGGGTTGCCCAGAGAGGTGGTTGAGGCCACATCCCTGGAGGTGTTAAAGGCCAGGCTGGATGAGGCTCTGGCCAGCCTGATCTAGGGTAGGAAATCCCTGCCCATGGCAGGAGGGTTGGAACTAGGTGATCCTTGTGATCCTTTCCAACTCTGACAGATTCTATGATTTTTCCCTCTATCTTCAAACTGCACAATGCTTATAAGAGTGACTGATTTAGTAAGGCACTGGAACCAGTTAGCCACACAGTTGCGGAAGTAACACCTGCTAACCGCTCTAAAAACTGGGAAATTATAGCTTAGCATCACAGACCAAATCAATAGGTAAACAGTACTTTAACTGGTGATGTATACTTACCAAACCCATTCTGCTCTCAACATGCTAACTTAATGCTAGGTGCTAGCACAAATACAGTATTAACACAGCAGAAAAAAAAGCCAGCAGCAGGACATCCAAACCAAGGCATGCTATAGTCATATATTCAGGCAGTGGTTTGACAACCTGCCCACAGGTAAAAGCTCTCCAGCCCAAGCCCTGCACTGAGATCTCAAGAAGCAAAGTCTCACATTTTCACTTGGGAGGTGCTTGTATCATCTCAAGGCTCCCAAGACCTTGAGACACTTTGCCAGGGACAAACATGTTTCTAGGATTCTTCAGGCTTTGAAAAAAGAGCATAGCTGCTGTGTGCTCGGAGATTTTGAGAGTGGAGTTTTGTTTCCTTTTCCTTGTTAGGGATCCTCAGACGTTTCCTCCATGCAATTCAAGGCTGCTCAGAACGTTTCACAGATGCATTCCTGTCATTTTTTACACTTTCACAAGTGAGCTGAAAGCAGCAGCTAAGCAGACAGGAGCTCAGCCTAAGGAGGCCCAGCCAGCACCCATGAGTGAGATTAGAGCAAGCATCAAGCCTATTGTTGTGTAACCGGGGGGCCACCAGGCCCCCCGGCCTTTTTGTCCCCTTCACCAGTCACCCAGTGCACACCATGGCTACTCACCAGTGATGATGGAAGGAGGATCCTCTGCCCAGTTGGGCAAGCTTAGGGCTTCTGCCTTTCCTGGAGCTGCTTAAAAAGGGGAGCGGGCAGGGAGGGCAAAGTGGTCTCACCTGGGGTGGGAGGAGACTCCAACAGAACCCAGGTGCTGTGGGTTTGGGGGAAAAGGAGAAAATGCAGGGTGGGTTGGGAAAGGGGCAGGTGTGGTGGGAAAGGGGATGTGGTGCTGAAAGGAGAGAGATGGAGAGGAAAAGGATGGAGGTGGAGAGGAAAAGAGGAAGATGGGGGAAAAGGAAGGAAATGGAAAGGAGGAAGATGGAGAGGAAAGGAAAGCATCATATGATTCTATGATTCTGTGAGTCCGTGACTCAATACTTTGATGATTCTAAAATTCTATGATTCTCTGAATAAAATATCAACATTAGACATTGAAGGTTTCTGAATCATTGCCTCATTAAGGGCACTCTGATAATTCTACCAGTTTTGGGCAATTTTTAAGAACATTAAGGAAATAGAAAAAGGGTTCTCTGTCTCCTCTAGGTCTCTTTCAATGTTGAATCCATAGCATGCTCACAGCAGCCTCCTTCCATCACCTGTGTACAATCCCATCATGAAAAGACCAGGGAGAATGGATGGTTTTGAAGCTTCTATGAGCACTGACACACAGAGAATTATACAATGTTTTAAATTGGAAGAGACCTTCAAGATCATCTAATTCCAGCCTCCCTGCCGTAGAGGCATCTTCCACTAGATCAGATTGACGAAAGCCTTGTCTAACCCAGCCCTGAACTCCTCCAGTAAGGAAACATCCACAACCTGTGGAACATCCACATGTTCCAATGTCTCACCATCCTCACTGTAAACAATTTCTTCTTAAGATCATGACAAAGAGAAAGAGAGAAAAAGAGTCAGGCATGTGGAACCAGAATGGCAACTTTTAGATACCAAAGGATATGCTGAGAAGAATAACAGAGCTGGTTACAGTTAAAGATGTTAAGCGGAAACAACGGCTTGAAAAAGTAGACTCAAGTCAGCTACAACCCCTGAAAAACACCTTCTTGATTTCCTCTTTCCCATAAGTTTTCTCTTCCTTTCTCACAGTTATTTTCTGCAGCTTTTATTCTGTGCTGTAGATGTCTGAGAGCACTTAGGTTTTTTTAGAGGATTTTGAACAAAAACTCTTCTGTCCCTCAGTTGGTGACAGTTGTGAATGACAGCTCATAAAAAGCAGTTTTGGAGACTTCTTAATGTGTTTATCCTCCCTTCATGTTCTATACTCACTGGAATTCTTTGAGGCTTTCTACAAGAAGTGTTTTATGTGTGTATATATATAATTTTAGGCACTCCTTGTGCCAGGGGAGGTTTAGGTTGAATATTAGGAAAAAATTCTTTCCTGCAATAGCGGTCAGGTATTGGAACAGTCTGCCCAGGGAGGTGGTGGAGTCACCATCCCTGCAGGTGGTCAAGAAACATGTGGTCATGCTACTTGGGGACATGGTTTAATGGCCATGGTAATGTTGGGTTGATAGTTTAACTGGATGATCTTAGAGAACATTTCCAGGTGAAACAAAGGAGCATGGTAATGTTGGGTTGATAGTTTAACTGGATGATCTTAGAAAACATTTCCAGGTGAAACAAAGGAGTCCTTCAGCCCAAGTCTTCAACATCTGCCTTTAAACTTTGTTTCTTTTCAAAACATCTTACTCGACGAAGCCCTCTAATTTCCATGAATCAAGTATATGAAATACAGACCCATCTTTTATCCTACATAGATAAAGCCATGGGCACAGGGAATGGGATGGGCATTTATGGACCCTTATCATTAACAGGTCATTAGCAGGCTGGAGAGCTAGGCAGAAGAACCCTCAACATGGGCGAGTTTCATGCACCTGGAGAGGAGTAACCTCCTGCACCGGAGATGAGGGATTTGCCTGCTTGAAAGCAGATCTGTGGAAAAAGACCATGGAGTGCTGGTGGACAACAAGGTCACCATGGGACAGTAGTGTGTCCTTGTGGCCAAGAAGGCAAATGATCTCCTGGGGTGCATCAAGAAGAATGGGCAGCAGATTGAGGGGTGTTTTCCTCCACTGCTACTCTGCCCTAGTGAGATTACATCTGGAGTATTGTGTCCACTTCTGGGCCCTCCAGTTCAGAAAGAACAGGGAGCTAGTAGAAAGAGTGCAACAGAGGCCTATGAGGATGCTGAGGGAACTGGAGCACCTCTCTTAGGAAAAGAGGTTAAGAGATCTGGGACTTTTAGCCTGGAGAAGAGCAGACTGATAGCAAATCTTCTTAGTGCTTATCTAAAGGATGGAGGTCAAGAAGATAGGGAGAGACTGGACACAGGAGGTTCCATCTGAAGATGAGGAGAAACTTCTCTGCTGTGAGGGTGCTGCAGCCCTGGAGCACATTGCCCAGAGAGGTGGAATCTCCTTCTCTGGAGAGATTCCAAAATTACCTGGCCATTGTGATCCTGGGCAACCTGCAGGGGGTGACTCTGCTTTAGCAGGAAGGTTGGAGCATTTGCTTTGGATATTGTTAAGCACTGAGAAGATCCCCTCTCAGATATGCAATTCCAGGCACAATCTGCCAGGCAGTTTAAATAGAAGGGAACCAGATGAGCCCCACAGTCTTCTAAACTTTTCCATTTCTGAAGTTCTCTGTTTCTGCTATTTTCTAAGGAAAAAAAATATAGCTCTTTTTTTTTTTTTTCTCTTTTTTTCTTTGGCAATTACTGCCATTTCTTTAAAAAAAAAAGAAAAAAAGAAGATTTTTTTTTTCTACACTTCAGTAAAAGTTCAGCTGAAGAGTTGTCAATCAGCTATAGCTACCACCATCATCATAAATAATTAACCAAATCTTTGTCAGCTTCTTAAGATTGATTGAAGGATTGAAGGCTTCAAGTAGGAATAAAATTATAACCTTTTCCTTCAATGCTTCTCTTATTTGGTGCCTCACCATACTACCTCTGACAACAAAGTCCTTTTCCTTTGATGAGCTGTGAAACAGAGATGGTGAGAAACAGCCAGACACCCCAGATGTGCTCTGGAGCTGGACAGCATGTTTTGAGAGTTGTGGTGTAACTGCTGGAAGGAAACTTGATGAAATTTGGAAGTAAAAGATATAAAGGCATAGATTAGAGAAGGCTGCACAGGCATTGGAACAGACTTCCCAGGGAGGTGGTGGAGTTACCATCTCTGGAGGTGTTCAAGAAATGTGTGGACACATCGCTTCAGGACACGGTTTAATAAGCATTGTGGTGTTGGGTTGATGGCTGGGCTTGAAGATCTTAGAGAGCTCTTCCAACAACAACCAAAAAAAAAATCTATGATTGTAGAATTTTAGAATGGTTTGGGTTGGAAGTGACCTTAAAGATCAGAAAGGTTGAGTATTTTGGGGCTGTTCAGTCTAGAGAAGAGCAGATCGACAGGGGATTTGATCATTGTTTATAAATATCTGAAGGGTAGGTGTCAAGAAGAAGGGACCAGGCACTTTTCAGTGATGCCCCGTGGTAGAGTAAGGGGCAACAAATACAAACTGGAACACAGAATGTTCAACCTCAACATGAGGAAAAACTTCTTTACTGTGAGGGTGTTGGAGTCCTGGAGCAGACTGCCCAGAGAGGTTGTAGAGTGTCCTTCTCTAGAGACTTTTACAATCCATTTGGATTCATTCCTGTGTGACCTGTCCTTGGTGATCCTACTTTGGCAAGGCAGGGGTTGTACTAAATGATCTTCAGAGGTCCCTTCCAGCCCCTACCATTCTATGATTCTGTGATTATCTAGTTCCAACCACCCTGCCATGGGCAGGGACACCTTTCATTAGAACAGATTGCTCAGGATTTCATTCAACCTGGCCTTGAACACCTCCAGGGAGGGAGCATCCACAACCTCTCTGTTTCAGTGCCTCACCACTTTCACTGTAAACAGTTTCTTCCTAACTCCAGCCTAAATCTCCTTACTTCCAACTCAAAGCCATTCTCTCTCATCCTTGTCAAAAGGTCCTTGTCAAAAATCCCTTCCCAGCTCTACTGTATTCTCTTTCAGAAACTGGAGGACCACTATAAATATCTCCCTGGAGCCTTTTCTTGTGCAAGGTTGTCCTGCTGGTGGAGCTTAGAAGCAAGAGTTTAACCTAAGAAAGAGGTAATGTCAGGGAAGATTGATGCCCCAAGCAGATCTGAGCTATTTTTAAGGCAGGCATGCAAAAGGAGACTGCAGACAGGGGGAAAAAAATAAAAGATGCTGCAGGCAAATGGGACCTGTACTGAACATCTGTGCTGGCTTTTTTTCCCCCTATTCCTAAAATGAATGCTAAGCTACTGATTTTAAATGATTTAAGGTTGACAGTGTGAGGTCCAAGAATAGCAAAGCAAACAACAGCTGTTGCAGTGGAAGCAACATTATTTGGTCTAACACTTAAAACCCTCATGTACAAGTAAGAGGCTCCCTTTTGATCCTTCTAAAGGCCATACTGAGTCATCGTTTGTGACGGATAATCTGACTATATGGGAGGTGAGTTCTGCAACTTTTCATTGCATATTGCTGGTTTCATTCTTTTTTTTTTTTTTTTTTTTCATTAGGAAGCTTTTCAGGAAGCCCTGAGGAGAAGGACCTGGGGGTCTGGGTCGACAAGAAGCTCAACATGAGCCGGCAGAGTGCACATGCAGCCCAGACAGCCAACCGAGTGCTGGGCTGCATCAAGAGAAGTGTGGCCAGCAGGGCAAGGGAGGTGATTCTCCCCCTTTACTCTGCTCTCGTCAGACCCCACCTGGAGTACTGTGTGCAGTTCTGGAGCCCCCAGCACAAGAAGGACATGGAACTGCTGGAGCGGGTCCAGAGGAGAGCCACGAAGATGATCAGAGGGCTGCAGCACCTCTGCTATGAGGACAGGCTGAGAGAGTTGGGGCTCTTCAGCCTGGAGAGGAGAAGGCTTCGAGGAGACCTTATAGTGGCCTTCCAGTATTTGAAGGGAGCCTACAGGAAAGCTGGGGAGGGACTATTTACACGGTCTAGTAATGTTAGGACGAGGGGGAATGGGTTTAAGCTGGAAGAGGGGAGATTTAGACTGGATGTTAGGAGGAAGTTCTTTACAGTGAGGGTGGTAAGGCACTGGAACGGGTTGCCCAGGGAGGTTGTGGATGCTTCCTCCCTGGAGGTGTTTAAGGTCAGGCTGGATGAGGCCTTGGGCGAGCTGCTCTAGTGGGAGGTGTCCCTGCCTGTGGCAGGGGGTTGGAGCTGGATGATCCTTGAGGTCCCTTCCAACCTAAACCATTCTATGATTCTATGATTCTATGATTCTATAAAGACTGGTAGATTTCTTCCCCATAAGCTCTCACTCTTTTAAGGAGATAATTATTTTATGGTTATTATCACAGAACGATAGAATGGTTTGGGTTGAAAGGGACCCCCAAGGTCATCTAATTCCAACTGCCTTGGGCAGGGACACCTCCTACTAGACCATCTTGCTCAAAGTCCTATCCTACCTGACTTTCAAAATTGTCAGGCTTTGAACCTCCACAGCTTCTCAAGGCAACCTGTTCCAGTGCCTCATCATCCTCATGGGGAAGAATTTCTTCTTCATATCTTATTTCAACCCAGCTTCTTCCTGTTTACAGCCATCACTCCTCATCCTGTCACTCCATGCCTTTGTCAGAAGTCTCTCTCCTGCTCTTCTAGAGCTCACTTTAAATACTGGAAGGCTGCTAGAAGGTCTCCTCAGAGTCTTCTCTGCTCCAGGCTGAATAATCTCGACTCTCTCAGCCTGTCCTCCCAGCAGAAGTGCTCCATCCTTCTCGTAATTTTTGTGGCTTTCTCTGGAACCACTCCAGCAGTTTGATTTCCTTCCTGTGATGGGGGTACCAGAACTGGACACAGTACTTTAGATGGAGTCTCAGCAGAAGAGAGCACAGGGGTAGAATCCCCTTCCTTGTGCCACATTTCACAGTATCACAGTATCATCAGGGTTGGAAGAGACCTTACAGATCATCAAGTCCACATTTCTTTCAGTGCAACCCAGGACATGGCTGCCTTCTGGGCTGCAAGAGACCATTACTGGCTCGTGTTGAGCTTTTCACCAACCAACACCCCCAAATACAACTGAAAGTGAAAGCAGTGAAATTTTCAGCACAAAGATACAAATTAAATATTAAAAGGGAAAGGATTGTTAGGAGTGACTTGTGAGGAGAAAAAACCCTGATTTTGCTTCTTCCTTACATGAAAAGTATTAAAAAGATCAAAGATTTCATCCTGGTAGTTTGGTTTTTTGTTTGGTTTGGTTTGTTGGGGTTTTTTTAATTATTTTTCTGTAGTTAGTTACTTTATCTCCAGTTCTTCATCTATTGATTAAAACTTTATCTTAATGTTTTCTTCTTTTAATTCCCTTTAGTACTTCTAAGTGTATTTTCTTGATGCTTTAGCCTTGCTGCCCTAAACTTGCAGCTAACTCCACTACATTCTGTGATTCTGTGCTACAAGGTAAGCAAGGGGCACCTTGCTGAGTTGCCTTATTTGAAGCTGGGACAAGTTCATCTAAAAGATTTACAAAACCAATTAAAACTTTAAGCAAACTCTCTTGATTTTTCTATTTAATTCTTCTGCACTTGATTGTAACCCCACACAAACCATATCTTCATAGAAAAATAAAGCCACACAGGTCACTTATCTCTGTTCAGACTCTGACTTTTCCACCCTGTTTAGTCTCCCATGTCTAGCACTATCAGAGATGGTTTATGCTGGATTAAATTCCACGTTATCAGATTCTGACTAATTTTATCTTTTTCATTGTTATAATTATGGAATATTCTAACATTTCTTCACTGAAATGATCCACATTTTCAGACAAAGCCTTTTCCTTGCTGTTTACCCAGTCATGCAAGAACTCTGTTGTAGGTATAGGATCATGGAACTATTTCAGTTCTAAGATCTCTAAGATCATTGAGTCCACCTGTCAACTCAATGCCACCATGCCATTAAACCATGTCTCATTGTGCCAAGGCCACATTGAATACCTTCAGGGATGGAGACTTCACCACTTCCCCTGGACACCCTGTTCCAATGCCTGACCACTGTTTGGTTGTGATTAAGATCAGTTGTGGTTGTTGAGAGGCTGGTGTTGGCCTCTTCTCTCAAGTAACTAATGACTAGACAAGAGGAATAGGCCTGAAATTGTGCCATGAGAGGCTTAGATTGAAGATTAGAAGAAATTTCTCTCCAGCAATAGAAGAATAGGCTGCCCAGGGAGGTGGTAGAATCACCATTTCTGAAGGTGTCTAAGAAACTTGTGGACATAGCACCTTGGGACATGGTTGAGTCTTGGAGGTGATGGGTAGAAGGCTGGACTTGATCATAGAATCGTAGACTCAACCAGGTTGGAAGAGACCTCCAACATCATCCAGTACAACCTAGCACCCAGACCTGTCCAATCAACTAGACCATGGCACTAAGTGCCTCATCCAGGCTTTGCTTGAACACCTCCAGGGACAGTGACTCCACCACCTCCCTGGGCAGCCCATTCCAATGCCAATCACTCTCTCTGGGAAGAACTTCCTCCTAACATCCAGCCTATAGCTCCCCCAGCACAACTTGAGACTGTGTCCCCATGTTCTGTTGCTGCTTGCCTGGG
The DNA here is from genome assembly GCA_013400475.1 of Tricholaema leucomelas. Classification (NCBI taxonomy): domain Eukaryota; kingdom Metazoa; phylum Chordata; class Aves; order Piciformes; family Lybiidae; genus Tricholaema lacrymosa; species Tricholaema leucomelas. The sequence continues at coordinate 95,368 of WAAF01006431.1, read as the reverse complement.
AGAAGAGACCAACTCCCACCTGGCTACAGCCTCCCTTCAGGTAGCTGTAGACAGCAATGTTAGAAGTCTTTTCCAACCTTAATGATTCTCTGTTTCCGTGATTCCATAATTCCAAGATTTAACGATTCTCTCTCAGTACCAGGACTTTCGTGAAGTACTAACAATAGCCTTACAATAAACTCACAGTTGTATGTACAAACACATCCTGCTTGGGCAAAATTGTTGCAGATTTTAGTAGTTATCATATGTATTTATATATACATATATATATATACACACACACACA